>CM053584.1:215646318-215663041 GCA_028627135.1 Pseudochirops cupreus | reverse complement strand
CCCCCCGCCATGTGCCTCAGCATAGCTAAGGGAACATGCAGACTCTAGCTTTGAGAACCATCACATGCTTCAGCATAGCCTTTGGCAAACAGGCAACCTCCAGTGGCCAGACCACCATGTGCTTCACAGTAGCCCCAGGAAAATGCAGAAACACCCCACTAGCCTCAGCACATAACAGATACCAATACTAGAACCCTGGCTCAGCACCAGGTAGGCTGCCAGACCCCACTGGCCTCCAGCACTTGGGTCACTTTCACCCAACCCCCTCAGCAAAGCACCAGACATGAGGATCCTCCATGGGCCTCAGGACAACATCAGTGCAGCACCAGGTGAACAGCCAGGAACTGCAGCCCCCGGCACAAAAAACCTGAGACAGTGCCCCTTAGACCCTGGGAATAGAACTCAAATTTAAATGAAAGGCCACAAAAGATGAGCAAAAAACCCAACAACAACAACAACAACAACAAGAAGAATCTGACCATGGAACATTGACATAGAACGTTGTTATGGTGAGAAGATCAAGACACAAATTCAGAAGAGGGCAACAGTGTCAAAACAGCTACGGGCAAAACCCCAAAGAACAATGGGAAGTGTTCTCCTCAAGTCTAGAAAACACTTATAGAAGAGCTCAAAAAGGAGCTTAAAAATCATGGAGAGAGGCAGAAGAAAAGTTGGGAAAAGAACTGAGACTTATGCAAGAAAATTATGAAAAAAAGAGTCAACAGCTTGGAAAAAGAAAACAGCCTTAAAAAAGTGAAAAGGTAAAAAACAAAACAAAACATAAGGGATTCAGTGGAGCTGAACGGTTTACATCCCTAATTGGGAAGATGATATTTGTAATTCTTAAAAATTGTTCCACTAATAATAAAGCTAGAAGAGGTGTACATAGACAGAGAGTACAGATATTAGGTGAATTTGAGGAAATGGCATAAAAAGTAATTATAGGATGAGAAATAGGAGTACACTGTGAGCAGAAGGAAGGGAGAGGTAGAATGGGGAAAATTATTTCACATGATGAGGCACAAAAAACCTATTACAGTGGAGGGAAAGATGGTAGGGTGGGTGAGGGGCATTACTTGAATCTAACTCTCATTAGTATTACCTCAAAGAGGAAATAATATACACAATAAGTTGAACGTAGAAATCTTACCTGTCAGCAAAGCAGGAAGGGAGGAGATTAAGTAAAGGGGGTGTGTGGAGAGAAGAGAAGGCAGACTTGGGAAGATGGTAAACAGAAGTAAAACGCTATTGATGAGGGAGAGGGTAAAAAGAGAGAGAGGACACAGGAGGATAAAACAGGATGGAGGGAAATACGCAGTTAGCAATCATAACTGTGAATGTGAATGGGATGAACTCTCCCATAAAATGGAAGCAGATAGCAGAGTAGATTAAAAATATCAGAATCCTACGATATGTTGTTTACAAGAAACCCACCTGAAGCAGAGAGAAACATACAGGGTAAAGGTATGGGACTGGAGTAGAATCTAGTATGCATCAGCTGAAGTAAAAAAAAAAAAAACAACAACAAAAAAACAGGGGCAGCACTCCTGATCTCAGACAAAGGAAAAGCAAAAATAGGCCTAATTGAAAGAAATTATAAAGGAAACAACATCTTGCTAAAAGGTACCACTGACAATGAAGCAATATCGATACTGAACATATATCCACCAAGTGACATAGCATCTAAATTCTTAAAGGAGAAGATAAGTGAGTTATAGATTCATAACGAAACAAGAGGTAGAGAGCAATACAAAATGTAAAATTGATCATTCTGATTATATTAATTTGAAAAGCTTTAGCATAAACAAAATCAGTGCAACCAAGATTAGAAGGAAAGCAGAAAGCTGGGAAACAATCTTTATTGCATGTGTCTCTGATAAAGACCTCATTTTTCAAATATATAGAGAAGAGAGGCAAATTTGTAAGAATACAAGCCATTCCTGATTTGATAAATGATCAAAGGATATGAACAGTCAATTTTAAGATAAAATCAAAGCTATCTATAGGTATATGAAGAAATGCTCTAAATCACTTTTGATTAGATAAATGTAATTTAAAACAACTCTGAGGTACCAACTCACAGCTATCAGATTGGCTAAGATGACAAAAAAGGAAAATGATTAATGTTGGAGAGGATGTGAGAAAATTGGGACACTAATGTATTGTTGATTGAGTTGTGATCTGATCCAACCATTCTGGAGAGCAATTTGGAGCTATGCCAAAAAGGTAACCAAACTGTGCATACCCTTTGGTCCAGTAATACCAGTAATAGGTCTGTATTCCAAAGAGGTCATAAAAAAGGGAAAAGCATCTACATATACACAAATATTTATAACAGCTCTTTTTGTAGTGTCAAAATTTCGGAAACTGAGGGGATGCCCATCATTTGGGGAATGGTGGAACAAGCTGTGGTATATGAATGTAATGGAAAACTATTGTGCAATAAGAAATGATGAACAGTCAGATTTCCGAAAAACCTGGAAAGACTTGTATGAACTGATGCAAAGTAAAATGAGCAGAACCAGGAAACTAGTGTATATAGTATCAGCAACATTGTGGGATGATCATCTATGAATGACTCAGTTCTTTTCAGCAACACAAAGATTTAAGATAAATATAAAGGACTCATGAAAGAAAATGCTATCGACATTCAGATAAAGAACTGATGGACTCTGAATGAAGATTGAAGCATTTTTTTTTGTTTCTTCTTTAACCACTGTGACTAATATGGAAAAATGTTTTACATGATAGCACATGTATAATCTACATCAAATTGCCTATCATTTTAGGAAGTGGGGGGAGGTCAGTGAGGGAGAAAAATTTGGAATTCAAAATCTTGCAAAAATGAATGCTAAAAAAGGCCATAAAATGCACATACCCTTTGACCCAGCAATACCACTTCTAGGGGTGTAGCCCAAAGAGATCATTAAAATGGGGAAAGACCCACATATACAAAAATATTTGTCATAGCTCTTTTTGTGGTGGTCAAGAATGGGAAATTGAGGGGATGCCCATCAATTGGGGAATGGCTAAACAAGTTGTGGCATATGAATGTAATGGAATACTATTGTACTATAAGAAATGATGAACAGGCAGACTTTAGAAAATTCTGGAAAGATATGAACTGATGCTGAGTGAAATGAGCAGAAACAAGAGAACACTGTACACAGTAACAGCCACATTGTGTGATGATTGATTTACACAGACTTAGCTCTTCTCAGCAATGCAAGGATCTAAGACAATTCCAAAAGACTGGTGATGTTTCCATCATGCTATCCACATCCAAAGAAAGAATTATGGAGTCTGAATGCAGACTGAAGCATACTATTTGCTCTCTCCCTCTTTTTTTTTTTTTTCTTTCTCATGGTTTTCCCCATTCATCCTAATTCTTTTTTACAACATGACTAATGTGAAAGTCTGCTTAATAAGAATGTATGTGTAGAGCTGTTATCAGATTGCATGCCATCTTGGGGAGGGATCTAGACAGGTAGGTGGATATTTAAAACTCAGAAGCTTATGGAAGTGAATATCGAAGACTAAAATTAAATAGATTAAAGAGAAAAAAGAATACTATTAAATTTGTTATTTCTCATTTTATCCAAAGTCATTGATAAAATTACCAAGTAGCATAACAGCGACATTCCCCCCCCCGCAAAAAAAAGAATGCTAAAATTTATTCTTGACATGTAATTTGGAAAAAAATGAAAGACTTTTAAAATAAATCTATTTTAATAAAAAGAAAGTTAAAAATATAATAATAGCCCCCATTTCCATAAGTTATTTTGAGAATAAAATGAGATAGCACATGTAAAACATTTGGTAAACTTCAATGTACTGTATAAATTCTAGCTATTTTATTTTGGTCTAGACATATGTTTTCATCTGAATTTCCATTGGGGGAATTCTTGCTGATGCAATATTGCAACTGAACTGCAATTCAAATCTTATAATATTGTCTGGGGTCGAAAGATTAAATAATCTAGTCATGATCAGAGAACTAGTACCTGTCAGAGGTGAGACTTGAATCCAGGTCTTCCTAAAAATAAACTTACCTCTCTCTTCAGTGTCCCAAACTACTTGTCAGTTTTTATCTTTATTTAAAGGTCAAATGAATATTTCTTTGCATGACTTCATAGAAACACACCAAGTGTTACCTAGGCTGCCAAAAAAGAACATTGGAAGTTCTTGAATTCTTCCCTCAAGCCTTCTATTGACTTTCCAAGAATCCAAATCTATGTTGTAACTCAAAGTGCATCATGTTTTGAACTGAAATGCCATAATAATATTCATCCTATACTCACTGTATAGAGCAATGATGAGGAACAATGGGTCAACAAGTGACAAAAGCCTAGTGCCCCTTTAGAAGCCCCCCAAAATGAAAGGGCATCAGAGCAGAACAAGTGAGCCATAGAATGTTTTGCTGGGTGAAGGGTGTGAAGAGATCTGTTTCTAGCTCTGTTATGTTGTATTTAAATTCATTTTAAAATGTTAGCTCCCTTTAAGAATTGGCAGTCTGGATCAAAAGCCAGACTGTGAAACTTGAAGGTCTGGTAAGAGAAGTGTTTAATGGGGAAATTTTAGAATCAAATGGAAATTAAAATTGGCATAAGTTTGGGATCAAAGGGCAAAGAGAAAGTTGAGAGAGACATATCAAATGTAAGAAAATCTGCCTCGGAAATGAGAAGCTAGAAATAATCACAAATGTAGGAGTATATATAGTATATATAGAAGATTAGCTTAAGAAATATCAGAAAATCTCAAGAATGAAATTCTAAGACATAAGCTTAAATTATTTTATTGAGGAAGAAGAGGAAGAGAGTATCTAAAGAAATGTTAAAAAGCTTACACTAAGATTGATTTTTTTTTTCAGACAATTGGATTAAGTGACTTACCCAGGGTCACATAGCTAGCAAATATCTAAGGCAGCATTTGAACTCAGGTCCTCCTGATTCCAGGGCTAGTGCCTGATACCCTGCACCACCTAGTTGCTGCTGATGGAGTAAGATTTTAAAGATGGACAGAGAAGATGGGAGAAAGTAAGGGCTAGTCACTGAAGATGAATACTAAAGAGAAGAATAGTCTTATAGGAATGCAGTTATGAGGTGTGGTAGATAGAGCACTGTATCTGGAGTCAGGAAGAACTGAGTTCAAAACTGAGCTCTGACACTTACTAGATGTGTGACCTTGCAACAAGGCACTTACTTTCTGCCTCAGTTTCCTTATCTTTAAACAGGAATAATAATAGCACCTAGCACCAACAATTGTTGCAAGGATCAAATCAAATAATATTTGTGAAGTACTTTGCATACCTTAAGCTATATAAATGCTAGTTATTAATATTATTATTAAAACTAGGGACAATCAAGTTCAGAATGAGCTGAACAAATATAATATTGAGGAAAATGGGACCTGGTCAAAAATATTTATGAGTATCTAAAAAATGTGATTGATGAATTGTTGTTAGAGCTATTTAAAAAATAAAGAGCATAAAGAATAGGAAAAGTCCTGAAGGAAGCAAGTGGACGAATTCCATCACAATTTTGGAAAAAATGGAAGAAAATTGGTCCTTCGAATTATAGGCCAGTAAACTGGATATTTATTCCAAAGAAAACTTGAGTATAGATTATTAAATGGGTGCTTCTTATCGTTGTGAATAAGTATGATTTATCAAGAAAAAGTCATGGAAGACAATTTCATTTGCTTTTTGACAAAGTTCCCTTCATTGAAGGCCTACTCTAACAATAAAAAGTGGTACTGGGATGACTTGGAGTCTCTCCTAGCAGAGTGTAGTCTCTGGAAGATCCTCCTAAGCTGGAAATGCTTTAAGGACAGGCTCAGGGAAAAACTTGATTATCTATTTTCAAAGGGTCAGTCTAGATAAATTTGAAGAAACCTATGACTAGAGATTGGCTGGTAACTTTCTGGTCACAGCAACTTAAAAAAACCTTTTACTTATGTTCATCAATGGAGGGGCTTACCCTCTCCCATGAGATCACAAGTAATTGAAATATTGAAATCCTAGATTGGTTGATAAGGGAAATGCCAAAGGAACAGTCTTCCTGGATTTTAGCAAGGTTCCTGATAGGTTTATATCATAGTCTTGTGAACAAGTTGAAGAAATGTAGAACTGGTAATATTATAGTTAAGTAGTTCCATAATTGCTGGATTAACTAATGGAGTGCCACAATATTTTTATTTGGCCCTTTTATGTTAGACATTTTGAACAATTCTTTGGATGGTATACTCATCACATTTTCAGATGATGTAGGAATCTTGGTATGGTGGTTAAGATATTGCATGACAGAACTGGAATCCCAAAAGATAAGTAGACTGAAACAATGGATTGAATCCAATGAGATGCAATTTCACAAGGAGAATTGAGAAGGGCTACATTTGTATTCATAGAGTAAACAAGGCACCTATTTCTCTCTGCCTCAATCTTCACAAATTTCTCTAAACCCACTCCCTTTCACATATTTTAATGGCACAATAGTATTCCATTATATTCATATACTCTAAGTTGCTGCCTTCTCCTGACAGAGAGCTGATGGACTAACTATACAGACATAGGCAATGTTGGAATTTGTTTTCCTTGACTATGCATATTTGTAACAAGACTTTTTTATATTTTCTTTTTCTAGTTTTGTCAGTGGGAGGGAGAGAAAAAAATGCTTGTTAATTGAAAAAATAATTTAACTAAAAATGAAAAGTCAACTGCATAAATATAGGATGTGATTGATGTAGATAGACAACAGTTTTTATGAAAAGGTCTTGTGAATTTTTGTGGACTACAAACTGAATTTGAGTCAACAGAATGATGGGGTAACTGATAAAAGTAGTGACTGTTTGGACTTTCTTAATGGAAATCTGATGTGAAATATGTGGGAGTAGGCAGCTCTACTGTACTGTGCCCTACTCAGATCACATCTAGGATATAGTTTTCATTTCTAGATATCAACATTGATGGGAAAGAGCACATGTGACATTGAAAGAAGTAGGAATTTTTACCCTTGAGAAGAGAAGGCTTAAAGGTTATGGCTAGGAATGAGTATAATTATTCTTTCTAAATATTTCAAGCTCTTTATTGGAAGTAAGATTGAATGTACTCTGATTGGCCCCAGTGAGAAGAATTGGGAGTAATGGGTAGAAATTATACAAAAGTAGATTTTGGTTTGAGGTAAGGGGGAAAAATCCTGATAATATGATGAAAAATAGTTAGAAGACCCGGGTTCATGCCCTGACTTTGCCACTTACTGTGCATCATTGGAAATGTCACTTAACCTCCAAGGGTTTCATCTCCCTCAGTGGACCAGATAACCTCTAAGGTTCTTTCTAGCTCAAACATATGATCCTTTAGACTGTCATGGTGATATCTACTGGTGAGTTTTCCTTGATTAGAGAGGTTTTCAGTCAAAGGGTAGGTGATAATTCTCTGGACTTCACAATCATGGCTCAATTATCTTCTCCCTTCCTCCACAGCCTCCTTCAGGGCCCCTTTCTCTTATTGGTGAATTCTTCCTGGAATTGCCTTTTTGAGGAAGAGCCCAGAATAACCCTCCTTTACTCTCTGAATTTTTCCACCAGCAGGTCTTGTCTTTCTTTTCCCTTATTGCTTAGCACAATGATTAGCACATAGGAAGATAATAAATGCTCTCATTTTATAGATGAGGAAAATGAGACTTGACTTGGTCACTTATTGACTTGATGTGGTCACTTACCAGGGATGTTAGGGGTTGTATATGGTTCTGTGAACTTGTATCCGCAACACCTAGCACAGTACCTGATACTTAATATTGGGACTTAATAAATTCTGACTGATTAACTAGTCATTGTGGTACAGTTACATCACCTGATAATCATTCCTTTTTAACTGAGATGCTAGTTCTAGGTGAAATCTTACTTCTTTTTCTTTGTAGTTCTAGATAAAATCTTATTAATACCTCTAACACTACAAGTCAAAAAATGCAAGGACCTGAAGAAGGGAATCTGGAAAACAGCCTAAGGCATGTATTAACAGAAAGAAGTTACATAGTCATGGATAAGGATAGCTGAGGAAGTTGCAGAGGACTGAAACTCAGAAAGCTGTATATCAGGCCAGGAGTTTTAACTACCTAAAGAGATCCAAGAGTTAAAGTTTCTTTATTTAAAAATGTATAAAGAGAGAAAGGACTAAATGAATAGCAGTTTATATGAGGAAAGGGACCCAAGTTTACAGTTCTTTAAATCTCTGAATTACACGTCTTATTTAGAAATGGTTTTTGCTAATTAATATTATTTCATAGAATAGTAGATGTTATGCTCATGTTTTAAAACTTTTTAAAGAAATAGGTCTATAACACTCCTTACTTATCATCTCATTTGGTCCTCACAACACCCCCGTGAGATTGATACTATTATTTCCCCCATTTTACAGATGAAGGAAGAGGTTTAGTGACTTGTTTAGGGTCACTGAGCTAGCAAATGGCTGAAACTGAATTTGAACTCAGGACTTGACTCCAAGTCCAGTGCTATATCCATTATACCATCTAGCTGACTCCTGAAAAAAAATAACCAAGTGGAAAAGTATAATCTTCTTTTTTTTTTTTTTCAATTGCCCATACCTGTGGGAAAATGGACTGTACCATTAGGCACCACTGAGATGCTTAGAAACCTCTATCCACCTGGTGGCAGTTTTTAAAAATCATGGAACTATGCATACTAGACTTAGAAAATTTCACCTATAAAGTACCAAGAAACAGAATGAGGTGGTGTCTTCTCTCTTGGGCATGGTTCATTTTTGACTATTCCTAGCAACAGGATGGCCACAGTAATGATTTCTTTGTTCCTCTGTTTCAGTCATCTCTCTGTCTCTGTCTGTCTGTCTCTCTCCCAGTTTCAGTGTTTATAATCCATGGGTCCCTGAAATCTCAGTTTTCAAGTGTGTTTCCCAAACTTAAAAAAGTTAAAAAAAAAAAAAGGAAATATAGTTGGTATGTCTTGTTTTGTTCAGGGGCATGAAATGTGCTCTGGTTACACTGTATTTTTTCCTCAGGGACTTACATGGAAATGAGACATCTCCCTTGGAAGACTGTCCCCAGAAGAAAAACTGGTAAATAGATGAATTTGTTTTAAATATATTATAATAAATTTAAGATGTCATGTATTTTACAGAGCAAGCCAGTGGCATAATGTATAATGTCTTAAATATTCTTAAATATGCTCAGCTCAGTTTGTCTATACTTTATATATTACATACCTACATACATATACATGTGACATATGCATATTCCGTGTACTCTGTGAGACATATAATTAATTAGTAGAATCAAAAGAATTTGACCAGTAAAGATTATTAATTATGGTTCTAAAGCTCCACCTTTTGATTTCTTTCTTTTTTGTCAAGTAGATTTCTCAGGACAGGGGAACATAGTAAGAAGCAATGTGATAATTGGAGTTTTTGGAACTGAGGGTCTTTCTAGTATTGAGGTGTTGTCACCAGCTGGCGTCTACATCCAAGATCCAACCAATGCTGTAGAGGTAAGGCCATAAGTTCTGTCAAGAGGCAGATGATGATTGAGGAGGCATGAATTCCCAAGAGGCTCATTTGGAGAGAAAATTCAATTGAATAATAGCAATTGTGAGAAGGAATGGAGTTGGAGTTTGTTGCAAATTAGGGCAGTATCACCAATTAATTGTCAATCAATTTCCCTATGGCTTACATTACCATCTCTGTGACTTCCTGGATCAGAACATCTTTCCATGGCCACTACTCCCTCTACGTACCTTTCTTTTCTTTATTAAAATATGCAACACACACTCTGGACTTATTTTCCTAACCTCCACTTGTAATGGTAAGTTTGGTTCCCAAAGCTTAGATGATGTATCTCCCTTTAAGGTTTTTGAAATAGTCCTCAGGGTTTGAGGTTTTTTAATATTGTTTTTAGTGCTACAGGTCACAGACCCCCAACAATGTGTTTCCTCAGTGATTTTTAGTTGATGTTGCTTGTCCTTTGTTTTTGATGACATTGGGATGGTGATGCCTTGACTTGCAAGTGAATTAAATTTAAGTGAGGCAGAGCTCTGCAAAGTCATCAGGCTCACTCTCTTCTCCAGAGTCATAGGAGTCCAGTAGCAAGACATAGGTCAAGGTGACTGGCAGTGGCCCCAGATGCAGTGGGAGACCAAGGCCTTTTGAGCTAAGGTCTTTCCCAGGCCTCAGTTCATCTGAGGCACTGCCATTCAATGATTAAAGGCTAGGTAAGAATTGAAGCAAAAGATGGCCTAGTTTGCCTTCACTGAATCAGTCAGACTTTATTAGTTTTTAGTAAGGGATTTTTGTGAAAGTGATATAGTAGCTGGCACCAAACATCCTCCATCCTCAAAGTTTGTGACAAACTTTCCCAGAAGTATATGCAGAGTCCATATCAGAGAGCATACTATGACAAAGGGACATGGGCAACATCATAGTTTCTAGAAATATTTTTCTTCTCTTCATGGGTCTTCATAATATTTCCTTTAGGTATAGTATAGCTTTTTGCTGGGTTTCTAGTAGAATAGTGAATTTACCTTTTCTCATATCCAGTCTATCCTTGGTTCCCAATGCAGTCACTGCCATAAGCTGTTCTAAGTAATCTGCTGCAATGTCAATGGGAAGTTGCAAAGTTCCCAAACTTCTAGGTCCTTTGAAACTCATAAGATTCCCTTAAGGCCAAGGAAGGAAGGAGGAAAAATGAAGGCTGATTAAAATGCACTTTTGCTTAATTTCCTTACAGGCAATTCCTTTGCATAAGTTTGACTGCAAGTCTTCTACCCTAAGATTTTAGCTGCTCCCAACTCACTTGTTGGTTTAATAAAATCTACACAAGATAACCAGTCTCCTGTTAACCAATCTAAATATACTTCTTTGGTGTCCACATTCAACTTCATCTAATCTCTCTTAAGAACTTTTAAATTTCCAATTTAATTCAATAAACATTTAAATATATTTTAATACATTACATTAAACATAATACATTAAATACATTTAAGTATAATAAACATTAAATACATTTAAAAACAATAAAACAATTGAAAAGTTGTTTCTCAAAGAAATACCTGAGAGGAATAATTGTTACTAGGTAAAGACAGCCCATAATATTGCACTCATAATTTATCACTCATGAACATAATGTAAAAACCAGGCTAAAATATACATTGTCAATTTTCTAGCATGTCTTGCTTATTAATATAACTAAGATAGGTACTAAAATGAAAATTGCCTTTAATACAATTTTTGTACTTTATCTTTTGTTATGTAGTCTTATCATTATTATTCTCTTTCACATAATTACTAATTATATCTCTGATTTACATTTTGACAAACTCGTTATTCAGGATATATTACTGTCTCATTTTTTTCTGTATCTTTTACTTACAATCCCTTTATTTCTGTTTTTTGCATTATGGTCTATAAACGATGTGTTTAATATTTTTGTTTATTCACTTTTATTTATAATTTCTGTGTTTTAACATATGATGTATTTTTTGTAAATGTACCATATGGTATTGAGAAATATGTATTTCTTTAAGGTTCACATCCAGAAAACCTAGCAAATCTTTCCACTTTAATCATGGTAGAGCAGTGGATTGAGTGATGGCCCTGGAGTCATGAACACCTGAGTTCAAATCCAGTCTCAGACACTAACTTTGTGATCCTGGGCAAGTCAGCTCACCTGTATGTCACAGTTTCCTACACTGTAAAACAGAGATAACAATAGCACTTACCTTTCAGCGCTGTTATGAGGATAAAATGAGATTAATAACTAGAAAGCACTTAGCACAGTGCTTGACACATAGTAAGTACTATATAAATGTTAATGATGATGATGAGGGTGAGGATGAGGATGAGGATGATGTGCCTTTTATGTCCCAGCCACTATGTTAGGTGGTAGGGATCTAAGAACAAAAATTAAATTATACCAAAGAACAATATTAAACTATACAAAACATTAAAAATACCAAATAAATAAATTAAGCAAAAAATTAGTTAATATTCCATGGGAGGAAAGCAACATTTATAAGTATATAGACAATGAAATACAAAATAATGTCCTGGGAAGGGCAGAAGCAACTAGAAAGATAAGGGTAGCCTTTCTATTGAAGGTTGCATCTGAACTGAACTTGGAAGGAAGCTAGGGATTCTAAGAGGTAGGAGTAAGGAGTAGATGCATTACAAACATGGGGGAAGGCTTGTGCAAAGGCATAGAGTGGGAGATAGGACATTTTATATGAATGATAGCAAGTAAGTGAATTTGGTCAGAACAGAAAGTGTGTGCAGGAGAAAAATGAAGAAGAACCTTGGAAAATAGGTTGGAACCAGATCATAAAGGGATTTAAAATCTGAACAGTGGAGTTTGTATTTTATCTTTGAGGTAAGGAGGAGCTACCAGAAGCTTTTTGGTTCCACTTTGGTATTTGAGTTTGTCTTGAAGGATTGTAGTAGATTAATGGACATGGGTTTCTACTTTTTTTCTTCCTGAGATTGAAACATATGAACTGTCCATGAAAGGGTTAAATCAAAAAAGATTCAGAATCCTTCTCTGAGATGCTATTGTGCTCATTGGTATAAAGCTAGTGAAGTTTCTGAGGAGCAGAGAGAATGAGCTTCTTGTTTCCCTCTCTGCTCTTGATCGTGTGTTTTCAATTACTTTCAGCTGAATAACCCTTAATAAAAGTTGTGGTTATCTCTTTAACTCTCCTCCAGACTCTTAATTATGTTTATTCCAAGTACAGCACTTAGACACCATTTTAGGTACCTAATGGGGGCATCTAATACGCTTGTGAGGAAAGCAGGCAGAACTGCAAGGATCCTAGGAAGCTGAGACTCATGGACCTGGAAACATTGGAACTGCATTGAGCTTGTAAGACACTGCAGAGCCTGCTGTGCTTTCATTTTGGCTCAGTTTGGGTCCAAAAGGCATTCCATTTTATGATTGCATTTTTGTGAGTCCTGTGGCTATAGAGTCTTGGACATATTGAAAGAGTCACAAGAAAGAAAACTCTAAAGGCTATCTCTCTAGTGTAGTGGTTCTCAACCTTCCTAATGCTGCGACCCTTTAGTACTCATATGTGGGCATATCTGCATGTGGGCGGACCCGCCTGGAGACAGATAGAGGAGCAGTGTCTTGGTTCCTAAAACCATTGGAAATATGTGTTTTCCGATGGTCTTAGGCAACCCTGTTTGACCCCCAAAGGGGTCACGACCCACAGATTGAGAACCACTGCTCTAGTACATCCTTCTGTGTCTAGGAGGGACCATACTATGCCAATCATTGCATGCCATGGGTAACACTGGATCATCTATATTAAGTAAGTAGCATCACTTTTTGGGGCAGATGACATAAAATGGCATATAGGGAAAGGAAAGGGGGCAGCCAGAAATAGGATGGGCTGATAAGCCACAATTGATGAAAGCTAACTGTTTGAAAACTGTTCAGTCTACTTAGGTTGATGTTGACTGACAAGTCAGGGAAGACACAATCCCACAAACAGTGGGAAAATATCGACTTAGAAATGGCCTGTGAAAATGGTGAAAAGCATTCAAAAAGTTCCTATTTGCCTTTCATTTCTTTCATGATCTTATAACGTACTTTACATTTTTGATATAACACTTGTCCTACAATTTGGCACATATAAACAAACTTCTCTCTGTAGTGTATTTGGAGTCAGAGGACATCAGCTTGAATTCCAGCTTTATCACTTGCTACTTATGTGAACCTGGACAAGCTATAACCCTTCTCTGGTCTCAGTTTCCTTATATGCAAAATCAGAATTGATGATCTCTAGGGTCCCTTCCAACTCTAAATCTATTTGATTAAGAAACCCTAAGACACTCTTGCCTGCATTATATCTTGGTCATCATCTTGTTTTTCCTTTCATTATCCTTCTCTTATAATTGTTTCAGTATCTCATTTTCCCCCTTTTCAAAACCTATGACTTCTACAAACATTTTTTTTGTTTCTGCCTTGGTATTGGTAGCATTCTTTATTCTCTCTCTCTCTGCCTCTATCCACACATATATGTATATACTATATACTATATATACGCACACTATAAACATACCATAATATATATATATATGTATAATATGTGTTCATACCCTTGTGTGGTATATCATTATGATATACATATATATGCATATTTTAACTTGTGTCCTACCATTATAAATCTGAATACGCTATAGCTCAATTTTTTTCAGTGCTATAAAAATAATGAAAAAAAAATCTTACCATTTCAGAGAGTGAAGAGGGGAGGGCTGTAGGGGTAGAATTTGGAACCCAAAACTTTAAAAAACCCAATGAGTGTTTAAAATATTTTTACATATAATTAGAGAAAAATAAAATATTATTTAAAAAAGAAATACAAAAAGAAATTTTATTTATTTTGTTTAAAGAAATAAAAGGCTATTTATAAAAAACAAAACCAAAACCAAAACCCTATGGTAGGAAATTGGAAAAGACCATGTTAATATTAAAATTATTTCAAAAGGTGAAAAAAAAGTTTGCTAATTTTTTAAGAGTGATTAGGTCTTGTTGAACTCAGTGTTTTTGTTCAATTGGCTCATAATTTTAGTTTTTCTGTGTTCTTCCCATTATATTGTTCATCTGTATTAATGATGGTTTCCTGTTATGTAGCTGGACCAAAACCAGGTGACATTCATCATAGCTGGGCTTGCTTCATTGATGAGATTTCATCAACATGGGCTCTAATAAAGCAAATTGTAACTTTTCCATATCTTAGTATGCTTTCCAGCATGGTAGAGCCTCTCAGTTCTGCTGCTATAGCCTTCAAGAACCCAGAGTAATTTGCATTTGAAGAGTACTTTACAACTAAATTAATAATAACAATTAATTACTAAATCCAATGACCTTTTCTTATTTTTTATCTTTTTTTGACCTCTCTTTACCATTTAATACTGCTGCTGATTCTCTCCTATTGGAAATTTCCTTCTCCTTAGATTTTCATGACACTATTTTCTAATAGTTCCCCTTCTACTAGTCTGACTATTCCTTTTTTAGTCAGCTTTGTTGGATCATCACCCATGTCCCAAACCCTTTTTAGTTACATAATGCAGGGGTTTGACTTGGATCCTCTTAACTTCTCTCTCTTAGTAACTTCACCTGCTTCCATTGGTTCAATCTATGCCAGCACCTTTCACATCTACATATCTGTTCTTCCTCTGAGCTCTAGTCTCACATCACCAACTCTGTTGAATACTCCCATCTACATATCCAGTAGACATCTTAAATTCAACATATATGACATAGAACTCATCTTTTCCCTCAGTCCCACTCTTATCCCAAACTTTTCTATTTCTCTCAGAGCCTTCTAGTCATCCAAGTTCGTGACTTGGAGTTATCCTTTGATTCCCCAGACTCTCTAACCCTACATATACAATCAGTTGCTCAGTCTTCTTGACTTTACCTTCATAACAACTCTTGCATCTGTCCCCTCCTCTATTTTCATGGTCACCATCATAATTCAAGCCCTCATCATGTGTCCTCTAGACTATCCTAATGGCCTCCTAATTAGTCTTTCTGATTCTTGTCTCTCTCCCTTATTGAACTCAACCCCTCCCCATTTATCAGCTTTCAAAGTGATATTCCTAAAGTAGCAGTCTGACCTTATCTTTCCCTTATTTTCCTAGGCATCTTTATTACCTCTAGGATCAAATACAAATTCTATTGTTGGGCATTTAAATCCCTTTATAACCTGACTGCAACCAATATTTGCGATCTCATTATACAATATTCCTCTGCATACATTCTATAGTCCAGACAAGCCAACTTTCTTGCTGTTCCTCACACATTCATTTATAATTTCCTCACCCTCATGTAGTTTGTTTCCTATGCCTGGAATGTACTCACACATCATCATCTCCGCCTCTTAGAATCCCTTATTTTCTTCAAAACTTGGCTCAAATATTATCTCCTCCCTGAGGTCTTTCTTGATAGCCTTTCTTGATAGCTACATCAGCAGTTCTCAACCTGTGGGTTATGTTCAATTTGTAACAATGAAAATACATCCTGCATATCAGATATTTACATTACGATTCATAACAGTAGCAAAATTACAGTTATGAAGTAGCAATGAAAATAATTTTATGGTTGGGGTCACCACAACATGAGGAACTGTATTAAAGAGTTACAGCATTAGGAAGGTTGAGAACCACTGCCTTAGATCCTAGTGTTACTCCATCTTAAAAAAAAAAAGCAAAACAAAGAAAAATAAGACAAAAACCTCAGCCTTTATATTCTCATATTTATTTGGAAATGTTAGTGTATACTGCTTACATGTGCACATATTGATTGTCCCAAAATAGAACATAATCTTTGTGAGGACCAAGACCATTTCATTATAGTCCTTCTATACCCAGAATATTGCCTAGGTTATCATGGATGCTAAATTAATACTTGTTGATCAAATAAATTAATTGTGGGTTTCTTGATACAGAAAGAAGTTTAAAAAAAGTTACTGTGGTCGAGAGTGTCAAATACTTCAGAGAGGTCAAGGTGTAGGACAGAACCTAGGGAACATCAAGTGATGCATATGAGAATAATATTTATGGCATGATTATGGTAGAAGCCAATTGTATTAAATTAGAAATGAATAAGTACAGGGACAGGGTAGAGAGTGGAACGGGTGTGGGGGGAGAGGGGCGGGAGAGGAAGAAGGGACATGTAATCAGTCTCTCACAATATGCCCA
>CM053584.1:215618265-215645818 GCA_028627135.1 Pseudochirops cupreus | reverse complement strand
GAATGATGCAAACTATAATGAAATTTTAAAAAAAAGTGTAAATGTTCCTAGTCAAGGGACAGAAAGAGGAATGGCTTGGGAACAGCTTTTATGCTTGCTGTGTAGCCTCAGCTTATCTATAGGAATGAAAATAAATTATTAGAAAAGTTCTCAACTAATTTTTATTTGATATTTTAACAAATAATTATATATAGTATATATGTGTATGTATGTATCTATATATGTGTATATAGATACATACACACACACACACACACACATATATGTGTGTGTGTGTATATCAATAAGCATTTACTTTGTCTTCACCTCATCTATACAGCCTGAGGGAGAAGAGGAAGGAAAATAAAATCCTTGTAATAAATATGCAGAGCCAAGCAAAACAAATTTCTGCATTGGTCAATGTCCAAAAATGTGCATTTCATTCTGAATATTTAGTGCATCTCCTCTGGTGCAGTAGATTTGTAGCATTCTTCACTGGTCCTATAGAATCGTGGTTGGTCATGATATTGATCAGGATTCTGAAACCTTTCAGTGTTCCTTTTTTATAGTGTTATTACTGCATAAACTGTCCTATCTCTGTATCAGTTCATTCATTTCATTTGTTCAGTTGTTATATTTTCTTTTCCTTTTTACCATCAGCAAGAGAGTTCATGTATGTCAGTGGGAATAAAAACTCCTAAGAGACAGGAATTGTTGGTGTCTAAAACAACCTTTGTGAATTTTGATCAAAACAACTGCATTGCCATAAGAACCTGCTCGAGCTGTTTTCGAGGACAAGGTGAGTTCTAGTAGCACACAGTCCAGGAGAGAATCTAGACTGAAATGCAACAGAGTATTATAAATCTTAGAGATTGTCTAATAATTACTTTTTTTGAGGCAATTGAGGTTAAGTGACTTGAAGAGGGTCATGCAGCTAGTAAGTATCTGAGGTCACATTTGAACTCAAGTCCTCTTGACTCCAGGGCTAGTTGCTCTATCTACTGCATCACCTAGCTGCCTCTAATAATTATTTCTTATTCATGGAAATACATCAACAGACATCAGATGAAGTCCCAAGAAAGTAAAATCCTGCTAAACAATCTAGAGATGAAAGACTTATAAACCAATTACTTAGATCTTCTACGCCACAATTCTAATATTGGTGTTACTGTTATTGGATAGTAGAACTATTCAAATTCAGGATAATTTATTATCCCCATCCTAGTCTTAATAAAACACATAAACAAAAATTCTAGGGAAACTTAAAGGTTACTTCAGCAAAGCTGAAGGTGAAAGGAAGTAGGTGGTAACCTGGCCTATTGATCATTGTAGACAAGTCAACCAAGTAAGTCAATCAGGAATCAGTTTTGAAGGAAGATAAATTTTGTTCAGTTAGGATTAAGGGTCCTTTGACAGCCTTTTTTAATGCCATAAAGGATTTTTTTTCCATTGGCATAGAATTCTTATTCATATTCCACTGATGTTATGAAAATACGAATAATACCAAATAAAATTGTTTGGAGGCCAGTATTTCAGGTTATGATGGATATCTTCAGGAATTGCTTTGCTGATTTACAGTTTTCTTGAGATATTGTGGGAAATCAATGAGAGGTACCACTGTGTAATGAAAAGAATACTGAACTTGGAATAAAAAATTAAGGTAATTAGTAAGCACTAGTTGTGTGACCTTCAGCAGGTAAGTCACTTAACTTTTTTTAGCTGCAAAGTGGGTAAAGCGATATTTGCTCTACTTGTTTCACGGTTTCTGTGAGAAAAAAAAATCATTATAAACCATGAAATATGTGTCTCATAGTGATTATACAAATGTTAGCTCTAAATCAAAGCTTTATTTGTAACTTCTTATGCCAACTTATTCTGTGTCCTTGGGCACACTTCTAGTAGATGATCTCTGATATCCATTTCATCCCAGATTTCTGGGATTCTTTGACATGATCTCTTCCGTCAAAGGATTTAAAATTTAGTTGAATAGGCAGGGAACAATAATAATAAGAGAAGGCAATAAGGTGAATGCCAAAGGAGTGGATTAGACAGTAAATGCTCCCCAGAATCAGGAGAATCAGCATGAGTAGAGAGTAGCTGATTTGAAAAAGCTCTAGGAGATTCATTGTGTTATGAGTCAAACAATGTGAAATGCCAGCCAAAGAAACTGAACGTGATTTTGGGCTACATTAAGAGAAATAAAAGGCCAGGCAAATGGTGGTCTCACTGTTCCATGTCCTAGCCAGACTACAATATTTGGAACAGTGTGTCCCAGTGCTGATGTCATATTTTAGGAAAGACATGTACTAGAGAGAATGATGAAGAGGCTGGAGACTATTACATAGTGGAAGCAAAGTCCTGTTTGCTGATCCTTCTCACAGGTGCAAGAAACTAATGAACTGAAAGTCTTAAACATACTACTTACTGCATGTTTATTATCTGTATCTAATCTAAATCTGTCTGTCTACATATGGAGATGCATGTATCTATATCTAAGTAAATATGTCTATATTGATATATACATATCTCTGTCTCTCTCTGTGTCTCTGTATTCTTTAAAGTTTAGACACTGGTTTAAATTGAGAGTTAAGAAATTCATACCATGGACAGAATTAATGACCTCTTTTTGTTGGTGTGGTTATTTGTTCCCCTCAGCTCTAAGAATTCATTGATAAGAAAGGTCTCTCAGATCCCAGCCCAAGGCAATGAGAGCAGACCCATCTCTATGAGGTGAATAATACATTAGCAAGGTCAGGCCTGGGGTGAGCCGGGCTCTCTTTCCCTTCCTTCTCTCCCTCAACCAATTATAATTCTCAAAGATCCCAAAGCATAGCTTTGGGAATAGGAGAAGGAGATAATACCAGCAGTCATTACCCTAGAATCTCTGGGAAGAGAGGAAACTAGTGAAATATTACCCACATACATCAGAGAAGGCAAAGATAAATACATAGATACAGATAGAGATAAAGATGTTATAAATGTAGCTATCTATATGGGCAAAGTTATCTATCCCTCCAAATAAAATCACTGAGACAATATCTATATGGGCTGCTGTCATCTGGTGAATTAGAGACCCAGATCTTATACTGCATGACTCCAAGACTGCACAGCATAAGAATTGGAAACCCCGTTGGTCAGATAAGAACATCTCTTACAGAAGGAGGCAGCAGCTGTTTTTTGAACCGTACAGTCCATGATCATTTTTGACTACAAATATCTTTCATTTAATGGTATATTATTTTAAGGTTTACAAATATTATAAATATTACATAAATATACATAAATTATTTACAAGATTTATAAATATTATCTCATTTCCCCCCTCACAACTCTGGAAGGTTATTCTTCTTCCTATTTTACAGACGAGGAAACTAAGGCAGACAGAGATGTTAAATGACTTGCTCTGGGTCACACAGTGTCTCAAGGTGGATTTGAACTCCGATCTTCAAGATCCAGTTCTTTATTCACTGCACCTACCTAAATTTTGTGCACTGATTGTTTTTCATCTAGCTAGTGTGGCTCCTGGCTTTAGAGGGCATTTGTTGCTAAGTCATGGGGAGAATTACTAGGATAGTGTCATCATTGTCATTCTTTCTGGTGGCATTTGAACCTCCAACACTGTATAGTATCTGACATGTAATAAATGTTCAGTAGATGCTTATTGCCTTATTCTTTGTGGGCAGGGGTTTAAAAATGAGCAATATTTTGTCTAAATTCAATATATGTAGTATGCATAAATGTTATTTAAAAGAGAATGTTGTTTAAGATCCCAGCTTTTCATGATAACTGCCTTAGGTACTCTATAGGGTCCTTGTTTCAACAGGGCCTCTTTTTTATAAAGTCTGGCCCTTATTTTTGAGTCTACCAATGAATCTGACATCATCAACACATGGAAATTTAAGAGAAGCAGAGGGCAGTTGAGAAGTCTCAAGAGTTTGGGAAATGTCTTTGACTAGACTTTTCACCCAAAGGATCCATGAAAAATCCAGAATCCTAGTATGCCCCTAATGTACATAATTGTAATTAAATTTATTTTAACAAGCATTTATGAACTGGTTTCTAGAGCAGTCATTGTACTAGTAACTTGGGAAACAAAAGAAAAATGAAATCCATTTGATCATTTGTAAGTCTTAGCAGTATCATAGAGAAGTATACTTAAAGGTTTTCCTTTCAAATAAAACTGTCGGGACAATAGCAATGTACTTTGTTAGACTATTAGCTCCTTGAAGTTAGAGAAATTTTTATTTCTGTCTTCGTCTGCTCAGCTCCTAGTACCGTGCTTAGACTATAAATACTTGCTAATCAATTGATTGATTAGTTGATGTTGTGAGACTTGATGAGTTTTTTTTTTTTAATCTCATTTCTATTTTTCAGGTGGATTTACTGTGAAGACTGAACAGCTGAAGTTTCTAGATTCTCCTAACCGAGTAGCATTCCCATTCCCTCATGCAGCTATTTTGGAAGACATGGATGGCTCTATTTCTGGGAACATAGGAAGTTACCTTCTCGCCTCTGCAGAAAACCTTGCTTCTTCCTGTCAGGTCAACCAAAGCTTTGGCCAGACTGTCAGGGGCAGTGTGTGTGGCCCAGACATAATCTTTCATCGCATGTCTATTGGCTTGTAAGTATGAGATCTCTCCATTCTCACCCAACAGAACACAGCAAGCATACGCTACCTTGGGGTCTCTTCTAAAGGGAAATGGTTCCTCACTTTCTAGATTTAAATGATTGGCTAACAAGAGTGGTACATCAAGGGATGGAGAAGAAATATTTAAGAATTACATTTGTCCAAACTCTAGTTTGCGCCAGAATTTTAAGTTGTCTTTTTTTACCAGTTAGCCTTAGATGTTTTTGGGAAAGGGCCAAGGGCCCCTAAACTTTAATTGGCATTTTGGACTAACAGGATTCACTTCTACAACCTTCTGACTAACAGAAAACTTGAAATAGATTTAAATTAAAAATGTTGTTTAAAAAGTTTCCAGCAGTGTCCGTTCTCATTTATATTCACTTTGCCCAAGTGCACCCAAAGTGTTCACTGTGCTCCAGGGTAGTAATTGCTGCAGTCTCCCATTACTTGCAAAGTTGCTTCCCTCCAATTCATTTTTCCTTGTTAATTTCATGAACTATTGGATTCATACAATATATTTCCTATTAATATGGGAGAAAGCATTTCTTCGTTATGCTGCTCAGGCTACCATTAAATCAGCAGCTTGGCTGTTTATAATGTATAATAGGGTGGCCACTGCTCTGCTAAACTTGCAGCTGATGATTGCCAAATGACCTGGTTTCTATCTTTTTCACATTGTTTTATGGTTTTTTTCCCCCTTATCTTCTTTCTTCCCTTTGTATCTTATTTCCTTGTGTTGTTACCTATTTAAATATAGTGAGCCAGTCATGGCCTCACTAGCATTTTATTTGAATTAGATGAATTTGAGATGATGGCATGATAGATAGTGGAATGATTTTTGAGTGTCCTTTGCTAATAAGCATCTGGTTTTATTCTAGTCTCATCAGCTTGAAAAATGTTCATTATTAATTTCTATACTTATGGCCAATGTCAGAGGGTCAAAGAATTCACCTAGTGGCCACCCTTCTGGTCATGAATCTTCTCATACATAGCTAAATTGGTCCCTGGACAGCTTACTTAGTCTATTAAATGCAGAGTGGTACTTGAAGCATTTCTGTCTTGGTAAAATATGACAGATGGTGTTTTACTGCTATAGCCTTTAAAATCCCAAGGCTACTTTTACACCTATGAGTAAGTGGTGAAGTAAGATTTTGTGAAGGCATACAGATGTGACATCTAATATTAGTGAATATCAGTGACTTGAAGATATACAGCACCAATATAAGGAGTTTTCTTCATAATTCCTATCATAATTCCTGACTGAAGTTTCCCTTTTGTCAGAACCTGGTGACCTGGTTCTGTTTCTATGGTTATTTAAGTGATTCTATGGAAGACATTATGTAGGTAAAGTTACTCCAACAGTTGACTGCTTTGGGATTCTGTAAGTCTGAAGTCTGTGAAGAGATCAAATCATTAGGCTTGGAAACCATGTCATATCATTAGCGGTATTCATGTTTATGGAGTGCATCCTGATTTAAGCTTTGTAAACTTTCCTACAGAGATAATCCTGGTTGCATTTTTATATAAAACTCCTTGAGGGCAAGGAACTCTTTTCCACTTTGTCATTGTATGTCCATTTCTAAGTATAGTGCCTGGTACACTTGTTGTTGAGTTGTTTATGTCATGTCTGACTCTTCATGGCCCCATTTGGGGTTTTCTTGGCAAAGATACTGGAGTAGTTTTCCCTCAATCAGCTCATTTTACAGGTGAGGAAGCTGAGGCAAATAGGGTTAAGAGCTAGGGTCATACAGCTAGTAAAAGTCTAAGGTTGGATTTGAATTCAAGTCTTCCTAATTCCTGGTGCTCTAATATATGCCTGTTAGATTAAATTGAGACAGATGACTTATTAATCCTCTATACCTCCTCTGAGTTCATCCCATCCTGCTTCCAGTCACCTCTAGCTTCTTGTATTTAGTGTGGAAGCTTTGTCATACATATGTTGAAATGTCTTTCTAAACCTATCAGAACATTTAAGTTGTGTAAGTTCAGGATAGTTCAATCAGTCAATCAATCAGCATTTATTAAGTATCTACCATGTGCCATGTACTGTGCTAGGTGCTGGGGATAAAAAAAAAAAATTAAAGAAATACCTGCCCTCAGGGAGCTTACATTCTATTGGAGAGATTCATATTTCCTTATTTTCACTGGAGGTAAAGATTTATTTATTTATTTATTTCCTTTTTGGAGGGGGAAAGGTAGGGCAATTGGGGTTAAGTGACTTGCCCAAGGTCACACAGCTAGTTTTTTTTTGTGTTAAGTATCTGAGGCCGGATTTGAACTCAGGTCTTCCTGACTCCAGGACTGGTGTTCTATTCACTGTGCCACCTAGCTGCCCTCTGTAAAGACTGATTTAGTGTGTTGTCTAAGCAAAAATGCTTTGAGAGAGTACCCCCAAAGTCTTTTACAGGAAGAATGATGCTGATGAGGTTTTTTTTCAATTGTGTGTTGCTTCACTTCTATGCCCCCTCCTTTTAGTTCTCCCTTCTACTTTGTTCTCAGGGCCCACCCACTGACATATTCTGTGAAGGTAGAGGGGAATGTTGCCCTGTCCTATAGCTTTCCTGCTTGTATCTAAAGAACACTTTTTCTAGAAAGCCTGAGGGGTAGGGGGTGACACCAAAATGGCAAAGTGAAGCCAAGATTCTTATAGAGCTCTCACAACACATCCCTTTCACAGCAACTTCTTTTTTAAATGCCAAATAAAATCATGAACCAAAAAAAAATTCAAAATGAGTCATATTTTCAGCCGAGGACATCTTAGAAAGACAGAAAGAGAGGTCTACAGACACAAGGTGGATTCTGACTGGGAGTGTGGGTAAAAATGGCAGTAGCTATGGGCTATGACATTAGTGGCACTGGGAGCAGCCTTGTACCCAGGGGTGATAAGTGACCTGGTCAGAAGGAGATCCCAGGGCACCTGTCCCAGGACTGGGAGCTGGAATGGGTGCTATCTGGTAGCTCTGTCACTCATTTAGTTCTGGATTGCAATTCCAGGGCAGAGAGGAATGGTTGTGGTTGTGAGGGGCAGAGACCCTACCTGGGTAAGAAGAAGAGCCCCGACCAGGAAGACAGTGACTGACCCCTTCCTATATCACACCACTTTGAAAGCATGGAAAACTTACATGCCTCCCCTGAGCTGTGAAAGAGGCAGAAGGACATAAGAGACAAAAGCTCAGGCCGGACATCCCTCCCACCCTCAGGGGTGATCAGAGTCTAAGTAGTCTTACATAATGACCAAAGTCAAGAGATAGGCTAGAAACATGAACAAACAACAACAAAAAGAACCTGACCAAAAAATCTATTATGGTAGTTGTGAAGCTTAATACACAAACTCACAAGAAGACAATTACTTGAAAAAAATCTACAAGTAAGACCCAAAAAGGAAAAAAAAATGCAGATTAGACACAAGCCCAACAAGAATTCCTACAAGAGCTAAAGAAAGTGATGAAAAATAAAAGAACAAACATTATTTTAGAAATCAGATAATAAGTGGTAGGAGAAAACTAGGAAAATGAGAGCTATTCAAAAATTATGAAGAGAATTAACAGCTTGGTAAAAATAGGACAAAAATAATGAAGAAAATAACTCCTTAAAAATCAGAATTGACTAAATTGTAAAGAAAAAAAAGGTGAAAAAACTCAATGAAGAAAATAACTCCTTCAAAATTAGAATTAGGCAAATGGAAGCAAATGACTCCATGAAAATCAAGAAACAATGAAATAAATACAAAAGACAAAAAAAAATAGAAAATGTGAAATATCTCATAGGAAAAAAAAAACAACCTGACCTGAAAAATAGACTGAGGAGAGATAATTTAAGAATTATTGGACGATTGGGTAACTGGGTGGTACAGTGGACAGAGCGCTAGTCTTAGAGTCAGGAGGAACTGAGTTTATATCTGACCTCAGACACTTAATAGCTAGGTGACCCTGGACAAGTCACTTAACCCTGATTGTCTCAAAAAAAAAAAAAGAATTATTGGATACCCTGAAAGCCACAGTCAAAAAAGAGCCTAGACAACATAATTCAAAAAAATTATAGAACTGCCTAGATATCTTAGTCCCAGAGGGCAAAGTAGAAATTGAAAGAATACCCTGATCACACCCTAAATGAAAACTCCCAAGGAATATGCCAGTCAAAATCCAGAGCTCAAAGATAAAGGTGAAAATACTGTAAACAGGCAGAAAGAAAATATTCATATGCCATGGAGCCACAGTTAGGATCATACTATTTAGCAGCTACCACTACAAAGGATCAGAGCACTTGGAATATGATATTATGAAAGGCAAAAGAGCTAGAATTACAATCAAGAATAAGTAAGCCAGCAAAACTGAGTATAATCCTATAGGAAAAAACCAAAAATTCACATTTAAAGAAATGAAGGTTTCCAAGAATTCCTAATGAAAAGATCAGAGCTTGATAGGAAATATGACATTCAAACACAATAGTCAAGAGAAGTATAAAAAGGTAAATATGAGTGAGAGAGCATACGGGATTTAACAAGGTTAAACTATTTATATTCCTATATAGAAAAACGATTCATATAACACCTAAGGGCTTTGATCATGATCAGGGCAGTTAGAAAGTGTCTGCTTAAACACTGGGCATGAGTGTGAGTCTGTTATGTTGGGATGATCTCAAAAGAAGAATGGAAGGATGAGAAAGAAAGATTCACTGGGAACAAGGGAAAGAGAGAGTACGAATGAGGAAATTATCTCACATAAAAGAATATTCAAGGATGAGTTTTTCGAAATGAGGGGGAAATTTCAGGGAAGGGGAGTAGCCAATACTTGAACCTGATTCTCATCTGAACTGGTTCAAGGAGGGAAGAATTTATGAACACAAACAGTTGAATTTAAAAAGTCATCATACCCAGTAGGGGAATAGAAGGGGAAGACGGTAAGGTAAGAGGCAGGGTAGATTAAGGAAGGCAGTGGTCAGAAGTAAACAGACTTTTAAAGAGGGGGTAGGGTATTAAAGAGAATGATAAATAGAAGAAAACAGGATGGATAGATATACATAGTAATCATAACTGTGTATGTGAACGGGATGAACTCATACATAAAACAGAAGAAGATAGCTAAATGTATTAAAAACTTAAATTCAACAATATGTTGCTTACATGAGACATACTTGAAACAGAAAGACAGAATTAAAATAAAGGTCTATTATGTTTTAGCTGATATAAAAAAGGCACGAGATCAAACATGATCTCAGACAAAGCAAAAGTAAAAATAGATCTGATTAAAAGAAATAATCAGGGAAACTACATTTTTCTGAAAGACACTATAGACCACTAAACATATATGCACCAAATGGCATCCGCAGCATCCAAATTCCTGAAGAAAAAGTTAAATGAGTGCACAAGGAAATAATCTCTAAAACTACACTAGTGAGGTACCACAATTTATCCCTCCCATACCCGGATAAATGTAACCATATAATAAAGAAGAATGAAGTTAAGGTGATAGGTTATTAGAAAAATTAGAAATGATGAAGTTCTGGAGAATATTGAACAAGAAAAGAAAGGCATATATATATAATATATATTATGTATTTATATATATATATATTTCTTAGCTGTGTATAGCATCTTCACAAAAATCAGTGCTGCATTAGGACATAAAAACCTAACAAACAAATCCAGAAAAAGAAAGCCCGTTCAGAATGAGTTCTAACACTTCCAGCTTACTTAGGGCAAGAGATGGCAGTGTTGATTTAGAGTCAAAGGGTTTATGCAGTGGTGTGCTAGTAAATATTTAACAACCAGCTTTCAAAATTATACCCGGGGCACACTTTTTAGTTGAATATGCTTTATTAATATTTTATCTACCACTTTCTTAAATTTCTTAAATCGATGAAGTAAATCAAACCATGATTTATAACATTTGCAATTTTTGAGATATAAATTCTCACAATGAACAAAAGAATAATTAACTGTTCAAGTTATATACAATATATACATATACATATATATACAATACACAATATATTATTGTATTGGATACTCATAATAAAACTCTAGGTTACAGGTATTATTATCTCCATTTTATCAGCAAGGAAACTGAGTCTCAGAGGCTTGTGACTTGTTCATAGTCATAGTACAAGTAAGCATTAGAGATGGGATTTGAAACCAGGTCTTTCTTTGGCTAGAAATTTAGCATTGTTTTTACTATATCATGTTGTCTTTTGGAGTAGGTAAGGTATTTCATGTCTTTGGTCCTCAGTTTCCCCATATGTAAAGTTGGGGCATGGACTAAATATACAGATGTTTTCTTTTTTTCTTTTAAGTTGGGGGTGGATGGGAAGGAGAGAAAATAAATTCTTGCTAACTGAAGATAAAATAAAAGTTTAAAAATGACATATAAGGTTTCTTTGAGTTGTAAATATCATGGCCTACTTGCAATGGAATAGAGGCTACCTAGCAAGTAAGGTTATTTTATTTTTCTTGTCATAAGTTCTATTGCATGATCCACCTGCTATTTTAGCTTGAACTGCTTGCCATTATTTATCTTTTGATGGATATTCCTATCTTGTCTGTATTCGAATCACTGCGTTTGAGGGATAGCGACCATGTCTTCACATTTCCAACACCTAGCACGTAGCCTTCCATATGAGAGGTGATCTATATGTACCAGTTAGCTGGTTGGCTTATAGACAGCTATGGAAAACCTCTGGATCATAGCTTTGATTCCAGGACACTTGATCAATGCTTTTCTTTGAATTGTTTTTTTAAGAAAAAATACATCATTCTCTATAATGCAGTTTTGACATTTGAAAAATATAGGCAACCTACAGATTTGTTTCTCCTCCGTTGCTTCTTTCCCAGGTTAGTGCGTGCTTCTGTATCACTTGCCACTTTCGTGTGGCTTCACTCTGACAGCCAGGTTGTCAGAAGGATGTGAATAACTGATGTTCATAATGGTTACTGTTTGAGGTGAAGAGATGACGCTTACCTGTTGAAAGGCATTGCATGTTCTTTGCTTCACTGAAATGAGAAAATGCTTCACTGGCATAAGCACTGCTGTGTTTGCTCTTTCTACAAAAAACCTTCGTCTTTCCTTGGCACTGACATATGTCTCCTGTGAATAGTGCAGATTTCAAGACTGTGTTTCTTATCCCAGTTTGTTTCCAGAAATGTCATTCATCCCCAGTATCCAGGGAAGTGTAATCTCCCCTGCTGGAAGATGGAAGCTCAATTTATGGTATCATACTTTAGAGAAACACTATAGAGAACATTTAAGTCAGTCATCAACAAGCAATTATTAAGTACCTACTATATTCCAGGCATTGTGCTTGAAGGATATAAAGATAAAATATGAAATAATAGCCACTCTCAATGAGCTTGCATTCTTTTTTTGGAGCAATTACATTACTATACAAATTTATAGAGAATAAGTATGTACATACATACATATAAATTATAAATATGAAATAAAAATGATCCATTTAGGGAAGGAGATCACAAGGGATCAAGAAAGACTGTATATAAAAAGTGGTTCTTGAGCTGAGTCTTGAAGGAAGTAAGAGATTTCATGCAGTATGAATGAGGAGGGAATGCCTTGTAAGTATGGGGAATGAGCAGTGCAAAGATGCAGTCATGGGAGATGGATCTCTGTGTATGAGGAACAAAAAGAAGACCAATTTGGTTGTACCAAAGAATACAGGAAAGGGAGTAATGTATAATAAGGATAAAGATATAGGTGTGGGAATAGGCTGTGAAAGGCTTTACATGTCAAAAGAGATAATTAGGATTTGTCTCAGAGGTAATATGGAACCACTTGAGTTTATTGAGTAGGGAAATTGCATAGTCAGATTCGCTTTTAAGAAGAATCACTAGAAGAGAGAGAAAACAATTAGGAAACCATTATAATAGTCAAGGTGAGAGGTAATGATGGCCTAGAGTAAACTGGTTATTGTATGAATAGAGGGAAGGTTGCCAATTCAAGATATATTGAAGAGTTGTAAATATCAACATTTGGCAATTGATTGAATGTGTAGGGTGAGAGAAAGGAATAAGACAAGGATGACACTGGGTTTGCAAACCTTAGTGACTATTAGGATGGCGGTGCCTTTGACATTAATAGAAAACTTTGAAAGGTAGTTTTGGGGAAAAAAGATAAGGTATGTTTTGGATATATTGAGTTTGAGATACCTACTATACATTCATTTAAAAATCTCTAATAGGGGCGGCTAGGTGGTGCAGTGAATAGAGCACTGGCCCTGGAGTCAGGAGGACCTGAGTTCAAATCCGGCCTCAGACACTTAACACAAAACTAGTTGTGTGACCCTGGGCAAGTCACTTAACCCCAATTGCAGTACCTTCCCCTCTCAAACAAAAAAATCTTGAATAGGCAGTTAGTAAGTTCAGAAGAGAGACAAAGACTGAATGTATAGACTTGACAGTTATCTATGTGGAGATTAAAATTGAACTTATGGGATCTAAATTATCAAGTGAGAGAATGTAAAAAAAATTCTTTTTTGCATTTTTCCTACATTCTCTCACTTGGTGACCTAGAAAAAAAGAGAAGAGGAGATGTGGCAGAAGCTTGGATTATATCAACAGTTAATGAGTGGACATAGATGAGGGTCTAAAAAATGAGACTTGGAAATATTCCTTCAAAGAGAGGGGGAATGGAAGAGAGAGGGACACACACACACACACACACACACACGCACACACACACACAAAGAGACAGTGACAGAGGAACAGAGACATTTTTTCCTACATTCTCTCATTTGGTGACCTAGAAAAAAGAGAAGAGGAGACAGGGCAGAACTTTGGAGTACATCTACAATTAATGAGTGTGACATACATGAAAGTCTAGCAAAAGAGACTTGGAAATATTCCTCCAAAGAGAGGGGGAATGGAAGAGAGAGAGGGGGACATACAGAAAGAGAGAGAGAGACAGACAGACAGACAGACAGAAAGAGAGAAGAGAGAGACAGATGGTATGAAAACCCAGAGAGGAAAGAGTAGCCAGAAGAAAAAAGTGGTCAGCAGAGTCAAATGTGCCAAATAGATTAGGATGAGGACTGAGAAGAGACAATCAGATTTGAGAGGAGGTATTTAATAACTTTGGAGAAAGCAGTTTCAGTTGAATGCTTAAATCAGTAACCAAACCACAGAGAGCTTCGAGAGAGTAAGAGAAGAGGAAATAGAGGTACTAAGTGTAGACAGAGATGCTTTTATCTGCACAGTATTTTACATGTGTTATCTCATTTGATCCTCATAACATCTCTCTTAGGTATATTTTATTTATCATCTCTGTTTCACAGATGAGGAAACTAAGGTTGAGACTGCATAAAATACTTTCCCAGGCTCACATAGCTAGTAAATATCAGAAATAGAATTCAAACCTATGTCTTCCAGATTTCAGGTGTAATGTTTTATTGATTAAGCCATGCTACTTCTCATAGTCTTGAAATAATATGAATTTCTACTATTTTAGAGAATACAAGGAGATAATATTTTAAATCCTCTAATTTAATTCACATCATGAAAAATCAAGCAGACATTCAAGACCAAACATAGGAACAAGGTCATTTTCATCCTGAAAAACGCCCTTTGTTGGCTTGTTCATGCCAACTTTGGTTTACTTCCTTCCTAATTCTGCCAGAGAGGAGGAGGTTAATGCTCTTGTTTATCACCTTGATTCTTAGATCTTGGCTAATATCCTCTCCTGTAGTGCATGCGTTCAGTTTTTACCTATGTAGCGGCTCTTAATGTGTCAGTGTTCAAAGTATGAGACACCCCCTGCTTCTGCGAATTCAAAAGTAGAGAAGAGTTCAAATGGAAATTTTGGCCTAGCTTTTTCTTTAATAATCGCCTAACTCTCCTTCCTAGGGATAACAGTCATAGCATCACTAATGGTATCTCTTCAATTCTCACAACACCCCTGTGAGACAAGCAAGTTCAAAGAGGTATGATCTTCATTTTGCTGCTAGAGTTACAGAAATAAAGTCAAGTAGAAAATAATCTAGGAATCACAATGGACCACAAGCTGATCATAAGTTAGCTGTGTGGTGTTTTCATGTTTTTAAAGAATACAATACAATTTACTCATTAATTAAAGAACAGTATTTAGCCACTGGGAAGTATTCTTTCCATTGTAGCTGCTACCATGAAAAGTGCTAATTTGAGGAATTCAGAGAACTTAGTTTTAGCCAAGAAGAAAATAATTGAAATAAAGAATTAAAAAATAAAAGCCATAGGGAAAATTTCAATAAATTGAGTTCATCCAAACAATAGGAGAGAAGACAAATATTTTGAGGAATGAGAATTATCATAGAGAGAAAATGTTGAACACCTATTTTCTATCTTCATTGAACAAGAAGAAATGGGGAAGGATTTACCTTCCACTGTAGCCTATGAGGGTGTAAAGACCTAGAATATCATAGGTGGTGTGAAGTCTGGTGCCATCTTACCCAGATGTTTCAGGTGACTTGATTTATGTCCAGCCTTGCAATAACTGATGACTTCAGTAGAATCATTAGAATGAGCAGAAACATGAATTAATTATTCCTATTGGTGCCATGGACTAAGAATGTGAAAAATCATGCTGCAACAATATAAGTACTTATCCACCCTCTTGCATGACTTATTCTAAGAAGGGGTTTCCTAATCTTTTTTTGTCTCTTGTTCCCTTTGGCAGCCTGATAAAACCTATGAATCCTTTCTTAGAACAATGTTTTAAGGACATAAAATAAAATACATTGGACTATAAAGAAAAACAAGTATAATGCAATCTGTAGCCAAGAAGATGGTGATTATGTGTGATCTAGAGGAGGGTCAAATAATTGTAATAATTTAGCAGTAATGATGAACATAAAGCTATTTGGAGTTACCTGTAGGAACTGTAATGTAACATGAAAACATATATGATTTCTACTGTGAAAAAAACCATCATCAGTACTGCTGATAATACTATGGTCTATTGCTCATTATCGCGATTGAAGATCATGTTAAATTTCAGTTGGAGGTTAGTGAGAATAAAGGTACAATTATTTTCTGAACCAAGCTCATGGACCCCCTGAAATCAATCCACAGACACAAGTCTAAGAACCTTTGTTCTAGGATATTGGCCAAATTCTGTGCCAGCAGTTCTCAACCTGTGGATTATGTTCAATTTGTAACAATGAAAATACATCCTGTGTATCAGATATTTACATTACGATTCATGACAGTAGCAAAATTACAGTAAAATTTACATTACAGATTCATAACAGTACAAAATTACAAAGTTACAAAATTCATAACAGTAGCAACAAAAATAATTTTATGCTTGGCGGTCACCACAACATGAGGAACTGTATTAAAGGGTCGCGGCATTAGGAAGGTTGAGAATCACTGTTCTATGCATTTTTAGACTTTGAACTAGAATTTAATGATTTGGGGAAGAAATTTTCTTGGATGCTACTATTTTCCTATTTTCAGGGCTGCCTGACCCAGTCTAGAAGTGAAAAATCCACTTTTGTAAGATCTCATTGCCTAGACAACTCATTGCTCAATCTAAAATGTCCCTAGATGACAGGAGGCCGGGTGAGATTATGGTCCTGCCATGAAAGAGTTAATGTAAAGAAGCCAAAGCAATGGAAATGCATGCCAATACATAGCCATGCCACTAGAAAAGTTCGTAATGTTCAAAATTTCCACTTTGTCCCCTTTGTTTGATAACACATTGTAATAGGAACAATGATGAGCACTAATATCCAGGAGATTCTTGCATTTGGGGGTTAGCTATTATGATAGGCTCTGGTTTAGGAGATGCATAATTATAATGGGTTTGTTCCACAATTGTACCAAATTGAAAGCATTTAGAGCTAAATGTAGTGTTTGTCTTGATACACAGAATTATGGACCCTCAGGATAAGTAAGCTAATGGTAAACATGAACTAGGGAGTTAATATTTGTTCTAGTTGGTATAGTTGATTGGTTTAGCAAATCCTTTGTGGGCAGTAGACATGCAACAGTTCGGCACAGTACGCTTGCTCTAAATTACATAACCGTTTATACCACTGGTATGGCAAATTGGTGCTTAAAAAGGAAGGTTCTAGCAAGAAATTCCTCCATATTTCTAAAGCAAATTTCCCCCCCCCGTTGAAACCTTCTTTGTTATAATGCTATCCCCACCCCACTTTCCACTCCCTCCCCCCCAAAAAAAAGAAAAGAGAAAAAAAGCAACAGAGAAGATCTGCTATCCCTCCATCCCCCTTAGTCTGCAAAAGCTGGTGTAAATGCAAAGCAAAGAGTTAATTTTGCAAATGGACTGGTTGCCTCCTGATTTTTCGCACATAAAGCCAGGAGAAGTTCAGGGAGAGACGTCTTCTCCCAGTAATGAAGCTTTCTGCTGCTAATGGCCCATGCAGACTCCCTTGGCTCCTCCAAATTAGAAATACTTTTGTGCTCTTTTGCTTCATTAACAGTAAAGAGAGGTAGATTGGTGGCTATTTAGGGCACGGTGAAATTGGTGGCTATTTAGGGCAAACGAAAATTGTACTAATTATGGTTGGGAAATTCTCTTCGTCGTGCGGTTCCACTTTTGATGTTCCTTTGGCACTTTGCAGAAATTGCCCGCTGCTGGTTCTGCTATAGTTTGGCCTAGAAGAATGTGAGCTGATTCAAGCTTCATTTTTCCCCTTGTTTGATGGTCACTGAAATACCCTAGGTAGAGTGGGAGGTAGATTTTTTAAAAAAATTGCTTTTCAGACTGTGTTGTGTATTTCTTATTTCCAGTACTTATCCAGAGCTCTTTGATACCTTCCTTATCCCTCTGTATTTAAAAAAAATGATGCAGCATAGATTTCACGAAAAAAATCTCATCCCATTTAAACTTCTCCTGGGAGCAAGGAGAGTTATTATGTAATTCTGATGGGTGACACCATTTGTTGTATCATCTAATCAGTCTTTTTCATCTTATCTACCTAGAATCTGTAGCCACCCTAGATTTTGTTAATAGGGAAACTTTGTTAATAGTTCTAGATTAGTCAAGTCAAATCAACAAGTATTTATTAAGGGCTTAGATTGTTACAGATACCTTGCTAAGTGCTAGGTATACTAAGATAAAAATACAATTTTTGCTACTAAGGAATTTATATTCTAAGAAGGAGACTATATCATTCTCACCAAAGGATCATTGGATCAGGAATCAGGAGATGGGTTTGGGTCTTGGCACTCTGTGACTTTAAGTAAGTCACTTAATTTTCTCTGGGCCTCAGTTTCCTCATCTTTAAAATGAGGCATTGGACCTACAAGTTAAAACTTTTCTGGCTATAAAATTTTGTTCTTTTAAGCATGTTGCCACCAACTTGATTTACCACTGGAGCCCATCCCCACTTCTCTTGCCCATTTATGTTTCTTCCTTTTGTTGCCCATGGACAATAAATTATTAATGGAGTCTACTGCCTAATATATCATTTTCTATAAGAGTAGAAAGAAGAGGCCTAGTGGATTTCAGTTTCTGATCTGCTGCCTCAATTAGGACCCTTTGGTTCATAAGCATGATCCAACTTATTTTAGTGGAAATAATGACTTCCCTTCCACCCCCACCCCACTTTCTACCACCTTTGAGCCCCGTCATGTTTGGAGAGAATGTCCCATATTTGGTGATATTACAAACAGGGAAAAGTAGAGAAACTAACTCTTTTCTGGCATGTGAATGTGTGTCTGTGTTTTGGAGCATGCCTACAGAGCACGATCTGATCAGCAGTGAAGATGAAGTTGGGAAGGCATAGGGAAGGGGAGAAGCAGAAACAGTAGCATGTACTTTCTGACAAGTATTTGAGGGATCTAGGAGAAGGAGAAAGCATTTAAGAATATAGTCCTTAGCTCATGCTGCTAATTCTTCACCCTTTCCCTTTCAGTTCTCTCTTTTTCCTGTTCCCTTTTCAGTCACCTTTTGGTCCTCTGTGTTTGGTTTCCTTTAGCAAAGGTAGCAGCTACCCCAACCATTCTGTGTTTCCTCTCACTTAGTCAAAGATAGTTGAGAAAGTTTTTTAAATTACATTTGTATTCAAGGTATTTCGAAGTATGAGTACATGGGACCAAGGGATTTGTTTGTCATTCATATACGTTTTATCCATTTATTGTATTTTATTTATAAACTACCTTCTCCCTTCTTTACCTCCATCAGGAACCGAGTACTTTAGATGTATTGTTATCACTACTTTATTTTATAATTGCTAAATTAAATTACTATCTACTTATTTATTTGACTATAGCAAAGAATTTTTTATTTGTTTTTGTACAGACCAGTGATTATTCACTGGTAAACAAACATATTCTTACCTAGACACATTGAACCATTCTGTGGTTGCTCAAGCCGTAGCTAACATTTAGATACCACTTATTATATATTAGGCATTGTGCACAGCACTTAATTATTTCATTTGTTCCTCCCAAATACCATGGCAGGTAAGTGTCATTATTATCCCCATTTTACAGATGAAGAAATTAAGGCTAACAAAGTTTAAGTGACTTGTCCAGGGTCACACAGCTAAAAGTATCTGAGGTGGGATTTGAACTCAGATCTTCCTGACTCCAGGCCCAGAGTTCTATCCACTACATTACCTAGTTGTTTTATCTGATGCTTTTTTAAGGTCACTTTTTGCTTCATAATACCTCTCCCAGTAGAACCCTCCCTTGCAAGAAATAAGTAAAATCAAAACAAATCAACATATCGACCATGTCTGAGAGTGTATGTCCCCTTCTGTACCTATAATTCACCTCCTTTCTCCTAAGACAGAGAAAGTAACTTCACAATGATCCCACTAAAGTCATGACATAACACTTCATTGGTTTTGTTTTTGATACTTTTAGTATTTTTCTGACTTCTTTTCTTTCCTCATCCCCCCCTCAATTTGTCTTGACACCTTAAAAGAATCTTAACTTTGAGCCCCCACCATCCTGACTGGTAACTGTCTGGTTAGATCAATATCTCAGGTCCAAGCAGTGGGCTCGATGTCCTGATCTGCCCTGGGAAGGAAAAGCTACAACATAACTAAGGAGACCATTGAAGTCTACAGATTCCGTCAAAGGGCTTCCAGGAGTTGTATGTCAACCCTTCTGCACATGTGCTATCAACTTGAGTCTGCTTTCCCCGGACTCTATTTGCATTGTTGCAGACTTTTGACGAAAATGTTTTGGACCAGCTGGGCTTACTACATCATCTGAGAAAATTTCCCTTACTAAACAATAATTAAGTCTGACTAATTGATATCATCAGAGAAGTTCATTGGTAGAGCTTATGAGATATACTACCTCCTCAAACCCCTCAGGGGTTACTTCTAGAACCCTGAGGGGAGATGGAATATCTCCCTGGGAGCTCAATCTATCATTGCAAGTCAGGGTTAGGAGAATAGGGACTAGCTACAGAGCACGTGTAGCTAGGTGGATCCATGGATAGAGCACTGGGCATGGAATAAAGAAGACTCGTCTTCCTGAGTTCCAATCTAGCCTCAGATATTTCCTAGCTGTGTGACCCTGGGCAAGTTACTTAACCCTGTTTGTCTCAATTTTCTCATCTCTAACATGAGCTGGAGAAGGACATGGCAAACCACTCCAGTATCTTTGCCAAGAAAACCCCCCAAGGGGTCATGAAGAGTTGGACAGGACTGAAAAATGACTGAACAACAGCAACCACAACAACAACAGAATGTGTGCTACAAATATAAGATAGTTTTGGGAGGAAGGGCATAAGTAGAAGGACCAAGAAAGGCTTCATAAAGGCAAATGGATGGTGGAGTGGATAGAGAACTGGGCTTGAATTTAGAAAGACTCAACTTCAAATATGGTTTTGGACACTTACTACTACCTCTGTAGCCCTGGACAAGTCACTTAATAGCTATCTGCCTGAGTTTTCTCATCTGTAAAATGGGGAAAACAATAGCACTCACCACCCAGGATTGTTGTGAAAATAAAATTAAATAACATTTGTAAAATTCTTTACAAACCTTAAAGTGTTATATTAGCAACAGAAGGTGGTACTTGGGTTAAGCTTTGAAGCAAACCAATGATCCCTAAGTTTCAGTAGTAAGGAGGGGGAGCTTTCTAGCCCAGTATAAAAGCATGGTAATGGGAGAAGGAGTATTAGGGATGAGTAAGAGTAAGTACATCAGGAAGTCTGTGCTATAGAGTTCAAGTATAAGCGGGGTATGGCTTATATAACCAATGATAATTTATGTTTGTTAAGAAGGAACAGAGGGTGTCCTGGTAAACATTTAGCAATCAACCTCCTGAAAAAAAGGTGTGCATGAAACACTTTTAAGTTTAACTTACATTATTAACATTTTACTCATTACTTTCTAAGTCTAGACTGGTAGTGTCAAACTCAAAAAACAAAACAAAGCAACAACAAAAACCAACCAGGGCTACTAAGCTGTCTATAAATATCCCTGGGGCTACATCTTGACTTAGAAAACCACATATTAACATTACTTATGTTCTATTGTATTTTACTAGATATTTCCCAATTATATTTTAATCTAGTTTAGGAATGTTGTAAGCCCCATTCCTGTGAACACCATGTTTGACACCTTTGGTCTAGATAATCCGCAAAATAATAAATGAAGCCCTGCTTTGTTGTCTTTGACAATTTTTGAAGTGTAAATGATCATTTAACAATCAACTCTCCCAGCATGGTTTGAGTTGGCTCTGGCATGGCGTAGAATGTATCATCATGTGTAGATGTAAATACATGTGACTAGAAAAGAACACGTGTTACTTGTGTAGCAAGAATGAGAACTAACAGTCAGTGAGCCTGAACATTAACACATCAGATGGATCCTTTTGTTAAAGTTTTCAGAAAGATGCAGACAAGAATCACACACGATAAGACTGGGTCATGCATGGATGGGTCATATTCACTACTGGTGGATTAAATATCATATTGACTAGACCCTAGATTTATTGAAATAATGAAATATTATGGTAAAAATAATAAACATCTTGGCATAGTAGAATAGAATGCTAGGCTTGGGGAGAGGAAGGTCTAAATCACACTTCTAACACTTATATTCTTTTCTGTGTATATGTACTATCATTCCACTAAAATATAAATGCCCAAAGGGAATAATTGTCTGATTTTTCTCTTTTTATTTCCAGTGCCCATCCTGTAGTAAGAAGTTGAATAGAACTGAATGATATTGAATTGGATATTTTAATTAAAACAGTCCCTTTGGCAATGTTATGCTTATATGTTAGTATAATTGGTAGCTTGTTGGCACAATGGATAGAGGGTTGGACTTGGAGTAAGGAAGACCTGAATTCAAACCCAGCCTTGGACACTTAACAAGCTGTGTGACCTTGGACAAGTTATGTAACCTCTGTCTGCCTCAGTTTCTTCAACTATAAAATGGGAATAATTATAGCCCTTACCTTCCGGAGTAGTTGTGAAGATAAAATGAAATAATATTTGTAAGTTGCTTCACAAACATTAAAGCACTAGGTAGATGCCAGTCAGTATTATTACATGTGAGAAGCAGAATGAAATAGTGGCTGTATAAAGAGCAATTTTTAGAGTTAGGAACCTAAGTTCTAGTTGACCTCTGAAACATACTGGTTGTGTGTTCTTGGACAAGTCACTTAACCTCTGAGTGCCTCACTTATCTAATAAAAAAGTACAGGGTTTATTAAAGAGTTATATTTAGTGTGGAGAATTCCCACGCTGATAAACTTACAGATTGTTTATACATTTGGGTATATTCTAAAAGATATTCATGGAAGAGACGCTATCATCTACATTATTAATTCATTACACTATTTCTTAGTCTTTATTGTTAGGAATTAAGCTTATTTTCCTTGTAGATAGAGTAAATGATTTAAGGTATAATTTGATGACCTAGGAAGGCTCTTCTTTCAAAACACATTTTTCCTTTTCACCTGTAACAATGTTTGAAAATTCACCATTAAAAACGGATTCTTTGAGGTTAAGGCGTTGGCCATCCAGACTTATTTATACTAAAATGTGAAGGTCCTTGGGAGAGATACTATGTTAACCTGTAACTCATTTACATTTTTGCTTGAATTTGTTTCTTCCTCTGCTTTGAGAAGCCAGTGAACCAAAGGAATATCCATTTTTATTAGGGAGAGTTATTAAGAATTGAAGAAGAAAGGAAAGGATAATTCTGGAGCATGGGATGATGGCCCGATAATGCAAACTCGGTTGACCTTTTGCAGTGGGGGACCACTGGTCAGTCAGGAGACAGTATGTAAGCATAGGGTGCCCACTGAGAGAAGTTGGAAGCAACCAAAGAAAAACTTCGGCCAAATCAATTTTGCCTCAAAGTTTGGGGGAACCAGTAGTTTTTTTTTTTCTTATGCCTAATTTGTCTTTTTTTGTTGTTATATTCTCATTACCTCTTGTTATATTCTCTAAGGAAATGAAGACATAATATAAAGAGAAAATATAAAATAGCTTCACATATTTGGTTCATAGTATATGTAATACAACATAGCTCACATTTATATAGTTGTAGTGGTAATGGTAATTTGAAGATCTTCTTGCCCCTTAATAGGCCTAAGGGAATTGGAAGATTTTCCCTGCCCCCTAATCAGCTGAATGTAATCATATGGAGCCTGTGGTAGGAGGAATTTGCTGAAGGGTGGAGCAGAGCCCAGAGGAAGCTGGGAGTCAGAGCAGTTAGTATGATGGGAGAGAGAATGCAGGCAAGGAGACAGCTAAACTTGTGAGTGTTTGCTTGTGGGAAGGCTTTGGGATAGTGTTGTTTCTTGTGGTGATAATATGTATTAACTTCTTTGTTACTATTATGGATTTAATTTTCTGGTGTTGAGAGCTGGCTTTCTGGTGTCTGAATAAATGTTTTTCCTTCTGTCTTCTGTATGGAGAATCTGTTATAGTTTGCAATTCAGAATTACACCGGCATCTTCATAGTTGCCATCAGTGCTGTGAATATCATGTTGGTCCTACAAAAGTTCTTTAAAGTTTACAAAACATTTTCCTACTGGCAGTCATGTCAAGAAAATAATGCAAATATTATTATCTTCATTTTATAGATGAGAAAATTGAGGCTCTGAGAGGTCATGATTGATGCATGGTCACAACTAAGAGATATCTAAGGCAGAATTTAAACCCATGTCTCCTGACCTCAAGTTGAGACTTTATACACTGTATCGGCTGCCTTGAGGTGAATTATTTAGTCTCCTCTAATCAAATAACTTGTGTTTGTTTCCTACATATGGAAAGAATATTGACTATTCCTTCTTAATATGGAAGGAAGCAAGCAATTCTAGTAGGAGTAACTTTACTCTCTCTAGCACAGAGGATAGAACTGGAAGATGTCATACGACTATAGTGTAGGTTTTGAAATCAAGAGATAGCTGGGTTTAAATTCTACTTTTGATGCTTGCTACCTATGTAACTATGGGTATGTTCCCTTCTTTCTCTGGGTTTCAGTTTCCTTACCTGGAAAATATTAATAATAATACCTGCCCTGCCTACCTCAGAGAGTTCTTGGGAGGACCTTTCAGTGACATATAAATGAATGTTATTATTTTAAAATCCAAGATTCTATGGTTGTCCAACATTCCTGACCACTTAGGTCTTCATTGAAATAGGAAATAGTAAAAATTAATAAAAGACAAAAAGCAAGGGAATATGAACCAAAGTGTTTTTTTTTCCCCTAATTCTCCCCCCCCCCCAAAAGAAAAAATATCTCAAAATGTTTAGTTAAGGTTAGATGTAAAATCTGAAGATTCTTTCTTTTATTCTCAAACATCTCTATCTTTTTTTTTTTAAATCCCTTTCATCACATTAGGGGTTAGAACATAAGAACACTTAAAACCTTGCAAGAGATTCATATCAAATATGAAATTACCAGGAGCAAAATGACCCACTGTGAAAAATACTTTGAGTGTTCATGAATGAAAGATACTTTGCAAAGCAGGGATCTTGACCAGAGATCCAGGCTAAAATATCTATGCTTAATTATTTCTGTAATTCATTAAATCTGTAATTTCATACATATGGATAATACTGAAGCAGAGGAGGGCAAATCTGACAAAATTATCTTTATGAATTGCCGTGTACCCAACACTACTCATCATAGGAGTATAGATTTAGATCTGGAAAGTATAATTTTACAGATGAGAAGCCTGAGTTCAAGGGCAGTAGGGTGACCACTCTAAGATCACACAGGCAGAAAGAGCCAGAGCCAGGATTGGAAACCCGGTTTGAGGGGATCAAATCTAGTACTCTTTGCATGGTGCCACAATAGTTGCATTATGGTTAACCTGGTGATGGATCTCTCAAAATTTAACTAGGTAAGCTCTTGGTCTGCCACCAAGGAGTAAAGCCTTTCATTTTGGCAGGATGCTTCAGAGACCAAGATTCCCTGGAATCACCTACAAAAATATAGTGTCACCTGCAAACATTGCAATAAGGCATTAGATTAGGACTTTAGTGGAAGCCAGGTTATATTTCTAGAACTTAAATTAGATAAGAATCAGAATCTCAAAACTAGAAGCTTTGGGGTTTTCTTTTCCTTCTACAGTGTGTGTTTAGGGTAGATCTAGAAAGAGTGTACTGCAAATGTTTATCAACCAGATCTTAGTATTTTCTCCATCACTTTCATAAATCAACAAAACAATAATTCAGGGCGATTCGTGACATTTGCCTATTTCTGGGGTATAGGTGTTTACAATGAAAATTTAACAAACAATTCTCATGAGTCGCTTTGGGCATAACCTTGGATATGGGAAATGTTTCATTTGTTATCAACTATGTTTGTCCTGAACATTTTTCAGTGACACTGCTTATCTCCTTAACTTCTTGCAAATCCCAGATTCTTCTCCTGGGCAGATCTTGGAAAGTTTCTTACTAGAAAAGCAGTATTTTCTTTTGACCAAAATAAATACAATTTTACATACAAAGATTCCTATTTAAAAAGAAAAAGAGAATGGAAAAGAGAGTTTAAAATTGGCGTGTAAGGCACTGCGGTTGGGAGATCCATCCTGCCCTACTGAAAGGTCAGAGGGGTGAGGGGGTAAGATATAGGAGAAAGTCGATTGGGGGGGGAGGGGATACACTGGGATGGCTGTTTTGGGGCGGTAGGTAGGGGAAAGATGGGGAGAAAATATGTAACTCAAAATCTTGTGGAAATGAATGATGCAAACTAAAATAAAATTTAAAAAAATACTTTGGGCACCTTAAGTGCACAGATTGTAATAATAATAAAAGTTAGCATTTGCACAAAAAAATAAAAAAAAATTGGCGTGTAAAAAGGTCTTAGCAAGGTACAATGGTTGCCTAAGTGTAACAAAATAAAATTTAAAGCTAACAAAGTAAAGTCTCACAATCAGATTTTTTCTAAAAACAAATTTCCCTCAGGAATGGCACATTTATTTTAGAATCTCTCAGTATATCTAGCTCAATCTTTTTAAAAGGCTAGAGGCAGCGTGTGGATAGAATAACCAAATTTTGAATTGGATAATGAGTTCAAATCCTAGCTCTGATGATTAAATACATCTTACTTGGACAATTCACTCTGGTCCTCAGTTTACTCATCTGTAAAATGAGGAGTTGGACTAAATGACCTTTGAAGTACTTTCTAGATCTAAAACCTATGATTCTAATATTTCTTTTTTCCCAATTTTTTAACATTTTTATTTAAAGTTTTGAGTTACACATTCTATTCTTCCCTCCTTCCTTTCCCTTCCCCCTCTCAGAGATGATAAGCACTCAGATACAGGTTATACACATGCAATTATTTAAAACATTTTCTTATCAGTCATTTTGTACAAGAAGGCTCGAGTAAAAGAAAAGAATGAAAGAAATAAAGTGAAAAATAGCATGCTTCAGTCTGTATTCAATCTACAACTAGATTTTAAAAAAAATCAGCTATACAAGTATAGGATGAAGGATGCTTGACTTAATAGTTCATGTGAAAAAGGACAGGGAATCTTTACTGGTTTGCAAGCTTGATATGAGTCAGTAGTATGATTTGGCAACCCCAAAAGCTAATGAGATCTTAAGCTTAATTAAAAGAAGTACAATATGTGTAGAAAGAACATTCTGCTCAGACCTTGTCTGGATTATTACATTCAATTTCAGACTTTCCATTCTAAGAAGAAAATACAGAAGTTGCAGCACACCCAGAATTGCAGATAAAAGACTAAGAATATAAATCTATCTGGTCATGGGGTGCTATAAGTGGGAATGTTTTAACTTATAGAAGACGTATTAGTGATTTTCAAATAATTGGAGGGCCGGCATATTAGACAATAGTATTGTTTTACTTGGTCCCAGAAGCCAGAAGTGGGACCAATGGGTGGAAATTATGGTGGAAGTTGAATACAAAGGAAAACTTTTTCAATGAGAGTCATTTAGAAGCAGAATGGGCATCCTGATCAAGTAGTGAGTTCTCTATCACTGGAGGTCATAAGATACTACATTATGGGACCAATGCTTTTAGGGCTTGAAGGGACTTTAGAGAGCATTGAGTAAATATCTTCTATCTTCTACCTTCCCCCACAAACACTTTACAAATGAGGAAATTAAATCACTGAGGGGTAGAGGTAGAGAATCCCAAGATAATAAAAATCATCATAATCATAATAATAACTGACAATAGTGCCTTATACATAATTACATTTATATATTTATTGATATATAAATACATATTTATGTGTTCTACATATACATACATATTACATACTATGTACCAGGTATTATACTAAGTGCTTTACAAATATTATCTAATTTGATCCTCACTACAACACTGAGAAGGAAGGGCTATTATTATTCCCATTTTACAGAAAAGGAAACTAAGGCAAAGGATGAGTGACATACTGTTGTGGGAATCTGAAGATCTTCCCTGCCCCTAGGCCCTTTGCTAAAGTGGCTACGTGACCCTGAGGACCCTTGGATATTTGAAAGTATACTCTGTTCCCTAATAGGCTGAATGTGGTCACGTGGAGCCTGTGGCACCAGG
>CM053584.1:215595235-215617765 GCA_028627135.1 Pseudochirops cupreus | reverse complement strand
GGTGCTTGCTGTTACACATACTCAAGGTCATAGAACTAGTAAGTATCTGAGGTTGGATTTGAACCCAGGTCTTCCTGACTCTAGTTCCAGAATTCTATTTGCTCTACCATCTGGTAAGTGTTGGGAGGAGAGTTTTGAACTCAGATCTTTTTGACTCCCAGACCAGTGCTCTGTCCACTAAACCAAGTATCTTCCTTCACTTAAAAATTAGATTATTATTTGTGGAGGATACTGTCTATAGAGGGAACTTGTGTTAGGGATATCTTGGGTGAATTTGGAGGATTTTTTCAGCACTGAAGAGTTATATGTTTAATTTCTTTTTAAGTTACTGCTTGATATTCTTTAGGTCCATCTGATGGCTTTTAGGGCCTATACATTGTATATATTGTAGAAGTGAGGCTCTGGAAATTTACTTCCTTGAATGAATAAAAAGCAAACATTGATTATTTTCCATGTGTCAAGGATTTTGTAAATTGCTAACCATGCAAATACAAAATCCAGAGGAACCTATAAGGAAGCAACACTGGTTGAGGATTGGTGACCGGGAGAGGTGTTTTGGTTTGAGAAGACACCAGGTGATAAGTAGAGCCACAGGGAAGCAGAATGACAGACGGGAGTCCCAATGGCAGTGTTGATTGGATTGCTGTTCTGGAGCTAGGAAAGAGAGGAGTGGGATAGGGAAGAGTGGAGTAGAGCAAGTATCTGGACAGCACAGGTCAGATGTCAGCAAAAGATGGCCAGAGTCCCGAAGCCAGCTAGATAATGTGGGCCATGTGACTTAAACCATGGTTCCTAGGGCAGAGAGGTAAACACCATGAATTACTGGATACTTTACAGAGAAGTTGTATGATCCTTGTAGTGTAAACTATGGATTATTTTTTAAACTAAGTTTCAACTTTATTCTGTAACTAGTTTCTATATATGTATAATAATGGGGTAATGTGGTATTAACATATTCATATGATATTAGTATCTACCTCAATGGGTTTTATGAAAATCAAATAGGATAATATGTGGAAAAAACTTTAAAGCCTTGGAAAAGTGTGTTGTTTTTAAAATCAATATCCCTGTGTTCTCATCATGTTTGATAGCATTCAAGCAGCTAAGGAAGTACAATAGATTAAGCACTGTATCTGGAATCAGGAAGACTTGAATTCAAATTCAACCTCAGACTCCTATTAGCTCTATGACACTAGGCAAGCCATTTCACTTCTGTCTGCCTAAGTTTTCTCATCTCTAAAATGGAAATAATAATAGTAGCTATTTCCCAGGATTTTTATGAGGATCAAATGAGATATTTGTAATGTACCCTAAAGTGCTATACAAATGACACTTATTTCTACTTATTATTAGGTAGAAATGGTCTTGAGCCAGGTCTTTATCCTGCTTTATCTTTATACCTAATATTGGGAGAATCATTGTACAAGTGAATTACATACACACACAAATATAATATTATATATATATATGTATATATATAATACACAAAAATTAGTGGAATATAGTCTTATCTTTTGTAGACTTAATGAAAACATCTTTGGGACAATTTTAGTAGTAGTCAGGATAATAAGGTTAACATGTTCTTGTTCCCACACAGTTTTTCCCTCCTAGTTCTCCATATGTTATTATTTATTATGTCATTCTTCTCATCTTTTTATGAAGATACGTTAAAAATCATCTTGACACAAACCATTATTCTGCTATTCCTTTCTATTTAGCATTCTATGGAGGATTGCATAGGTGGGTAAAATAATTCCTTTTTATAGTTAAGTAAAAGCATTTAGATGTAAACTCTTCCTGTGTAGGCTCATTGAACACATTCTAGGAACAGCTGTGGTAGCAGATAGGACAAGAATGAAGTGATCCTACTCATCCTCTTCCCACAGGATTCTGATCTCCTCTTCCAAATCTCTATATTTTGAATGTTTTTGATTCCATGAAGGCTGGAAATTTATGTGTATTTGACAGAGTGACATTATTAAAACATTTAAAACTTTTTTATGGATCATTATGTCTGGGAATTGTAGGCTACAGTTTATTCTGTAATAATGGTCTAGTTCCAGTACAGTTTATTGGTTGGGTTCTCTAGGATATTATAAGTGCTATATTTGTAGAATGGGGATTTGTCACCTGTCTATTCATGAAAACTTCTGATGTGTAAATTTACCCACCAGTTCATTTCATGTTTGATATTCTGTAGATGCTAACTTTTTGCATCCTGCAGCGATGTGTTAGACATTCTCCACTCTGTCCTTGCATGATCTACATTAATCACTAAATCTAGGCTTTTTAAGGATAACCCCGTTCTAACTCTTGGTAGTCATGACCTGCTCTTGAATCTCCCTATCGCCATCTTCATCTGCATCATTATCACCACCACCAACATGATCGTGATCACCATCATCATTATCTATTTGCCCCCTTCAACTTATTGTAGAAACTCCAAAGTTTGCTCATAGAATTCAGAACTGGAGGGGAATGTAGAGTTCATTTGGTCTAGTTTTCCCTTTTGTAGATGAGAAAACTGAAGCTCAGAGAAGGTACTACCTTACAGGTAGCTAGGCAGTGTAGAGTGAATGAAGTGTTGAACCTGGAGTCATGAAGACCTGAACTTTAATCCAGTCTCAGACTTTTATTAGTTGTATGACTTTGATCAAGTCACTAAATCTCCATCTACCTCAGTTTCCTCAACTATAAAATGAGAATAACAATAGCTCCTACCTGCCAGGGTTGTTGTAAGGACCGAAGTGCTTAGTAGAATGCCTGACACAGAATATTTTCCTTCTTTTCCTTCATATAGTAATTGACTTGTCTAAGGTCACATAGAGAGTGAAGTCACAGAATTCAGTTCAGGATTCAAACCCAAGTCCTCTGACTCAGAATCTGATGCTCTTTCCATCATGCAAATTGTATATAACTTGGAAATTATAATCCTTGCTACCATAATACTGACTTTGGAGAATTTCTAGCCATTCCTAGAATAGTCATGAGATTTGAGAATGTAACTCCTTCTTTATCATGCAAGCTCATTAAATCTAACTTATCCTTTGTGTTTCACTCTGCTACAAGGAAGGAATTATCTCTGTTGGGGAATCCCACACATGCTTCAGAGAACAAAGGCTTTCCAGAACCTGGGCTTCATTCACTGGTCAATAGGAAGACCTTATTACCAGTAATAATGTATTATCTGGAGCTGGTAAGATGATCCTGCTTCAGGATTGCAGCTTTGGGCATTTGTTTAATTAATAGGAAAAGGCCCTGGCCCGTATGACCTCGTTAAGATGACATTTATTAGTAGCCAGAGAGCTCTGAGGATATTGCCAACTGCAGCACATCAGGGTTGTGTTAGATGCAGGAGTGATCATCAAAAGACACTTTCCTCAGGGTTCTTTGGAGCTCACAGAGGTCTCTACTAGCCGCCTTTACAGAAATGTAAATGGCAGCAACGTCAGGAGTTTAGTTGAGGAAAGGATAGGCAGTGGATTTATGATTTCATTGGTGTGAGGAACTGCCAGATTAGGAAATCATTTGCCTATGTATTCTCAATTGTTCTGAAACTTATTGCATTAGACAGCTGCCTAGGGCACTGAGAGGTAAGTGACTTGCCAAGGGTCACACTGCCACTATGTATCAGAGACAGTCTTCCTTGCTTTGAGATCTTTATGATAAATCATAAGTTGCATCTATAGAGAACCTTAAGGTTTGAAAAGTATTTTATTTATGTTATCTCATTTAACCCTCATAACAACTCTGGAAGACAGGTACTTTTATACCCATTTTATGGGTGAGGAAACTAAGGCTTAGAGTCTTTATTTAATTTAATGATTTGTCCAGGGTCACACAGCCGTTGTGTATTAGAAGTGAGAACTGAACTCAAAATTCTCCACATTCAAGGCCTCTGTTCTCTATCCACTAGTTGCTGCTACTTTTAATGTGTGGCCCTATAGAAATATTTCCAGAGGGGAAGAGGGAGTCGGAAATGAAAAGAAAACTCAAGTACTCCTGATTCAGAATCTGTTTTGTGCTGTAGAAACAACTAGGTGGTGTAGTGGGTAGAGTTCCAGACCTGGAGTCAGAAACATCTGAGTTCAAATGTAGCTTCAGAGTCTTACTTGCTGTATGACCTTGGCTAAGTCATTTAACTGCTGACTGTCTCATTTTTCTCAGCCGTAAAATGAGACTCATAACAGCACCTACCTCTCAAGGTTGTGAAGACTCACAGGGTAATATTTGTACCATACCCAAAACATAATGAATGCTTCTTCCCTTTCCTGATTGTGTCCCTAGAGCTGAAGCACCAGATGTTGCTTATGATTTAACAGTGACTGACAGTAAAAATCAGACGACCACTGTCAACTTCGTGTACGACACATTGTCAAACCTATATGGTTGGATGGCTCTGCTTTCGGATCAAGATACCTACTTGCTGAGATTTGAGGCTCCTTGGATCAACATCAATCTTCAGGTAACCCTGGGCAATTATTGATTAATCACTGCATCTTTCTAGGAATCTGAATCTCCCCTCCTAATCATTCTTATAACTCTTTTCTTAGAACTCATTTCTCATTGAGATGTAGCTATCTTTTAGATGGAAAAAAAAATTAGAATCGCTTCAAATCCCATCTCATCGCATTTCTTACAGTTGAAGAATGTTTAGTTATTCTAATATACCAGGAAGCAGTTCCATCGTAAAATTTGTCTGAGGAAACTGCTTTATGATTTACCAGATTAATAAACTAAATTAGTCCCGTTAGAAAATATTTGCAGCCAGATAAATACCATAGGGGTATATTTCTGTGTTGACACACTGCCATCTTGTGGCAAACTATTAAAATGTAAATAAATACGCTGGCAGTTCCAGTACTAAGTGGGAGGGAGGGGGGGTTGTTTTTTTAAAGGTTGAGTCTCAAAAATAATAATAATAATAATGATAAAATTAAATTAAAAATTTTTTTAAAAAAGGTTGAGTCTCTGGAAGAAGGACATTGTCTGGCCCTTTCTCTGCTCTTCAGCTTTTCTATTATTTTCTCTTTCATTCTTAGTATTCTCTCTTAGAGAACAAAGAGGGGGCTTGCTACTGGAGCCCCCTGGGGACTCAAAGACATATTTCTCAGCATCTTTTCCTGAATTTCTGAGGGCTTGATTTCTCTTCATGAGTTTTTCAATATCTCCTCAGTACCATTTCCAAGGCATGCTGCTATGATTACCTGAGTCTTTTAAGAGTAAGTAACCTGTTGGAAAAGCTTTGTTCTATAGGTCTGCACCCTGGATCCTAGTCCCAGCTGCTCAGTCACTAACTGTCTGAGTGACCTTAGCAAATCTCTGTCTCAGCCTCAGTCAATTCAAATGTAATATAAGGGTATTGAACTCTGATGTCCATTTCACTTCTAGATCTATAATCTCTAGTTATGAATGCACAACTTTGGAAATGCTCATGATGTGATATGAGTATGGCTTACCCTTCTTGACAGCATTCAGTCATTCTCCATAGAAAGAAATTGACACTGAGAAGGGCTCAGTGACTTGTCCCAGTCACAATGGTGACTTTGTAGAGCTGGGATTTGAAGCTTGATTCACTAATTCCAAAGTCCACATTCTGGAAGTACCACACTTCCTCTTGATGAGGCATTATTTCCAAATGACTGAAAACCAAGTACACTGTTAGTGACCAGTATGACCTGTCTGTTTTCCATAGTATTCAGCAACATTTGACAATTTTACTTCTGGAAATTACCTGCTCGTAGTACACAAAGACTTGCAACCATATGCTGACATCCTCGTGATGTGTGGGACTAGAACTGGCCAGTCTCTTTTATCTCCTCCATCTGTCACTCATGATAAGGCCTGTGATTGGTTCTTCAACAGCCAGTTGAGAGAACTCACTTATCTGGGTAAGTACTTGACCAAGAATGTCCCGTGGATGTATACTATTAGTTTCTACTATTTGAGTGTCATTTGACTTTTTTTGCACATGGGTACATATGTATTTGCCTTTCTTAATTTGAGGACATGAACATTTGTAAAATGATAGTGAGGAAAAAATATACTTTGCAGTAGATGTTTCAAATATGTTACAGGTAGACCAAGCCAAGTTAAAATGGAATTGGTAAATATTCAACAAAATAAATAAAATATAGTAGAACAAGTATAATGTTAATATATCATTTAAAAAATTAATCTTTTATTTAATTTTAGTTTTCAACATTCATTTCCACAAGATTTTGAATTACAGATTTTCTCCCTGTCTTTCCCCTGACTCCCACCCCAAGACAGCAAGCCTACTGAATACCCCTCTCCCCAATCTGCTCTCTCTTATGTCCTCCCCTATTCCCCCTTGCTTTCTTATAGGGCAAGATGGATTTCTATACCTGTCTATCTTATTTCCCAGTTGTATGTAACATGCATTAACATTTGTTTTTTGAAACTCTGAGTTCCAGATTTTTTTCCCTTCTTCCCTCCTCACCCACTGGGAAGACAAGCTATTCAATATAGGTTGTACATGTGTAATTATGCAAAACTTTTCCATAGTAGTTATATTGTAAAAGACTAACTACATTTTCCTCCATCCTATCCCACCCCCCATTTATTCTATTTCCTACTTTGACCCTGTCCCTTTTCAAAAGTGTTTGCTTCTAACTATCCTCTCTCCCAATCTGCCCTCCCTTCCATTATCCCCACTCTTATCTTCCCCCCCCCACTTTCCTGTAGGGTAAGGTACCCAAAATGTGTATGTTATTCTCTCCTTAAGCCAAGTTCAATGAGAGTAAGGTTGACCCATTCCTTTTCACCTTCCTGCTCTTCCCCTCTATTGTAACAGTTTTTTCTTGCCTCTTTTATATGACATAATTTACCCTATTCTATCTCTCCCTTTTTCCTTCTCCCAATATATTCCTCTCTCACCTCTTAATTTTATTTTTGGACACACACAAATATATTTACACACACATACACCCTCCTATACATACATACATACATATTTCCCTTCAACTATCCTCATACTGAGAAAAGTCTCATGAGTTACAATTATCATTTTTCCATGTAGGGACATAAAAATTTCAACTTTAATAAGTTCCTTATGATTTCTTTTTCCTGTTTACCTTCCATGCTTCTCTTGCTACTTGTATTTGAAAGTCAAATTTTATGTTCAGCTCTGGTTTTTTTCATCAAGAATACTTGAAAGTCTTCTATTTCATTGAATGACCATATTTTTTCCCTGTAGCATTATACTCAGTTTTGTTGGCTTTGTGATTCTTGGTTTTAATACTAGTTTTTTTGACCTCCAGAATATCATATTCCAAGCCCTTCAATGCCTTAATATAGAAGTTGCTACATCTTGTGTTATCCTGATTGTGTTTCCACAATACTCAAATTGTTTCTTCCTGACAGCTTGTAATATTTTCTCCTTGACCTGGGAACTCTGGAATTTGGCTATGATATTCCTAGGGGTTTTCTTTTTGGGATCTTTTTCAAAAGGTAATTGATGAATTCTTTCAATTTCTATTTTGCCCTCTAATTCTAGAATATCAGCACAATTTTCCTTAAGCATTTCTTAAAGGATGATTTCTAGTCTCTTTTTTTGATCATGGCTTTCAGGTAGTCCAATAATTTTTAAATGATCTCTCCTGGATCTATTTTCCAGGTCAGTGGTTTTCCAATGAGATATTTCACATTGCCTTATATTTTTTTCATTTGTTTGGATCTGTTTTATAGTATCTTGATTTCTCATGCAGTCATTAGCTTCCATTTGCTCCAATCTAATTTTGAAGGAATTATTCTCTTCAGTGAGTTTTTGAAATTCCTTTTCCATCTGGTGAATTTGGTTTTTAAAGGCATTCTTCTCCTCATTGGCTTTTTGGACCTCTTTTATCATTTGAGTTAGTCTGTTTTTAAGATGTTATTTTCTTCAGTATTTTTGGGGGTCTCCTTTAGCAGGCTGTTGACTCACTTTTCATGATTTTCTTGCATCATTCTCATTTCTCTTCCCAATTTTTCCTCTATTTCTCTTACTTGATTTTCAAAATCCTTCTTGAGCTCCTCCAATGGCCTGCATTAAGTTCATAGTTTTTTTGGAAGCTTTTGATGTAGGAGTTTTGACTTAGTTGTCTTCCTCTGGTTCCATGTTTTGTTCCTTTTTGTCCCCAAAAAAGGATTCTATGGTCTTACTGTGCTTCCTTTGCTTGCTCATCTTGCCAGCCAATTACTTGACTTTTTAGCTCTTCGCCATGGTAGAAATCTGCTTCCATAGTGGAGAGAGCTGTGTTGCAAATTGCTGGGGCTTTTGTAGATATTGTCAGAGGTCTGAGGAGGGCACCCTCTCTACAGCCACCACAAGCTCTGGCACACTGGCCACACACCCCAGGCCCACCACCCAAGACTGCAACCCAGATCCAAGCAGGTCAAAGCAAGAGTGACTGAATGGTTGCTTGGTATAATCTGCAGGCTAGGAGCTCTGAAGGCAGCCATGGGGCAGCAGCTGGAGCCACTGCACCTCTGCCACCTTGCTCTTCTGTTACCCAGTTCCAACAGAGTTCTGTACTGACCTCTTACTTTCTCTTTGGTGTTTATGGATTGAGAAGTCTGGAAACCACCGCAGCTACCAGTGAAGTCTGCTCTGGCAGGTCTGGACTACTGGTCAGGGCCTCCCTGTGTCTGGGCCCATGTGGCTCACACGGGACTGTGCTCAGCCCCCAGCCTAGAGTGATAGAACCTTCCTGTTGGCCTGCCAGACTGCCTTCAGTGGGAGATTTGTTTCTCTTTTTGTCACTTTGTGGGTTCTGTAGCTCTGAAATTTGTTTAGAGTCATATGTTACAGGTATTGGAGATGGTTGGTTTGGGAGCTTAAGCAAGTTCCTGCTTGTACTACTCCATCTTGGCTCTCCCCTCTCCTCTCTGCCATATATCATTTTCTAAGACAATATGAAATACACAGGAATTCTTATATATGGTTTAGTGGCTCCATTTCTATTTGAGATTGATACTATTGCTTTAGAGAACTCTGATATTAGTGATGCTAATTGTTGCAAGTGAAAAAAAATTTTTTTCTTAAAAAGTGAAAGTGAAAGATTTTCTCAAAGTGAAAGGGCACATCAGAAATTTTTTTGCATAGATTTCTACCATTCAGAATGGTAGAAAACGTTGAAGCTGAAAAATTGAGAATTCTTCAAAAAGAATTTACCATATCTGAATGATATCCAGTGCAGGTGCGTGTGGAGAAGGTAGCACTCCAAAGAGAGGCTGATAAATCGGGCTGGGAAGAGGGAGTTGGACAGTAAATCAATCAACAGTATTTATTAAGTACCTCTTAATTACCAGATACTCTTGGCATTGGGTATGTGAGATAAAAAAAAAATTTGTCTCTGCCCTCTAGAAACTCACATGCTTTTGGAGGAGAGAATAAGTATAGACAAACACAAATCTATTCAGGGAGAGGGTTAACTTTAAGCTTCTTGCTTAAAGAAAGTTGAAATCAAGGAAAAGGCTCAGAACAAACAGGAAAGTCACTGGGCAAAAGGAATAAATTGCAAGATGGGTGGATATGCAGTTCAGGACTCAGTGTGTGTGCAGGGAAGGAAATGTTGTTCACCCTTCATTTTTTGAAGAGAACCAATGAAATCATGGAGTGAGGTCTTGACTTGTGAGTGAATTGGATTTAAGTGAGGCAGAGTTCCACAAAGTCATCACTCTCTCTTCCAGAGTTATCAAAGTCCAATGGCAGGACAAAATTCAAGATGACAGGGAAGGAAATAGGGTCTGGAAGCTTGCTTTTCTTAAATTTGCATAAGGACACTTAAAGAGCTAGCCCAGTCAATGCCTCTCTTCCATTTTCTGAGTAGCTTTGCCTACAATAGGCACTTAATAAATTTATTGTATTAGGTTGATTTGAATAGAGGAGGCAGGAAGATTTGAAGCTTTTGGTGTCTATTTCTTGAGCAAATGTGTCAATTTCTATGTGTTTCACGATGATCTGGAGGATTCATAGTACATTAAGGTCTGTATAAAGCAGCCACATAGTGTTTCTAAAATTGTTGGGAAAATGTGTAAGGCCTTTCCCACGATGGTACTCTAGTGATGATACAGAACGACAATATAGTTGATACCCAGAAACAGACCCAAAGAGGTGCAAATTCCATTTATTTCCATGTTATTTTGAGTTTTTATTTAAACTTAAAGAGGCAGCATTAGTTGGTAGTTGAAAAGCTGGTTTCAGTCAGGACATGAGCTCAAGTTCTACTTCTAACATATCTATCAATCTTCATTGAATATTCTTTAAGTGCTCAATACTTGCCTTGCTCTCAGGGAGCTCACATTCTAACATGGGAGACAAAATTTAAATAAATAGCTAGGGAAAGGTATGAGCAGTATTAGCAGCTTGGTGGAGAGAGAAAGGCCTCTTTTAGAAGGTGTCATTTGGCCTGGGTTTTGTAGTCAAGGACTGTATGACATTGGGAAAGCCATTTAATGTCTTGGTGCCTCCAGGGAATTCTTTGAGAAGATGCTCATCTGTATCAGAATTTCTTTATTGAGAAGCTCCACATACCAATGAACTTGCAAGTGTGTTAAAACAATTCAATTCAACTAAAATTTATCAATTACCTACTATGTTCTAGGGCTGTGCTAAACACTGGGATCACAAAAACAGGCAAAAGATAGCCTCTGCCCTCAATGAGCTTACAGTCTAATAACAACAAAGAGAAAACCCAACCCAGTCAGTATCTAATTTCTTTGAAATTCTGGGACTTTTTGATTGGCATAGTATTGACTAGTTAAAATATACAGAATTCCTTCCATTTAGGAAAGGAGCCACAGGCAAGACCTCATGGTCTAAATGTGCCATCTCTGTGAAGATTCATGCCCATGCTTTAGAAGGTTGAATTTGAAATTGGCTGACTCTGACAGGCTTCCAGAATTCCCTTCAAATTACTTTATGGGGTCCTGAAAACAAAATTTTGGCCAGTGAAGTATCGTTGGAAAGTCATTTATCTAACTTAATTTGCTTTGACCCCACTCTCATTTCCTATATTAAGCCTTATCCCTTACTGCTCATCCCTCTGTTGCTTGCTCTCTTAGCAAGTTAAAGAAACAAGTATGGAATGGAAGGTAGCAGAGATGTTCAGAGTTCACTCACAAACATGGATTCCTATGGAAATTAAACCAACGTGGAGTAGAAAGGAGAACCAGTTAATGTATAACCTTATGTGGTTTTCATTAGGCCTGCCACTTGATTTCCTCCCTCCCCACCTTTGTTTAGTTGTAAGACTTGCGTGTGTTTGGATTAATGATTGACATCATTCAATTTAAATGATTGACATCATTTAAATGGGCAGAGGTGGCCATTTAAAATACTTTTTCATTAACTTTGGTAGTTGCATTCCTTGTATCATAAATTTAGATCTTGGAAAGCCCATCTAGATCATGCGGTTCAATTAGTCTATTTTACAAATGAGGAAACAGAAGTCCAGAGCTGGTAAATGACTTGAAATATTATCCAGTAACAGTGAAGAGGATTGGGTTTTGAATACAAGTCCACTGATTCACAATTCTGCATTTTTTCCCACTACTGGAAGACCAATTTAGGACGGTGGGTTGCATCATTTTTTTGTCTGATCTGTAGTCTTTGTTTTGACTTTATTCTTACAAGGTAGACATGGAAGAACATCACCATTTTCATTTCTATCTATTGAACTGTTAACTACTTGTCTAATGTCACTCTGAATGGGGTGTTGGGTGAGGTTAGAAGAACCCAGGTGTTCTAACTCCTAAGCCACTACTTATCTCCACTAGAGTGTGCTGCCTACTAGATAATTGCTGGATTCAACCACTTTGCTGAGGTGGGATGGGGGTTGGCTGAGGAAAGAGCTGCTCTCACCCCATCCATCATAGAAGGCAGAGTTTTAGCAAGCTCAATGCCTCAGTCAAGCATTTTGCTGGCTTCCCCCTCTTCTGGGACAGCTTTCCCCTTCCTTCTAGTTGAAGACAGGCTTTTCCTTTGTGATTTGCTTTTATCCCTTGAGGAAAAGCCCTTTTAATTTCTCTCTCCCTCTTAGTTTCTTCATCTGTAAAATGGGGTTAAAGATTTTTACCTCAGGCTATGGTGGTTCATGATACTTTAAACCAACTATGGCGAACTTACCTTTCTGCAAATTTGTTGTTCAGTGAGGCTGCTTTAATTGAACTCATTACAAATCCCCTTTTTGTGCCCAGAGGATCAGAAATATCATGAGATTCAAACCAAGCCTACACCCAGCAAGCATTTCTGAAAGGATATCATTATATCTATTTAGAACTTACAACTAAGACCAACAGAGGGGCATGTGACAGAGTATCTATGACATGAGTTTTCTCAACTGGAGACTTCTATCCTCTCAGTGATTAGTCTCAACAGAAAAATATGGATAATTTAGGAAATACGGAATTCTTTGAAGGCTGGAGGCTTGATTCAGATTGTCCTAAATCCATTGAGAATTCTGAGGAAGCAAGGATTCAGAATCATAGACCTAGAACAAGAAGAGACTTCAGAAGCAATCTAGTTCAATCTTCTCATTCACAGGTGAATGAATGAATGAAAAAAAAATGTAATAAGTCCTTACTATATACCAAACTTTATATATTTAAGCATGAAGGATACACACACACATACATCCCAAACAGAGCAGAGACAGTCCCTGTCCTCAAAGAGCGTACTTTCAGATGAGGAAATTGAGAAGTTAAGTGACTTGCCCAAGGTCATACAGGTAAGAAGTAGCAGAAGAAGGATTTGTTAGACTAGACCTAAAATTAAGCTGCCTAGGTATAAGTGTGCCCACTACGATGCCCTTTCGTAGAACCTAGAAGTAATTTTGTTTAGTAGTTTTATAGCTGGAGGGCTGAAAGTGATGTTAGAGGTCATCTTGTCCAAATCTCCCATTTTATGAATGAGGAAACTGAGGCCAGAGAAGTAGACTATCACGTGTTTCTTTGATCAATAGTTTTGAAATGTTACTTTTATGTCATGCTGAGAAGTAAGTATGATCTAAGGACAATGATTCTTTTATGCTTGCGGAAGTCTGGACTAAAACCAAGAAAGGCTATTTTTCCTTTTACGGCCCAGTGTTTTGGGTCTACTTTGCCCCAGTGAATGTCCCTGTCACATAGAGTTCTCTGTCTCCAGTTGTCATTCTTCCTCCTGTCTTTCAATAAGGATATTTCTTCAGTTTGTGGGGAACTTATTTTTTTAAAAATTTTTAGTTACATTAATGCTCTGAAATAATTAGTCAGCTAATTAATCTGGTTTACAAGCTTTGTAGGATTCTTCAGCTGTCAGTCAGACCTAGGCCTGAGGCCTACATTTAGTCTCAGCTCCCTTACCCATGTGACTGGTTGCTATGACTACCGGCTACATCTGCTGACACCCCACTCTCTATTTATTGCTTAATTAAGAATTTCACGCTCAGTCCTTATCTGCCTCTAAGAACAAGCACATACTGTTAAGAAATTCCAAATTTAGTCCCATGGACAAGGCAAGTCTTTCTTGTAGGCCTAGCTGTATGGAGCCGTTCTAACTACCCTCTTGGCATCCAAGCCGCCACCCTTCAATCAAAAATCATTAAATGGGGCAGAGATAATGAGCATGCAGCATATCAAAAGAAGGATGTTTGCTTGGTCCAAAGGAAGAAAAGCTGTCCAGCCCCATGCACAGCCGCCACTTCAAAGAGAGATGAGTTCTCCCATCAGTAGGGCCCAATAAAGCTCTGTTGTTCTGGGCTTGACTTATGCAAAAGGTCTGGTATGTCAGAGTCCCATCTCCCAGACGCAGACTCCCCTCAATTCCGTGCTCCATACCCCCCCTCCACCTCTTGCCTTCCACACGTTCGTGTCAGCAGTTAGGCAGCTGGGTCCCCCAAAGCATCAGTCAGAGCGTATAATCACTGACTCTCCATTGACAATGGCCACTTGTAGGGGGGTGGCCAGGAGGAGGTCTTCCTTACAATAGGAACACAATTATTGCAGCTGCTAGGGAGGGCCATGATTCTTCCTGTAGAAAAGTAATAGGTCCTGCCCAAAACAGGGGGAGAAGGTTGGGGCGAGGCAATGGGGGTGGAGAAAACAATCTTGAGTTTATTATTCATATTCTGACTCTTGGAGACCCATTGCTAGGCCAGTGGGGTTCCAGCAGCTGCTCGTACATAGCCCCTTTCTAATAATTGTACATTCTGTCAGGGGTCAACTTACTTTTGACCTCATCCTTTTGTACCAGTAAAAGACTCTTTAGGGCAAACTGTTGGGTTGTGGCAGGAGTGCATTAAACACCCTCAGCTCCCCCCCTGGCCAACCAGCACCGGGTGATAAATTTACATCAGATGCTGGGCCATTCACAAGAGAACTCTGGAGTTCACACAGTCTCCTCTTACTCAGTGGCACATGGCTGAACTGAGGCATTGTGGGAGCTGGCAGCTGAGCAGGTCCACCATGGAGTTATCAGGCTCAGATGCTTTTGACATGCTACTCTCTTCTGACCTGACTAGAAAAAAGAAACAATATCCAGCCAGCCAGGCAAATGCTCATCTCTGAGTTCTCCCAAGCACACAGAGAAAGGGAGTTGGGTAGGGAAAGAAGCTGGTGTTGATGTTTTTGGGGCAGGGACACTTTTGGCTGGGAAGATAGATGGGCTTTTCCCATCTGGTTTCCTTGTTTAGAAAAAACTCGAGAAGCAGAGGGATCTAGGAGGATATTCCCACTTAAGCAGAATCTCCTAGGATCTAACTTTTCCAGGGGAAAGAGATGGGCAGAAATGTCCACTCACCAGGCTTTCTCTTTCTCAAAGGATTATGAGTAATGAGACTGTACACGTTCACCAATTGGAATCTTCTGCATTTAATCCTGTTTCCTAGCCTCCATGCAGCTCTTTGAAACAAACCGAAGGCTCAAGGATTTTGCTTCTGTTTCCTAAAGCTCTCTGGGAGGATTTCCTGGGATGGAGTTGGGGGGGAGGAGTATGGGGAGAGGTGAATCTTATTCATTCCTCTGTTGCCATTCTCGTCCTGAGGTCCCCTAAGGCAATCCATAGCATTCTAGTTACTAAATTAATTTACATTTATATAGCACGGTTCATCCCCCAAGGATCCCCAAGCACTTCACCAGCCATGTGACGGGCTGACTTAAGGGAAATACACCAACCTCCAGGGCAGAAATATAGGTAGCAGGACAGAGCTTGGAATATATGGAAAGGGCTTTTGCCTGATTGGCATAAGGAACTTCTCTATTGGGAGAAAGGAGAAAAAGAGAAAAACAAAAATGAAAACAAAACGGAGGTATAGTTCCAATGAATTCTCCAGGACTCTGGCTTCTAGGTGTTTATTCTACATCCACCAGGTCATCTTTGCTTCTGCAAAAGTTCACTGCAAGTAAGCCCTCTCGGGAGATCCTCCCCACTCCCCCAAGTGCATGAGATACAATATAAGTCTTGCCTTTGCAGTTAATAGCTTATTATCCTATCACTTGAAATAGGTGAGGAAGACCAAAAAAAAAAAAGTGGAAATTATATAAAATATAATCACTTTATTTTCTTCTTGGATTTCCAGCCTCAGAGCCCAAAACTAGGTTGAGGAACATTTTAAAGCCTTCATATTTTCAGAAAATGATAAATAAATGAATCAGATCTTTTCCCGTTGCTTGCTGTTAAGTCACATTAATCATATTCATTATCATATACTAAGATTAATTAAAGATCCAGACATAGTATAGTGCAATATTGGGTGATTGTAAAGTACATACTTAGTTTTGAGGAATTTTTTCTATGTATTTCTCAAATCTCTATTGTTTCTTAAAATGGATCCAACAAGAGCTAATTTGCTGACTTCATGACCCGAATGCAAAGGCCCAGTGCTATAGTAACACCCAGAGGAGCTGGGTGACATCTCTTCCAGTCTTTTTCTCAGACCACCTACATCCTATTTCCAGGTCTGAATATTTTGAGTACAACGCACAGGAAAGAACACAGATCTTCCTGTGAAAGTAGTTTTGGGACAGTAACAGTTTGGGTAATAAGTAATGAAGGACATCTTTCTCTTTTGAATTGACTGCTCTCAATCCTGGATGCTGCTTTGTAGAAAATATAATTATCTGAAGGCCAAAGACAGTTTCACTCTTATATTTGTACCCCCTCCCACCACCACAATTCCTGGCACATACTGTAGTGGGTATTTAATACATCTGTTGATTAATTGATTCCAACTCTGAGTAGTAGAGTTCAAATGTAATGGCCAGAAGGCATGCCCGGCTTACTTGTTATTTTGGTACTTAATCAGTCAGTCTATCAACAAGCACTTATTAGATACCTATCCTATGCTGGTACTCTGCTAAATGCTGGGGATATGAAGAGAAAAAAAACCAATCCCCATCCTCAAGGATCAGCAGAGACATGTACATGTAGTGATATAATGTAAATAAAATTTATCAGAGGATATGAAAGGTATATTTTTTTTTCAGGGGAAAGGAACTAACAATAGGGAGTATAGGAGAGGGGGGAATCAGGAAAGATGTCATGTAGGAGATGACATTTATGCTAAATTTTAAAAGGGGCTAGGGACTTAAAGAGACAGAGATGACAAGGGAGAATGGAATGCAGGCATGGGGGTGGGGTGGGGATAAGACTATACTGAAAAGGCCTGGCTTGGGGAAGGTAGGTGGCACAGTGAATAGAGCACTGGCCCTGGAGTTAGGAGGACCTGAGTTCAAATTCGGCCTCAGACACTTGACACACTTACTAGCCGTGTGACTTTGGGCAAGTCCCTTAACCCCAATTGCCCTCCAAAAAGCAAAAAGCATGGCTTATGTGGATGTCTCATTCTGCAGTTAGTATGTAAAGAGAGAGTTGCAAGACTGGAAGAATGAATGAATGAATGAATGAATGAATGAAAATCATTACATGCTTACTTTCCAGCACAGTAGAAGAGAGAATACCTCACTCTTTTTGTTATTATCTAGCAGTGTCCTTGTTCCCTCTTTTTCTGAGCATCATGGGAAACTTCACCATTAGCTATGTTTAGTGTAGCTTGTGACTTTCTTTTCATCTTAATCCTTTCCCCTGTTTTCCTTCCTCTGTAATACTCTGAATTTGTTACTTTGGTCACATGTACGCTTTCTGAGAACTGAGAACAGAGGGCTCTAAATGTAGACTGAAGGACCTTTCTGTTCCAAGGACTCCAGAGTTCCTGCTGTGTGTATGTGTGTGTGTGTGTGTGTGTGTGTGTGTGTGTGTGTGTGTGTGTGAGAGAGAGAGAGAGAGAGAGAGAGAGAGAGAGAGAGAGAGAGAAACACACACACACACACACACACACACACACAGAGTAAGAGATTCATCCCTCCACCCTCCCAATGCCTACAAGTCCAACTTTGTTTTTCCTTGCTCTTGAAATGCATACTTTAATCTTACTTGCTATCTTCCATTGGGAAAGATTTGCAAAATCTAATGAGCTAATCCCAGAATTTGAATTGGAAGGGATGTCTGTGGTCATTTTAAAGGGAGGTCAGATGACTCTTCTTTAACAAATGATCATCCAGTTTCTGTTCTTGATTCAGTAAAAAGAGTACTGACTGTGCAAAAGTAGAGCCTGTTTAAATCCCACATCTGACACTTACTTACCTGTGTGACTTTCAGTGAATCACAGACTCACTGGACTTCACTTCTTCTGCAAAATGAAGAAGCTGCATTAGATGACCTCTGGCGTCCCTTCTAGCTTTGGTTCTATGATCCTGTGTCTTCTAACAAGAGAGAGCCTATTACTTTCCAAGGTAATCCAATACACATTAAGATAGCACTAATCATTAGGAAACTTTTCCTTACGTCACATCAAAATCTGCTGCCATCTCTCTATTCTACCTAGTGTTTCTAGTTCTGCCTTCTGAGCTGAAGTAAAACAAGAAGTCTATTTCACTTCTGTATAGTAAACCTTTAAATCTGTCAGTCAACAAGCATATATTAAATGCTTATTCCGTGTCAGGCACTGTGCTAAGTACTGGGGATAGGAAGAAGGGCAGAAACACTGTCTTTGCCCTCAATGCTCAAAGACAACTGTGCACTTCTTATATTGTCTTTTCTTCAGTCCAAGTAGACTTAATTCCTTCAATTTTTGTATGGCACAGTCTCTTCAGCCTCTCTTATTACACAAAATGAAACCTTTAGGGAGGAGGAATGATGGGGAAAGAGGTGAGGAATTATTATTTAGAAGGATCATTGACTTTGCTTACAACTAAATTTACAGGGTGTCTCTAAAGTCTAGACACATAGGAAGTATCATTAACTGTATATTTTCAAGAAATGAAATGAATGAAATTGTCAACAACATTTTATTTAATTAACATAAATGAGATTTCATAGGAAGACATAGGAAATCTCATTAATTAATTAAATTAAATTAATCTCATTAATATGGAAAATAGTCCCCAATGGCTAATGAAAGCTTTTATTCCATATGAAATTGTCATGGCTAAAATTTATGCTAACTTATATTTTTCTCCATTTATAAGATTGTATAAGACCCATTTATAAGACCCTTTTTAATGAGGATCTTTGTTTCCCCCTTGTTCAAGAGTACCCTTGCCACTGAAACATGTCCGCTATAACTAGGAGAAGGGAAGCAACACCCCACATCTCATGTGCCAATGTATATACACTGATGTCAGGGTGTGGAAGATATGGAGATATATACAACGATATCAGGATGTTACAATGGAGAAGATAGATGTCACGTCTGCTAGCCACCATTGAAACAATATTCATCTTGTGTAACTTGGGAGAACAATCCGTCTTTTCTGGAAAGTGCCAAATGGAAAGCAGTCTTGAGCAGACTGCTCAGCTAGATGAGGTCATGATCTCTATATCACATATCTATCAATTGCATCTGTTCTTAAAGGTCTTTCCCATTTTCTCTGAAATTGTCCATTTCATCATGGATTATGGCATGTTAACATTCCATTATATTCATCTGCTGTGGTTTGGTTAGTTATTCCTGCCCTGATGCAGAGTCAAGTGAGTAGAGCTAGTTGAACAATTAATACAGTAATTAAAAAAAATAGACAACAAAACAACCTTGAAAGACTTTAGCTCTCTAGTCAACTCAACGATAAACCAGAAGTCCAGAAGAATGAAGATGAAACAAACCACTCAACCTCCTGACAGAGAGGAAATGAATTTAAAATAAAAAAGAGACATTCATTTTTGGACCTGGTTAATGTGAGAATTTATTTTGCTAGACTATGAAGATAAGTACAGAGGGATTTTTTAAATATAAATTTGAGGGAAAGGGTAGTGGTAAGAACAGATTAATAAAAATACTTCTTAGTCAAAAATGCAAATAATAACCGAAAAACTCTCTTATGTGTAGCTTGCTTTTTCCTTGAGTATATAACAAATTCAGTATATAGCACAAAATGTATGTTGATTGATGACCTTCTTAATTAAGCTTTCATTTTTATTCTACTTCCTAACAATAAGGGAGTAATGAGCTCATTCTACTCCATTTTTCTGGACCTTAATGTTTCCTATCCTGGTTGCTTAGTGATTACAACTTATGTTTGTGTGCAAACTGTTGGCTTTGAATGAATCTTGAATCACAAAATGCAGAAGAGTACCTTTTTAATTTCTTTTTCTCACCTCTCACCCCTAGCCTTTACTTTCTAGAGAGAGAACCTATCTGTTCTATCCTACCCCAAGTGTGAAGCAGAGAAAGGGTAGAGCAAGAAAACAGTTTAACGTTACAAGTATAATCAATATGTTACTTGCCTACTCAAGGCACACAGAAGGGGAAGAAGAAAGAGAATTTGGAACTCAAGATTTTGAAGAAAATGAATGTTTTTTTAACATAATTGGAAAATAGTTAAGAACATAAATAAAAATATATTAAAAAAGAAAAGTAGTCTAAGCCTATATTAATAGGAAGCATGCTTCATCCTCAGCCTTTTGCAGTCATGTTTGGTAATTGCTTTGTTCAGAGGCCTCAGATCTTTCAAAGTTGCTTTTTTTTTTCATTATTGTAGTTTTTTAAAAAAAGATTTCTAATATTTTTGAAATATATTTATTTATTTCATTTCCCAAGTAAATGTAAAATTTTTTCATGCTTTTAAAGAAAATTTTGAGTTCCTAATTCTCTCCTTCCCATTCCCTTCTCCCCCCTCCTTGAGAAGGCAAGCGATTTGAGACTGATTATATATGTGAAGTCACGCAAAACATATTTCCATATTAGCCATGTTGTAAAAGAAAACAGACAACAGATAAAACAAGAAAAATAAGGAAAGCAAAAAAAAGTATGCTTCAATCTGCATTTAAAGTTTATCAGTTCTCTCTCTCTGGAGGTGGAATTGCATTGGATCATTGTCTTAATCAGACTAGCTAAGTCTTTCACAATTGATCGTTCTTAGAACATCGACATTACTGTGTACAATGTTCTCCTGGTTTTGAATCTGGGATGTGAGGATCAGCTTGCTGTTGGAACTTGCCTTATCTGACTAGACAGATGATCATCTAAAAGGCTGATCTATTGAAATGATCACTGGATTGAGTTCTTCGGGATCACTCCTCTTGAAGTGATCCTCATAAGTATCTTTGAGTCCTTGGGGAAGCACTTATTCATATCATTTGACCACGTGTTTATTGGGAGAATGTTTGCTTTCTTATGTATTTCAATTGGTATGTCTCTCCTTGTTTTATCTGAGATACTGCTTCTACACAAATTGCTTTCATAATTTTTCCTTACACTAAAGTTATTTATTTGCCTTTTTAGTCATCAAACTGTTGACATATGGAAGGGGGGAGTACATTACAGTTAAACAGTAGAAATCTCTTTGTCGAAGTTAGAAAGATATTTCTATAAAAGGGAAATAGTTTTTCGTCTAGCACTGGATTTGAGTTCAGAGAATGTAGGTTTAATCCCTAGTTATGCCCCTTAGAACCCATGGGACTTTAAAAAATGTACCTTATTTTGGGGGCCCTTAGTTTCTTCATCTATAAAATGATGGCATTGTAGACAATGACTTCTAAGGAATTTTAGCTCTAAATACAATGGTCCTAGGAGCCTAAGATTTTCCAGCTTGTATTTACATTTTGATTCAATCACAAAATCATATAATTTTAGAGTTGAAAGGTGATTTAGAGAACATTCAGTGCAACCTCCTTATTTTACAGTAAGGAAACTGGGATCCAGAGATGGGAAGTGATTTGATTAGGGTCATACATGTAGTAAGTGGGAGTGCTGAAACTGGAGCCTGAAATTCTGAATTCTTGCCACTAGGTCTAAAGAAATGTGCCCATTTACCCCCTTGTTTGTTTTCCACAAAAAGGTATTCACCTCTTCCAAAATGACAGGATAGCACTTAAATGGAAGGAACACAGATATATTGCCTTTTTCACTTTCCTGAAGAGGACCATGTAGTACTCTTACCTACATATAGCCCTTTTAGCCACCTTCTAATTGAACACCTTTATTCCTAACCTGCTTCTAGAGACTGTTTTCATGGCATGTTTCCTTTCCATCCCAAACTCACAACATCCTGAAAGTCTATGTTTACCTTTGGCTTAGTTTAATAGAACTCCTAAGAGTAATTAGGCCCCTAATTGGCACAAAGATTTACTTTTAGTTTTTGAGGAATAGATCTTCTTACAGTCTCTGGGATGGATCAACTACATTGGGGCTCTTTTTATAAACAAGGTAGATTAACTGTTCTCGCATTACAAATACAAAATCAGAAATCACAAGCACTAAGAAAACATATACATATCACAAAGCATGTATAATCCTTTAAACTTTCCCCCTGTAGTCAGTACCTCTAGTCCCTGATTTTCATTCTCTTCCCAAATTGTAAAGGGCATACATTATTTTTAGGTTCAAAGCTCTTTCTAAACCTTAGTTGAGCTGACTGAGTTGCTTGCAAAAGCTTGTGATGCCAGTGGCCACCAGACTTTCCTGTGATTATACAGAAAAATTTCTTGGGACTCCTATTTTTGACCTTTGCTTGGTTCTTGACCACTGATGACATTTAGGGTATTCACTTTAGGAAAAATTGACTAGGAAGAATGGGCATTTTAAGTGACCTGTTCTCCAATTCCATAACTGGTTTTCAGAGGAAGAGATGAAAGAGATACAAGAAGAAGGAATTCTCTTCCTTTTCACCCTATTTCTCTTCCCTTTACTCATTTCAGAATCACATTGGCTTTTTTAGATTGTATAAAAGAAACAGCTCTGAATCTAGGATGTGAGGATCAACTTGGTATCGTAATACTTTTACAATGATCAGGCTAGTGAATAGGTCTCTTTTGGACCTGGGTGACACTTAATGCCTAGGGCTAGGGAAAGTACTGTATATACCCAGATGAGGAGAGTCACAATAGCCACACAAAAGAACATGGCAGAGATAGGAGTAATGACCAGGCAGTTTCTATTGCAACTTGGCTCCATGATGAGACAGTATCTGAAAGGATGATCTGTTGGAAAGATCATTGGATTAAGTTTTATGCTATCACTCCTCTCAAAGTGATCTTTATGAGTATCTTCATTCCTC
>CM053584.1:215581655-215595135 GCA_028627135.1 Pseudochirops cupreus | reverse complement strand
CCTGTCTTCTACTTGAGGGAGGCTTCATGGAGAAGAAGAAACTTGGCCTAGGCCCTGAAAGACTAACAGGATTTGAATGGGGATAAAAAAGTAGGCTAAGCATTCCATGAGGAAAGTATAATAAAGACTTTTAGGTAGAAAATAAGCTTAACATACAGAAGAGACATTTGGAAGACAAGGTAACCTAATCTTAGAAACTTATTTTACATATCTATCTATCTATCTATCTATCTATCTATCTACCTATCTATCTGTCTATCTATCTATCTACATGCATATATGTATATATAGATATACACACATGCACACATATGAATACATAGACACATAACATTTTTCCATTTAAATAGAACTATTTAAAATGGAAACAATGAACAGAAGATGAGGGAGAGTTGAAGATAATATTGTAGGGACCACAGACAGCCTCCCTATGGATCTCTGCTGGCTCCAGGAACATCATTAATTTTTCCCAGCTTTCAGTGTTCCAAAGTCCACACATAAGAATTTGAAAGCAGTTTTCTCCCTATTTCATGCTCTAGTGAAGGGAAAGGTTTGAGGTTACAGTAGTGGACACGGGTCTTCTGTCTGGCCTTCCTCTAGTAACCCTGGCACCTTCATAAATGTTAGGTCCTGGTTCCCATGACTTCTGACAAGGTAGAGGTGTAATTAACCAATGAGAGACAAGGTGTTGTTGAAGACTGAGCACCTGATTACTAATTAATCAGGCGTGAGAGCACCTTGTAGATGCATTCACTATTTAATTATAGCAGCCTCACTTGGCAAGGAAGCATATGCTCCCAGCTTAATCTACTGGTTTATACTGACATCAAATTGCCATTATCAGAAAGAATCAGGCCTTTTGATTATTTCCACTAATTTATTGAACACTTAAAATTAATGAACCCAAGGCCTTTTAAATGTGCTCGGTTGGTTTGGAAGATGAGGAGAAAGGGGGGTAGAGGAGGAAGTAAGAGTCTTCATTAGAAAGGATGATTTGGTTAAAGGTAAAGGGAATACATTTTATGGGTGATCTGTATTCCCATTGGTGGAGGGTATATTAGACACAAAAACAAAGCCTTCTGATTGGTAGAAAAATAATAGGATGGGTAGCATGCCCTGCTGGTCACCATTGGCTTTTCAAAGAACATATGGCTAAAGGTTTCTTATTATTTGGGGGCTATTTGTCTAGAAGACCCTGTGGCAATTTAGTTTGTTCAGCTAAAATAAAGAGAAAATGTTGAGAACCAATCGTTAGATTAACCACTAGGGATTAAAATTGGGAATGGAATGAGAAGGTTTTGTTGTTGTTGTTCTTGTCTGTTTGTTTTTGCTTGTTTGTTCAAAAGATAGAGGAATAAGGTTAAGGAGGGAAAGAATGGTGAATTGATAATATATTTACTATTCTCTGAAATTATATTTGTGTTCCTGAGGTTATTAACATATCCCTGTTCTCTGAATTTAGTTTCAGGTGAAGGCCAAGTTCAGCTTACCCTCCTGGTGAAGGAAGGAGTTATTCCAACAACTCCAGGTAAGTTCTATTGCATTAGCAAGAAGGGGGATTCTTCTTCAAAAATTCACATGCATTCTCAGCTCCCTACACCTCGACCCGAGCCTTCATAACCAATTGTATCATTTCCATATCTAACATCAATTTCATTGTAAGACTAATAGCCTTAATGTATATGACTCGCTATCAAATAAAGCTATGAGAAAACAAATGTTTAATTTTTAAAGCAATATTGAAACATGAATGGAAAACCACAAATGAATGCTTTTCATATATATTATGGATAATATGTGGACACTGATTCACATAAATTGGAATGTGTATCTTCAGATGGACTTCTAAGCCTAACCACTTAGGAAGAAAACCTTAGAGTCATTCGAAATCAGTGAAGTATTGGTTCTGATTTCAGCTAAATAGGTTAAACAATTATACATTTAACTGGAAATTATATCTTAGAATTTACTAAAGTGAAATTTACAAAGGCTAAATATATCAAAAGTACTGTATAATATTTTCATTGTTCCTTTTACTTATCCCCTGGTTCAGGAAACTGAATTTTCATTACTAATAAACCTCTTTCTAAGAGTTTCCATTTGCTTTTGATTCTAAAACATTTTATACATTTAATAATTATTTTGAATAATATTTCACTCTATTGTTACCTCTTGGATTTCATTTTATTATGTAGGCATATTATTTGTGTTAATTTGGGTGGATTGTTTGTCAGGCTACATCTTTGCTGAAACTACAAATAACCTTAATTAATTTCTTTGCTGATTCCTTAGGATTTTCTATGTAAACCATCATATCATCAGAAAATGGGTGTAGTTTTATCTTCTCTTTCCTTATCTTTACGCCTCTAATTTCTTTCTCCTGTCTTAGAATCATTGCTACAATTTCCATAATTATATAAAATAATGTCATGGGAATTCAGTCTACTTTTAATGGTTCTTCAATTCTACTTTGGAATCTATATATAGGTGGGTTGATTCCCATTCAGGCAACGTATCATAAACATGCACAAGGACAGTGATTTTCAGACTCTGCTCTGAAGACTAATATAGGATGCCATCTCATTTTCCCTAAAGAATGAAGCAGAGGCTATTTATAACATCTTCTCCATGAGCCATGCTGAGAAATGACCTGCCAATTAATGGAAGGGTGGAGAGGGAATTGAGAATACATTGATAATGCTATATCTCCATGCAATTATTATTACTGGGATTATTATAAAACAAAGTCTCAGGTTCTGGAATTGAGAATACATTGATAATGCTATATCTCCATGCAATTTTTATTACTGGGATTATTATAAAACAAAGTCTCAGGTTCCACATCCAGGAAGAAGAGGCCCAAGCAAGGCTAATGATTGGCAACTCAGGCATGGGGAATTTATTATATTCTTGGCTGAGGACAAGGACGAGTCCAGTTTCTATTGAACCTCTGACTAAGTGTGTCTGTCTTTCAGTTTAGTTCATTCAGCTGTTAGGAACTAAACACAAACTCTCTTGGAGCTGAGATTCAGAACTAGAGAGCAGGGGCAGCAGCCATGGAAGAAGGATATAGAAGCTTAGATCCAAGAGGAGGATTTTGGTCCAATTATTCCCGTAGTATAGACATATAAATTTTTCTTCTTTTCTAATCAGTATCTAAACCCAGGTGAAATATTTTGCTCATAGAATCGCATTCAAAGGACAAACCAGTAGAGCCAAAGCAAGGCAAGAAGGTAAATAATTTCCCATGGAACCAGTGTATGGAAACCTCTTCAGGAATAGGAGAAAAAATAACAATTAGAGAGACTGAATAGGAAGTTAAAGAATTTGATGATTTTCCAGCCAGGGAATCAGAAGAGGGATGATATTTCTCTCCTACAATTTCCTGACATCTGACACTAGATCCAGTTAGCGATGAGACCTTTTTATCCGAAATGTGACGTTTCCTTTTTATTGCAATAACTGTATGGATATACACACTATCATAAGATCACAGAAGTGGAGTTTGAAGAGACCTCAGAGACCCTCTAGTTCAAATCCCTAATATTAGAGATGAAACAAGCGAACAACTGATGCCTAGGGTAGTTTAGTGACTTATCCAGGATCACTAAGCTAATAAGACAGGATTTGAAGGCTGGTCCTTTGATTTCCCCATCACCCCATTATTAAATTGAACCTTTTCCAAGTGAATTAAATGGGCCCCTTTGTTCTTGTGTTTTCTATATCTTATCTTCATGATCAACAATTTCCATTTCTTTTCTTATGACTTAAAAAAATGTATTCATAGATGGTCTCTGTCCCAGTCTTTTTTCACTGTCTTTGGACTTGAGAAGTTTCCACAAAAGAATCAGAAGGACCAATATTGCATAAAGTCACAGTTCTCTTATTTATTTCACTGTCTCAAAGCCAGATGATTTATCAATCACTCAAAGTTATATCAGTGAAAGAGGTTTACATTAAGATCCAGAAGTCAAGGAGGGGAAATCAGAGCTACTGCTTTCCTATATTCAATCATCAGACAACTCAGAGCTTCCTTATTATCTTTATTTTTTTCTCTAGTCTCCATTTTCAAAGCATCTTCCTCTTGTATTATCATGTGCCTTGCCTCTCCAAATCAATTTAGTTAAAGGAAACTTATGGGCCTTTAGATTAATAAATGGATTTAGACAATGAAGATTACAAGTCATCACTAGTCTGTGAAATTTAAATGGAGCATGTGAAACTTATACTTTCTGTATGATGCTTATCATAAATTATACACTCACAGTCATATTACTTTATAGGAGTGTGCTCACCATATCAGTAAAATTAATACTAATAAATGTGTCATAAACTATCAGGGCTGGAAAGGGCATCATTACATATATACATATGTATACTGTGCTAGGTATTGGGGATGCAAAGACCAGTGTGGTGTGTGTGCGTGTACGCACACTATCTAGAAACTCAAATGGATCTGCCATCTCATTCATGTGGATGTCTCCTTCAATGAAACAGTTCTTAACCCATCTATGCTTATCCTACCTTTGCAACTTCTTTGCCTCCCTATTTGCCACATAGCAATCTGATTCAAGCAATTCATATATAGTCAATTCTCCCTTATTCAGTGTAGTAAAGGAAAATTTACTCCAATTTTTTTAAATGGACAGCTCATAATCATAAAGCTCTTGTTTAACCAATCATATTAAATGACAAACATAATAGCAAACCATTCTGAGTGAGTGAAATATATGAGTCATTTTGGGGGATAGTGTCCTTTTTCTGGCAGAATTCAACTTAATAAATATTTATAGAGTTCCTATTCTATACCAAGCATTATGGTATGTATAGTGCATTGATTTTCAACCTTCTTTCATTTCATGTGCCCCATTTTGAAATTTAGTGAAGCCAAGGGACCTTTTCAAATAATGATATTTTTAAAGGCATAAAATAAAATGCAAAAAATTACAAGAGAAATCCAAGGTTAATTGAAAATAAAGATGTATTTTTGTCCCATCTAAGTTTATAGACCATTTCTGAAATATAAATGGATCCTTGGTCTGGTGTAAAGCAAGATCCATGTCCATAAGGAACTAAGTAACAAGGGATAGATAAGTGAAAAAGCAATTTTTGTTAGCATTCATTGGCTATAAAATGAGGTAATCCTCATTTTATAGGGGATATAGCATACATTTTTATGAAATAGACTGAATTGTCCATTATTTAAAGAATCCAGATGTTCTGACTTTCAAGTTCTGGAAATTTTTTATTAGATGGGGATAATAATGCATACACTATTTACTTTGGGAAGCAGTTTGACTTGAGAGTTGCCCTTGGAATCAGGAATCAATCAACAAGCATTTGTTGAACACCTATAGGGTGTCATGCATGGTGCTGGACTCCCCAGATGCAAATACAGGAATAAAATGGCCTCTATCATGAAGGACCTTACATTCTATTTGGGATGAGCATATATGCTGAAAAGTTATTACAAAGGTATATTAAGAAAGGTATGTCCTAGCAACCAGAGTGGTCAAGAAAGGCTTCAGATAGAAAGCACTTGACGTGAGTTTGTAACAGGCAGAGACATAAGGACAGACAGCATTCCCATAATTGAGGATGGCAGCACAATTCTATCTGGAGTTAGATTACTGAGTTTAGGTACAATAGCAAAAAAGGCTAGTTTGTTGGGTTGTAAAATGTGTGAAGGAGAGTAACATTAAATAAATTTGGAAATTAATTTGGAGGCAGAATGTGGTATACTTTTAAATAGCAAACTGAGGAATTTTGATTATGTCCTAGAGGCAAGAAGGAGTCAATGAAATATTTTTGAACAAGAGAGTATTCAAGAGCCCTATGTGGTTGGAAGCTCATTTTGCCATCTACATGGAAGATGAATTGGAGAGAGGAGCTACTGGAGAGAGGAAATCCACTAGAGGGCTGTTAAACTGGTTCAGTTAAGAGGCAAAAGACAGCACAAACTAGCTTGGAGGCTGGGTGATATTTATGTAAGAGGATGAATGGGATGATCAATTATTTTAATCACCAACATGTGCCAGGCACTACGCTAAGTGCAGAGAGCAAAAAGAAAGGCAAAAACTCACCCACACTCTCAAGAAGCTTATAGTTTAAGGGGGAGACTATGGTCAAGCAATTGTGCACAAACAGGATACATACCAGGGGAGTTGGAGATAATCTCAGAGGAAAATCATGAAGCTTAATGAGGAATGGGAAAGGCTTCTTTTTAAGCTAAGACTTGAAGGAAGCCAAGAAAAGTAGTAGGAGATGAGGAGGGGGAATGTTCCTAACATGGAGGATAGCCAGTGAAAAGGCCTGAAGCTGGGAGATGGAATGTCTTGTTCAAGGAATTGCAAGGAGGCCAGTATCATTGGATGGCAGGATATGTAGGGAATGAAAGATATAAGAAGACTAGAAAGGTAGGAAGAAAGAAGCCAGGTTATAGATGGCTTCAAAAGTCAAATAGAGAATTTTATATTTTATTCTTGAGGGAATAGAGAGTCACTAGAGTTGACTGAATAGGAGGTAACAAGGTCAGACATACTTTAGAAAGATCATTTCAACAGCTGAGTGTAGGAGTGACTGGACTGGGGAGAGATTTGAGGTAGGAAGTCCAACTAGTAAGCTATTCCAATAGTTCAAGTTAGAAGTAATGAGCCCCTATGCCATGGTAGTCTTCTAAGAGGCACTTCTGAAACATATTGATTCGAAACGTAACTAGTTGTGTAGGTGATAGCAATAACATCTGAAAATAAGGTGAAAGCAGGACGTTAATATAATGAACAAAAGTTGCATTGAGATTTTTTGTCACGTTCCTTTTGTTTTGTAGTTCCATCTGCTGTCCCTGAAACTATTTTAAAATGGTCCCATCCTACAACATGGCAAGATGTTGAAGAGGGCTGGGGTGGATACAATCACACGACCCCAGCACCAGGTGATGATGTTGTGATCTTACCCAGTAAGTAAACAAGCTCTGAGGTTTTATAACAAAAATGCCTTCATATACGTTAAAAATGAGCACTAGATTTTGTTGGTGGATCATATTGATTTCATTTAAAGGTATATTACAACATAATATGGAATATTTATTCCGTTATTTTTCAGTCATGTCAGAATCTTCATGACCTCATTTGGGATTTTCTTAGCAAAGATACTAGAGTGGTTTGCCATTCCTTCTCTAGCTCATTTTACAGATGAGGAAATTGAGGCAATCAGGGTTAAGTGACTTACCCAGGGTCACCCAACTAGTAAATGTATGAAGCCACATTTGAACTCAGAAAGAGTCTTCCTGACTTTAGACCTGGCATTCGCTGCCCTTATATAATAGTAATAATAACTATTATTATTATTTATATATATTGCTTATTCTATGCCAGGCACTGTACTAAGCAGTTTACAATTATTTCATCTGATCCTCACAACAACTCTGCGAGGTAGGTGCTATTATTATCCCAATTTCACATATGAGAAACTAAGACAAAGAGAATTAAGTGACTTGCTCAGGGTCACACTGTAAGTGTCTGAGACCAGGAAGAGGAGTCTTCTTTTCTCCAAGTCCAGCACTCTATCCATTGAACCACCTAACTGCCTCATAATAATATGTAATAACATTCCATAACATGGAATATACCAGCATAATAAAAGGGCATACAATTTGGCAAGAAATGGAAAGATATATTTGATCTACATTAATGGGGCAGAAAAAATACAGTAAATTAATAAAACCCATAATCGGCATTACAACATTGCCTTTGATTGATTGCTATGACTGAAGGGGTCAAACAGAGCAGAGTGGCCAAAAAGACTAGGCCAAAACTGACTCAGTCCTTTCTGAATGCCTCCACAGCCAGTCAGAGGGCCTCCACATATGGTTAACTGACTGGAACTAGTTATTCAGTGTTTACACATGTTCTAAGGTCTCTCAGAGACACTTCAATTATACGCCATTGCAGTATTCCCAGATGCAGGATCTTTAACCTCATTGTGTGGGAATATACCATTAGAGGCCTTCATTTCCTATTGCAATAGCAAGTAAGAATATTGAAGCCTGGCATGATGGATAGAATGCTAAATTTAGAGTTAGGAAGACTGGGTCTAAATCTTGTCTCTGATTCCTATTAGTTGTGTGACCATGGGCCAATTATTTAATCTATCTGAGCTTCAGTTGGCTCATCTGTGAGCACTAGTAGTACCTACCTGATGGGATTTTTGAGAGACACAAATGAGGTGAAATCTGCAAAGTACTTTGCGTACTTGGTAACGGTTACATAAATGCCAATGTTATCATTAAATCAGGTATGTTTGCCTTAGTACAGGACAGGGAAATGGATCAGAGAACCACAGAATATCAAAGCTGGAAGGGAGGGAGCTCAGAAGTCGTCTAGTCTGACTTGCACCTGAAAATATACTTCCTGTTTCAGTTGACTCCAGTTGCCCCCTATTCCTCCCAGAGTCAAGAAGACAATGGATCTCCCAACACCCCTAACCAATGAAAACAACAAGATAGATGGAAAGTAAGAATGTAGGGCATGAGGTCACAGAGGCTGGATCTAAATCTCCACTCTGCTACTTACTCTGCCTGGTTCCCTTTAGCCTAATCCAGCGGTTCTCAACCTGTGGGTTATGTTCGTTTTGTAACAATGAAAATACATCCTGCGTATCAGATATTTACATTACGATTCATAACAACAGCAAAATTACGGTTATGAAGTAGCAATGAAAATAATTTTATGGTTGGGGGTCACCACAACATGAGGAACTGTATTAAAGGGTCGCGGCATTAGGAAGGTTGAGAACCACTGGCCTAATCATTTAACCTATCTGGGTCTCATTTTGCTCATTTGTCAAATGAGCAGGCTGGACTTGAGAGTCAGCTGTTAGTCTGTGAGCCAGCGGGTGATCCTGGCCATCTAACTTTCACTCAAAAACTTCCATTAATCAGAAGTCAACTACTTCCTGAGGCAACTAGTTCTCCTATTGGACATTCTAATTGTTAGTAAGTTTTTTCCCCCTTCTATCAGGTCAAAATCTTTTCTCTGAAACTTTCACCTATGAAAAGAAATTGAAGAGTCTGGGGGAAATTTTGTACATTCCTTCCTTACTCATACACAGACACATATACACACATACACATATATACATATATACATACATGCAAGTAAGTTATAAGTGACTATAACATATATAGCTATCTATATCTCTGCATGTGCCTATACATATGTGTGTAAATATATAAATGTGTAGACAACACACAAGAAATACCTGTACATACTTAGGTAGTGCATAGATGTTTGTTTGCTCTGTCCATGGCTCTAATATTTACTGTGTGATCATGGGAAAGGTATTGAAGCTATATGAGACTTTCTTTCCTCCTCTATAAAATGGGGATTGAACACATTTGTTATTTCTCTCAGAGGCTTTGGGAACTTTTGGAAAGTTCTATAGAAATGTGAGTTTTTTTTCTGTTAAACATATTGACAATCCCTCTAAATATTCTTCTGTGGGATAGAATTAGTGACCCTGAACTTGTATAGTATATTATTACGTCCAGATCGTTCCAATGGAAGGAACATTTTTAAAAACAAAACAATGAAAAAATTCCTCAAGCCAAAATCTTTCAGGTATTACTTCTATATTCTATGAATGTACTTAGTGGAATGACTTCAGAGCTATGTTTTCACTTTTCCATAGTAAGGAAGAGGCTTAACCCAAATGCCCCCTGCTGCAAGAAGCAAGAGAAACTTGTATTGGTGGCCAAGCTTCCAGTACCCTTTGGGATTCTTAGCCACGGTGTGGAAAAATGTTAGCTATCTTTGTTGGCAATACTTCTGACTGAAGTCCCCATGTGGGTTGGATTTCCGGACCCCATGGAATACTTCATGGCCCTGGGCCTTTTGTCTTTTGTTCATGATCTGTTCACAGGACATGTAGAAACCCTCCAAGAAACAGTGATATTAACGTCAGAGACAGTGTGGTTGGATGGAGAGACATTTTTAGAAGTATGAGGCTCTCCTTGAAATCAGTGTTTTAAGTTCAGGGTCCTGACATCACAGACGTACTACTTTTTCTGCTTTCTTGTCATATTAAGGGAATGTGGTGATAATGAATTAGATAAAACCAGGTATGTTTGCCTTAGTGATAATGTTTTTCAGATCAATTCATATGAATGTAACTTTTTGAAATAATGAGTTAATTTATATAAAATGAGAGGACATATGTCAAAGAACTTTGAAATGCTTTAAACAAACCATATAAATTTAAAATATTATTCATATTAATAATCATTTTTGGAGTGGAACTGTGATTTAAAAGGTGTGGGGAACTCTCTGTAAAGAAATTTCCTTGCTAACACAAATCATCTTAATGGTAAAGGTTGCTATTTTTTAGTATACTAACCATATTGTTCTCATTTTTCTACCTAGCTTTACTTTCTGACCTCTAGAATTAACATATAACTTGTATTTGCTTTTGAATGCTTCATTATTTAATTATCATAACAACCTTGTGAAGCCAAATAGGCAATAATTATTATGACAGAAAAAAAAATCTCATTTTCACATAAAAATTTGAAGAGAAAGATGATTTTACTAAATGAAAGTGGCTGGCAAAAAAGATTTGCGACACCTTCTAAGACTTTAATATAACACTTTATTGTGTTTTTGTGTGTTCTAAGTAGTAAAATGAAAATGAGAGAATTCTAACATTATTCAAGTAGAATGGCGTATTTTTTGCTTAAAATTATTAGGGTAGATGGCCAATTTCCATTTTCTGTAAAATCAGTTTTTACAGAATGACCTTGGTCCCAACCTATTCCATAAAAATGGAATTTTACTATACCAATAAAAGATATCACCATGTAAAGTACTATACTATTTTCATTTGAGAAGCTCAGAGTGTTTTATAGACATTGAACTCAGTGTTAGATTTTGAGAGATGTGTAAATTCTCTTCTATGGTATCACATTGGGGCAGAGGTGACATAATCATAAACAGTTCACTATTACATTTACCTTTTTGACAAAAATAAACTATAGAAACCTATATATTTGACCTCACATGCCTTCTGAATATATGATAATTCCATTTATCATTCAGTAGATCTCTTCTTCATGAGTTCAAATCTGATCTCAGACACTTACTGTATGTATAAGCAAGTCGATTAACCCTGTTTGCCTCAGTTTCCTCATCTGTTAAAATGAACTGAAGAAGGAAATGGCAAACCACCTCAGCATCCTTGCCAAGAAAATCACAAATGGTATCATGAAGAGTCTGATAGGGCTGAAATGACTGAACAATAACAAAGATCTCTTAAGTGACAGGAATCCAGCCTTTTAAAATTTGCTCTGCAAATTTCTAAAGCTACCTCTACCAAGAGAGACAGTCTTTACAAACATAACCACGCATTAGGAATCCTTCAACTCTCACAGTATTCTTTGTCCTGAGCTGACCTGTGAGATGTCACTGTAATCTACCTGTAGGTCTCTCATGGAAGCGTTGGAGCATGGTTAGCCTGATCTTCTTTTGGCAGAGCACAGCAGGTTGAGAAGAATGAAAGTGTGTTATAATTAAAAATGATAGGATTCTATTTTGAAGGGTATAGATATGATATCATATAGCCCCTGGCGGCTTTTTTTTTCCCCAGTGGGGGAATCCACTCTGTTTTTCATTTTCTGTATTTCTTTGAACTTTCCTTATTTGAAGACATGAATGCCATCTTACTGTTTCTCTCATAATAGTTCTTCTGTTTTGTCCTTATTTCCATTCAATAGCTGAGCTAAGGTGTTTTACATCACAGTGAAACTGATCAAAGTCATTTGATGCTAGCATTGGCATCATTAACAGGTTTCTGTGTCAAATAGAAATGCATTAAGATTGATGGTTATTACCTGCCGGAAGATGATGATTATTTTGTCCCCTTTTATATATTAAAAGGACATTTTTATGAAAGGTTATTTCTTCAAATGTACTCATTTTAGGTTGGTCATTCTCAAATTTGTCTCCCTCTCTTCTGGAGAAGCTATTCCTTAAGGCTCTAGAGGATTAACTTTAAGATACTACCTAACAATCAGATACAGAGCTTGGAAATGCTTCCTCTAAAGGTATAAAAGTTGGGCCTCAGGTATTTCTTTAAACATTGTTGGTCTTTGAACCATGTTTTCCACAAAAGACCCTCAAGGCCACCTACTCCCATTTATCACTAGTGGTAGGGTGGCGAGGTAGTGGAGGTAAAAAGGAGGCTCACTCTTCATTGAAATTAATGGAAAAAAATGACTGCTTTTGATATGACTTCAAGATGTGACAGCTGGTTTTTATTTAAGGCAAGTGGACTTCACTTTATGCAACAGGTGTATGTTGTTTTCCTTTTAAAGTTGCATGTGAATTTAATTTTTTAAATTAAACCATTTAGAATGCAGTAGGTCAACTTGCTATTTAAATGGAATTCTATGTTGGATATTTTTGTGAAATGAATAATTCTCCCCTAATTTATCTTTTTTATAATTCCATATTCTCATTAGTTAAGTTTTTTTTTTAAATAAGCAACATGGAATAGTGGATAAAGGAACAGTACTGGATCAGGAAAACCTGGATTCAAATTCTTTCTCATATGCAAAGTAGTTCTTTGACCATGGGCAATTCGTTTAATCTTTCAATACCCCAGGAAACTCTCTAAGACTATATTATATTGATTTTTCTAATCCTTATTAGCTGGAAGAATTTCCATTCTAAGAGATAATGAATGAATCACATCTCTCTTTGTTTATGTATGTATACAGATATATACCACATGTGTATATATGTAAATGTTGTCTGCGTATTCATTTACATAATAATTAACAATAATATTAATTTGCTGACATGGAATAGAATTTGTGAGGCATATCCCTTGATTAGTGTGGCCTAGGCACAGTGGTTACAATTTAAGTACCTGAAAACAGAAGAACACTGGAGTCTTGGGTTAAAATACAAGCCAGCAAGTTACTTCTTTATAGCTGAGAGGGGAGGAGAAAAAAGACCATGGTGCAACCCACATTTGGATATATTTTAGCTTAAAAATAATATAAGCAGTATAAATGTCTAGTATTTCTCTGTAAGAGATATTTCAAGATAGAATTATAGTAAGGAGCAAGATTTAAAAGAAATATAAACACCTACAATTATAGATTGCTGTCATCCCACTGATCTCAATTTATAAATCCCTGTTTAATTTGCTATCAGCCTACTTTCTCTTGAGGTTAATTAGAGTTTACACTAGATCTTCTTTTCAAATTAGAAGTCATATGTTCATGGTTTTCAAGCTTGTTGGAAATGTTAAGCCTTTAATTAGATCCTTACTTTAATCACTTTCATTAGCACCCTATATACCTGGGCTTCTCCTCTAGTGAAACAGCTTGGAAGTCTTGCTTAATTTTCAAAATTTCTCGCTTCAAAGTTGTAGAGCACCCTGATGATGGGGGTGTGAGAGGGGGAGAGAAAAGGGGGGGGGG
>CM053584.1:215547437-215571663 GCA_028627135.1 Pseudochirops cupreus | reverse complement strand
ATAAGATATACAAGCACTGGGATAGGGAGATCCATCTTGCCCTACCAGAAAGTCAGAGGGGTGATGGGGGAGGATATAGGAGAGAGCAGATTGGGGGAGGGGATATACAGTGGGATCACTATTTTGGGGTGGTGGGTAGGGGAAAGACTGGGAGAAAATTTATAACTCAAAATCTTGGGGAAATCAATGATATAAATTAAAAAATAAACAAAAGTTAAGAATTTAGTAATGGGGTTTAAGTGACCCGAAAAGAGCTATCCAGATCCATATTGCTAACCTCATTGTTAACTTTAACTAGGTCTTTGACTCAGAAAACACTGGAATATCATTATAATTTCTGTAATGGAATAATTCAAAGATCCATGATTTTCTGATTAGTAGATGGTTCATGACCCTCTACCAACTTGGTAAAGAAACCTTCTGAACTTAGCTAGACTGCTGCTTAGACAAAAGATATACAGGTCATCCCTAGTCATATACATCTGGATTAGACCTGCCTGAAATCATAATCTGCTGGTACAGTCTTTGGGAGCCCAGAGTCTCATTTACATCAAGGCTTTAGAGTAGGGCTCTCTAAGAGGATGATTTAATAACTCACATCATATAACATTCTATAGTTTATATAATATTTTCCTCATAACCACCCTGTGCATTCATCATATTATTATCTCCTTTTTGCATACAAGAAAACTTAAAGATGTTAAGAGACTTGCTCATAGTTTCGCAGCTAGTAAGAGACAGAGCTGGGACTTGAACTCTTCCCCACTTCAAACTCATTGACTCACCAATGAATTCACGGGTGCGGTACCATTCCATGCAGAAAAAAAGGAAAAAAGAAAGAGAAAGAAACAAAGAAAGGGAGGAATGGAGGAAGGAAGGAAAGATGAAAGGAGGAAAGGAGGAGGGAGGAAAGAAAAAGAAAAGAAAGGAGGGAAGGAAGCAAAGAATGAAGAAAAAGAATTTAAAAAGAAAGAATGAAAAAGACAGAGAGAGATAGTAGATATAGATGATAGATGATAGCTAGTTAGCTAGGCAGATAAGTCTATATTGGTCAGAACAGCCTAGCTCTGATGCCAGTTCTATTGTTCTTTCTACTCTATTATGTTCCTCCCATTTACAGAAGTTATTTTTACTATATTTGGCCTAGAACAATGACTCTGGAAGCAGAGGATCTGGGGTCAAAATTTACCCTCTGTCACTGCCTTTGTTATTTCAGGCAAGTCAATGAACCTTTTGCCTCAGTTTTCTCATCTGAGAGTATTAGACTAGATGACTTTTGAATATTCCTTTCCAGTTCAAGATCAAGGATTTATTTTTCCGAAGATACATTGATTCTCTTTGTCTGTCATCTTTAAATCAGTCTGAGTCATCCTCAGATTAGAAATCAGCAGATGATTATATTTGGAATGCATAGCTTATAGAGGCTAATGGCAAGAGTCTACATTGGGGAATACAATGTAATTGGAGCTTTTAAGGTATTAAAAAACATGCAAATATGTGAGTGCAGCTAAATTTTATTTATTCTGAATTTCGTTCTTTTATTCTGAATTTAAATACATTAAAAATACCCTTCTAGCTGTTGATAAAGCACACTTTCTTTTTCAAGTATCTCAGGCTCAAAGGACAAGGTGGAGCCAGGTTCTAACTTCTAGCTTCAGAAAGTTTAGTCTTGTTCTCTACCTTCATCCTGTGACATTAGAGAAAAAGTGACAGTTAGATTCCTTTTAATAAATCTCTTCAAGAATGAATGAGAGCTACTGGCAGTATCCCATCTCAGTCCTTTGACTCCTCATCAGGAGAAGAAGAATGTCTGTCTTTCAACTTCAAAATCCAAAGTCAGTAAGAAGAAACTCTTAAGCACATAAAGCATTAGCTCCTTTCTCAGTTGAAAATGCTAACACTCTCAGAAAGCTGCAATTCAGCTTGTTCTTACATTTGGTATCTGTCTTTTATAGCTTGTCTTCATATAAACATTATAATAAGATACCACAGAAAGTTTAAATATAAATAAATATCTCTATCTGTATATATCTATATCTATATCTATATCTATCTATCTATCATCTATCTATCTATCTATCTGTCTGTCTGTCTGTCTGTCTTTCTATTATATTGAGAAAACATTTCAGGGAGTTAAGAGCAGTCAGCAATATAAGAATACCTTGGCTTAAACATTTTATTCATTGATCTAAAAAATAGATCAAAAAAAACTTTGGGGGAAAAATTACACAGTTCGAATTTTGTCTATTTCTCTTGCCCTGTGCCAACCTTATTCCTTTTCTGGCTTTTTACAACTCTAAGGTTGATTCATCCTAATGATATGTCAGCAAGTAGAATGGGAGTTTCCCCATATTTTGCCTCACTATCTTCACTGCCGCACAAACAGTGCTCCTTTCCTAAGGCTGACACTGAGTAGTGAATAAGATTTTTATGCTCCAACTCATACAGTTGGAAAAAATAATAATTGGGAAGATGATGATAGGAAAATGACCACTGTGAATTAGACAGGCTGTAAAGTTAGCAACTCTTTGAAAAGAGCTAAGTTATAAAAAGAAGTTCCTATTTCTAATTGTTATTTGTCCTGCTAGATCTATAGGAGGGTGAGCTCCTTAGAAGATCAAATTCCAACAGCTCAATAAATTAGTGTGACTTGAAATGATTATCAATCAATTTAACCTTTCATCTTTAAGGGCTATTTATGTACAGGAAGCAGTCATCCTTTTTTAGAATACTGTACTCTGGATGTATCTCCCTGCCTCATAAATTAAGATATTGCTTTATTTGAAAGAACAAATAGATTCTGTCAAGTAGGGGTTCTTAAATTTTGGGGAGAGTCTGGTAAAACCCAGGGACCTTCTCTCAGAATAATGTTTTTAAAGTTACAAAATAAAATATACAGAATTAAAAAAAACCCCCAATGATATTTAAATGGAGTTATCAACACATATATAAACTTGCAATATGTATATGCATGTATATAAATATATACACACGTACACATGTGCAGGCATTGAATCTTCAGTCCATATACATATATGTATTTATCCATACGTGACTATACATACGTGTGCATATAGATACATACATGCATACAAACACATACACACGTACACATTCAGAAACCTCAGGATAAGAACCATTGCTCTAATAGGAGATGTCTCCTCCAGAGGCAATGACATACCCCAACTCTTAGTGAGAAAATTATTTTTATGAAGTTTCTTTTCAGTTCAAAAAAAGAAACTGTTTTGAAATAGAAAATTTTGTAATTTTTCTGAGTCATTTGGAACGTGTTAACTTTTTTCTGATATACACTAACCAAAAACAAACAAAAAAGTCCCCAAAACTTGTATTGATAATCAATTCTGACATTTTAATTTTGTATAGAGAAACTTTAGGGAATTCTGAATGACTAATAATTATAGTTAGTCCTATATTTTGTAACTTTCACTTGTCATTCAGAGCTCTCTGTTCTTGTGTTAAGATGGAACTTTGAATACATCAATGACAATGGAAGGGTTGTAGTAGAAAGTCCTTTCTACCTAAGTTATGGAGCTTACTCCAATGACTGCCATATAAACAGTAAGACTGCCCTGAATTATGCATGTACATGTGACCCTCTCATTATTCCCAGGCTCTGTGCCCTTTGGCCTTGATCCCATTACAACAAGATTTAGGGAAGTGTCAGACTCTTGGAATGCTACACAATAGTGACCTTGATTCCCCAACTTGGTTGAGAGAAGAAATAAGTTTAAGCCTAATTGGGAGACTATATTGAGTTCTTTGTTACTAGAGTGTCCAAATGACTTCCATCCTAAAAGAGACTGCAGACTTCTAAGAGAGACATCTCCAGTGCTGGTTTGTTATAGAATTATGTGTGAGGCACATATTCATGGTCTCCAGTCTTGGACAATGATCTATTCCCCCTTACATCGAGGTTGGTGTTGTTATAGCTAGATTGTCTGTTAAGGAACATGCTTTTGATTTTGGTTGGTATTATAATGTAATATATGGTGGTAATAATGGTGGTAATAATAATAAATCACAGCTGATATGGATACAGAAATTTAAGGTTTGTATAGTATTTTATATTGTTTGATCCTCACAAGTGCCCTTTATAGCTGCCATAATTATATCCATTTTACTGATGAAAAAACTAAAGCTGGGATAGCTTAAGTGACTTGTACAGAGTCTGTATCTGAGAACCCAAATCTTCCTGTCTTTAGATCCAGAATTAAGGGTGCTATGTCATTTTGTCCCTCTTCCCTTACATACGGTAAGTGAATTATTGGTAATTTGTAGCAATTATTCAGATTGCTTGGTATTAAAAATTACATTTTTATTTCCCCCCCGCCCCCCCACTCACACACTCCATAAGTTATCCCTTCATCAGGCACGAACTTTCTGGCAAAAGCCCCAAAAAACATTAGAAAGGGAATGCAAAAGATGATAGGGAAAGAGATTGGTTATTTATTGTTTGATGGATTGATCAACTGGTAAGAGGGTGTGATTTAGAACCAAGAGGCAACATGTCCTGTCCTGAGCCCCTTAGGGTGAACGTCAATCTTTAATTACATCTGGAGCTCATTAGTTCTTTTGCTAGCCCCTTTCCAGATCATCTCCCTCATCAGCCTCCCATTGAGTCACAGAAAGCCCAGATGGTTCCCTCCATATGCCAATGCTCAATTCCTTAAGGAGAAAGGATTGGTCTAAGGAGGAAGGATTGGTCACTGACATAGTAAAATGCTGTGACTAAGCAGTGGCAATGGTAACATGGTGGGCACCTTGACTTTTACTGGCACTTCTTCCTTTGAATACATTTATAATTCCAAATATGTTGAGGAACTGTGATTTCATTAGTGTGATGACTCCCTGATCTCATGAACATTAAAACCCCTCCATACCTTAGTAGATTGTTTTTATGAGTTGTTGTGCCTGAAAAAAAAAATGCATTCCCTAATGATTAATCATTCATCTGGTGTTGCTGAGTGTTCCTTATGTATATTCTATAAATGAATTCTACTAATAAGACGTTCTGACTGATTGCTCTAGTTTCAGTGCACTAGTTTCAATGAAGGCATGATGTTGCTTGGGTTTGGGCCTGGTCTGTCCCTCTTTGACTGAGTAAGTAGTCAGGCTGGCTATTGTTCATAATGGCCACATGGGAATATAGTAGGAGGCTTGGGACAACATGTCGGTAATGTTAATTGCCAAAGCTAGGACTTAAATGATATATGATCAGAGACTGATAGATCTAAGCCAAGATAGAAATAAGGATAGTTCAGGGGCCACAGTGAAAGAAGAGAGATAGTCAAACCAGGAATGAGGGGTATAGATTTTAGGGGGGAGAAATAAATGCCAAATATTGGGAAGAATAGATAGATGTGTGGCCAATGAGATAGGTTGAAAATAAAAAAAGAGAAAGATCAACTTTCCTAGTTGGGTTGAGGTCAGAGGCAATGTAGGGCATGTTGTAATGGAAGAGGTATTTGAAGAAATACAGTCTTTAAATTTAAACCCGTGTCTCTTGCTTAGTCTCCCACTATGGAGCCCACCACAATGCTTACATTCATTGTTTAGGTCCAATTCTGCTGCCCATGTATCTGGATAGCCACTATCAGTACTAGCCAGCCAGAACCTACTAGTTAGCCTTCTTCTCCCTCCAGTATTTTAATATTTTCTGGACACTAAGTCTGGAGCCAGGATCTGGGTTCAGATCTCACAACTGACACCTATAATCTGTGTGACCTTGGAAAAGCCACTTACCCTCCTTGGGCCTCAGTTTGCCCCCTTTGTAAGCAGAGGAAGTTGGAAAAGAATACCTCCAAAGTCCTTTCTAGCCCCACATTTTGTCTCATGAAGCAGGGAATGAAGAAAATGAAAGATTTTTCTTTAATATAAGCCTTGTGGGTAACTAACAACCTTGTGAATTTTAGTCAGAAAAGAGAAAGCACAGTGCCTAAAAAAAAGCCAAAGAACCAATAAATCTACTGAGAAATAATTCATGGAAAGCTAATATACATAGGGAGTTCCATAAAAAATGTTAAAGAGAAAAAAATGTTCATTGAAGTAAGAATTAGGTTTAAGGCAACATGATCACTACTGAAAAAGCCTTGCAGATGTTGATGATTTTAAGTACCAGGTTTTCACAGGCAAACTTACTCTGAATCCTTGATTCTTATTGAATTACAACAGACTTCAGAGAGTAGTGCTTTAGAGTCCATGAAATATTGACATTGTTTTAAAATACATATCCATTATTCATCATTTGCTGCACTATAACTTGCTACAAAGTCAATGAGTACAAGTTCTAGCTGCTGAAGTTATAAGGAAGCTGCTGAGATGAAAGAGGAAATGAAGAACAGGTGTGTTAGGGATCCCCCATGAGCAGCACAAGCTGCTCTAGTAGATTAAAAAGGAAACAGACTTGACTTAAAGAGAAACAATGAAAAAGGACAGTGAATATGTCTGTGGGCTTAAATTTAAGTACAAGGCAACTGTTTGTTAGCATGAAATTATTTTGTGCACTATTCCTGTTAAACAATTATAGTGTATTTATTCAATATTGATTTAGTTTTGTATTTTTACTAATAAAATTTCTTTAGTGAATTAGCAGAAGATCATAGATTTAGAACTGGAAGAGACCTTTGGGGTCATCTAGGCCAGCTCCCTCCATTTTTCAAGTAATTCAGCTAAATCTCAGAGAGGTTAAATGACTTGCTCTAGGTCACACCGATTTTTTTCTTTTGGTGTGGTTTTACCCATAAAACTCCTTTAGTGAATTAATAAGAATAATAGTAACAACAATAATAGTTAGAATTTATGTAGCATTCTGTAGTGCCAATGCAATATTTACAGTGCCAACTGTCACAGTCAAGATCATGACTATAAATATTGCATGACATTAGATCACAAAATATACTAGATCCTTCAGGTATAGGACAGAACTGAAACATTTATTTAGACACCAGAAAACCCAATCCCCAAACCAGTAAGCCGATTCCGTCATAATGCCAAAGATATTCAGAAACCATGATAACACTGAGAGCCACACCATCCTTTAGCCTTCCCACAAACCAATACAAGACCAATATTTACTCACAAACCTCTCTCTTTCCTTGCCTGAGCACCTCTCTCTCCCACCATCTCGCTAACTCTGGCTCCCAGCTTCCTGTGGGCTCAGCAAACTCCTCCTACCACAGGCTCCATGTGACTATATTTAGCCTATTAGGGGGTAGAGTTTTATCTTCACAGCAGGGAAGCTTCCTATGGGCTCTGTTCCACCCTTTAGCAAACCCCCCTCTATTACAAGCTCCATGTGATTACATTCAGCCTGTTAGGGGGCAGAGTTTACTTTCAAAGCAGGAGAGGTCATCAAACTCCCCTTGGTCTATTAAGGGGCAGGGAAGGTCTTCAAATTCCCATTCCATTACACACTCTAAGGTTTTCAAAGTGCTCTACAAATATTATTTCTTTTCATGCTCAAAATAAGCCTATTATTATTACTCGCCATTAAATTGTAAGCTCCTGGAGCAGTGGTTACTTCCAAGGTTTGGATTACCAGCATAGTAAACCCCATTTATTCAGCAAACATTCACAGAACAAACAAAGTAACAGAAAAAGTCAAAATACAGTGTAACTTGTTCCTTTAGCAAGTTCTCAACTCAATCCAGGTACTACTCCATCCCTAGACAGTACATTCATTTAGTCAGGCAAAAGTCTCTTCTCACATGGAGATTAGTCTCCAACTATAAACAAAGTACATTCATTTGGTCAATTACTCACAGGCTTCCCACCCCTGAATCTCAAAAGGGGCAGGAGAGCACAAAAGGCCATCCACCCTTAAGTTACAACAAGGTTAAGATATCATCTCAGCATCGAATACCCAAGGAAAGGCCCTTCTTTCATCTTCACTCAAGGCAAGCCCTCAGCAATCTCAGTTCCTGGGGAGACAAGGCTCAATAAAGCCATAGCCAGTGTCCTCATCAAGTCACTCTCTGCCTGTAGAACAGTCCCAGAACCCCTGAAAACATCAGCAAGGCCCTCTTCCAGGATTTCTGTGCAGGCACCACAAGAAAATCCTCCTTCAGGGCTTCTGAACCAACAGCCAGGTTCCAGGACCTCTACAACAGCAGCACTGTCCTTCACCATCAGGTGAATCTGGCAAAACAACAGCAAAACAGACAGAAAAATACCGGTATCACAGCCATGCCTCCTCAGTCCTTGGCCATTCCGGGTGGCAGTACCAGGTGGCAGTTCCAACGGACTCTTAGCAGTCTTTCAGCAGCTCAAGCTCCACAGTGCTGGATGCTGCTCTCCCAAAGTCCTTCTGGCCTTCTCTAGGCTTGAGCCTCTCTCCCAACTCACAGCTCCTCCCAGTTCAGCCCTCTCTCTTCACATCAACAAGTCCATCCCACAAGTGGGATTCACGAGCTCTGGGTTTTAACTCTCAACCCAAAAACCAAGCCAATACAGGGGCATCTCCAAATTTCATTACCAATACACCTTCCTAATGCCGCGACCCTTAAATATAGTTCCTCATGTTGTCATGACCCCCAATCATAAAATTATTTTTGTTGCTACCTCATAACTGTAATTTTGCTACTCTTATGAATTGTAATGTAAATATCTGATATGCAGGATGAATTTAAATTGAATATAACCCACAGGTTGAGAACCGCTGTCCTGGAGAATGGGTATTATCTTTCGTCTTTTTTTTTTAATATCCTCAAGTGACTTACTGTAGTTCACACTTTGGTTTTTGGTGTATTTTTTTTTTTTACTAATAAAATGACTTTAGTGAATGAATAATGATAATAGTAATAAGAATAATAAATAATAGCTAGAGTTTACATGGTTTTTTATAAGGTTTGCCCAGTGCTTTACAAATATTATCTCTTTTGATCCTCACAACAATTCCATTATTATCATTCCCGTTAAATTTTAAGCTCCTTGAGGGCAGGAATTGTCTTTTTCCTCTTTTTGTATTCCCCTGTGACTTGCTCTAGGTCACATTTTTTTGGGGGTGTGTGGTGTGTTTTTACTAAAGTTCCTTTAACAAATTAATAATGATAATAGTAATAATAATAATAATTAATAATAGCTAGAATTTATGTATCACTTCAAGGTTTGCAAAGTACTTTATAAATATTATCTCTTTTGATGCTCATAATAACCCTATTATTAACACACACACCCCCCACTCGATTTTAAGCTCCTTATGGGCAGGAATCATCTTTTCCTTCTTTTGGTATTCCTGATGCTTAGCGCCCTGCCTGCCATATAGTAGGTGCTTAATAAATATTAATTGATTGATTGATCTCTATTTTACAGATAAGAAAACTGAGGCACAGGGAGGATAAATGACTTTTTCTTGGTCACACAGATAAAGGCCAGAGACAGGTTATGAATCCAGGTTGTCTGACTCCAAATCTAGCCCTTTTCCCTTTGTACCATGTCTCTTCCTGACTTTTCAAGAAACAGATTCTTTTTTGTGAAAAGAAAAAAATTAAATGAAACCAAACAAAACTATCACACATGTGACACTTGAGTGTTATGGAAGTCTGAAAAAAGTATCATATGACCAGTCTTGTCCCTGGAAAGCAGATGATGAAATGCAACTGACTTTTGGTAGAGAAATGGGCTGAAGGGTACACAACATTCTCTATACACCATCAGACTCAGTCTCTCTCTCAGATGGTTTTGCTTAATGTATGTTCATTCATACAATGAGAGATCATTGCAAGTATGTGAAGGGGTGTATCCAGAATGACTGTGGAATAAAATAAAAAGTTGTCAATAAAAGTTCTTTTAAAAAGAAACGAAAGCATTCGAGTGAGCTCAGGTGTGGCCTTTCAAAGTTTGTCTCTGGGGGTGGGGTGATGCTTCTTCTTGTCTCTCACAGTTCTAAGTGGTTTCTATCTTTTCTTCCTCAGACAGGACCATCCTCGTAGACACCGACCTCCCTTTTCTCAAAGGTCTCTATGTTCTGGGAACCCTTGAATTTCCTGTGAACCGGAGCAACGTTTTAAATGTAGCTTGTATTATTGTTGCAGGTGGCGAGCTGAAAGTCGGTAAGATTTGTATTAAGATTGCCAGGGATTTGGGGAGTGTAGTCAAATCATGCTTTGAAGTAGAGGAATCTGGGAAATAGATAGTCCCATATTAAATCACGTGCTGGATTGATTTTTTTTTTTCGAGGGCTAGGGAAATAAATCAGTTCATAAACAGGACTAGCCCCAGGCAAAATCATGACATAAGCAGCTTGACATCTTTGGACTTTCACTTACCTTTACCTCATCCACATTCTCTCATTCATTTAGACCCTGATCATATGTGCCCAGGACTATCACTGTGTCTAGGGCTCCCCCCGCACTGTGAAGTGCTTTACACCAGGCTTGTATTCCAGGAAATGCCTTATTCTGCAACCCTACTTTCTCTCCCATTCTCTCATATAGTAGTAAAATAAATGGATTTCAAATCAGAGGAACTGATGGAATCCTAGCTGTCCTATTTATTTTTCCCTCCAGGTCTGTTTCCTCACCTGTAAAATGAAGGGATTGGACTACATCTTTTCTAAAGTTTCTAAAATCACGTGATTCTATGCTATAGTTGTAATGTAATACTAATCAAGCAAAAAAGAGTACTCTTCTTATCATTAGAAGGGTATGAATTCCATATCTTGGTCTCTTACATAAAATCTCTCTGTGCTTCCGTTTCCTCACTTATAAAATGAATACAATAATAGTCGCACAGAATGCTTGCTAACCACGAATTCTATCTACACATAAGCTATTATTTCTGTTAATATGACCTTTCACTGCATCTTTCCTCATGGCCTTGTATATGACTATCTATCTTTCAATTCTTAGAGAAACTAATTCATGATATAATGTTAATTCTTTAATGGATTTCTCCTCTTGAGAATAGTTGCTTATTAAAAGAGGACTCTCGGAGACGGAAATTACTCAACCTAAGGGAATAAATCTCTAGTGGTGGTAATATGAGGTATGTAAAAGAAAACTGCAGAAAGTAGAAAATAGGACTTTTGGGCTAAATCACTTCAGACATATATATTCTGCTGTTATGTAAAGCTATCCCTACTTAGAAATCATATATAAGTTCTTAGAATTACATAGTGTTGTCCCAAGCAGCTTGCCTAGTGAATGTGAACTTCTGAGTGAAGGTGATATATGTCACCAAATTGTCATAGATGGTTCCTAAAGAGTAGTGTTCTATTGCTTCCCTATTTTAACTTGTGATATCAATTCTCTTCTCTTTGTGTACCATATTCTCCACTATTTTTTAAAAAACTCTTTTATAGAAAATGGTGGTAGTTGTTCTCCTTTGCCCGTGTGTTCCAGGCCTCGAGGTGGCTTCTTGGAACCCATCTGTCCAATCCTGTGTATACCATGCCTGAAGGAAGGCTTTCAACCCATCTGTCCAATTCTACCACGCCCTAAAGAAATCCCGACATGAAATAGATAATGAGACTGTTTAGTAAACAGATTTAATAGATGTGGACATTGGCACGGAGTGCTGCCAAAAGAGGATCTGATATCTGATGCCATCTGATCCAAGGCCCAACCTTCTGGAGCTGAATTTCTTGGTGGCCTTGCTTTGAGGGCACCCGGTGCTGGCAGAAGATATCAGCTTTAACTAGGCTAGCTTTGCTCAGAGCTCTACATCTGCATGACAGATGCCAGATTCGTTTCCATTCCCTATTCAATAATAGTTTCCCTGGTCCTGTTAGGCCCTTGTGAGAGGGATATGTTAGCTTTAGATCGTTTCTTATAGGACTTTTTTGATCATGGCCTTTAGTAAACTGAGTTTCACCTGAAGTGTTACTTTGATTCTATGTGGAACAAATAGCCCATGGAAGAGCAATTGCTAGAATGTGAATGCTTTTTAGTCTTTCATAAAATATGTTATGAAATGTTAGTGGTGGGAGGGATGGTCTAGTCTAATCTCTTCATTATAAGTACATGCAAATATGCATATTACATATATTATATTACATAGAAATTGCATTAAATATATGTAAAGTCCTCTGTAAGCCTCAAAGCGCTACACAGATGCTAATTATTATTATTATTATTTATTTGTACAAGTGAGGAAATTGAGGCATAGAGAGAAGTCATTATTTTTTCAATCATACATAAGAAGTAAGTAACAGATTAGCATAACCTGGATTTTCTAACTCCCAGGCCAGTATTCATTCCACAACACAATTTTTCCCTTCGAAAATGTTTGATGGGATTTTTGAAATCTTTGAACACCTTCCACTCTTTTGACTTTGTAATGTCATCATACAAATGGAGTTGAGTGTATCATATAATCAGAGAAGTAGAGCTGAGGCCACTGAGCTCAATCTCCTACTCACTTCAGTAGCAAATATTCATTAAGCTCTTGCTACGTGCCAGGCAGTGTGCTGTTAAGTGGGGGGGGGGGGGTACAAATACAAGCAGACGGACAGTTTAGTCCTCAAAGAGCTTACAGTCTAATGGGAGAAGATAACACAAAAGGGAGCTTAAAAGTAAGAGTTTGGGAGAGGGAGGAGGAAGAGACTCACTGCACAGAGGAAGACGCAGCCAAATCCTTATGGAAATAATCATAGCCAGGAGGGGAATGAAGCATGGCCATTGTGGGCCTGTCTCCACAGTGGAGACCACCTAGAATGAATTCACCAATGGGAGAAGGGGGTCAGATTATGGTAAAAGGATGTTTTAGTGTGAGAAGGCCCCATATACTAAGGAAAATTCCAATGTGAGGGCCCTTAGTTATGGTGGCAAGTCCGGAGAGAGTTGGAGTCGTATTCAGGAGGGGAATAAAACATGGCCCTTTACTCCTATATCCAAATTGGAGTCCCCTGGAAGAAAATTACCAGTAGAAGAAGAGGTCTGACATGGTGGAGGGATTTTTCAGGATGAGAAGGCCCCAGGCACTGAGAGAAGTTACAAGGTAAGAAGGCAGCTTGGCCAACTGTCTAAACAACTCATCGATCACAGGAGGGGATTAAACCCTGGTCCTCTGGCTCCAGAGCTAATGCTCCTTCCATTGTATCACACTGCTTTCAAGATCGAATGTTGCAGGAAAAAATGATTATTGTTGGTGAAGTGTAACAGCAGTACCATAACTTTACTTTTAAAATATTTGGCAAAATCAAAGTCCTACTTGCCAATTGTGTGTATACTATTAAAAACATGTGTACAAATAAAATCATTTCAATGGAATAATTTCTATGATAGTTGAATGATGTTTCATTCATTTCACCTAATGCAGCCTTGCTCCTTTATTTTCCTAAAGTTATTTTTCATGAACTAACAACTTCCTTATAGATACACATACAAAAAATTACCTGATATCAAGGAGAATATATATATATATATGCATATATATGTATATATATGTATATATATGTATATATATATATATATATACATACACACACATGTATGGGTATGCACGTGTGTGTGTGTGTGTGTATGTATGAAAGTGATTGGGATAGTGTACTCTTGAATGAGGTTATACTTAATTTAAGCCTCAAAATTAAGCCAGGGTTTCCAAGAGACAGAAATAAGAAAGGAAGACATTCTAGGAAGGGTGGATATAACCTGTGCAAAAAAGGTATGAGGGCAAGGGATCAAATTTCATGAATTATGAGTAGCAAGTCAAGCCATTTGGCTAGGACATAGAGTATATGACAGGGAGTAATGGGTTGTCAGCCTGGAAATATAGGATGGGGTCAAATTGTAAAGTGCTTTAAATGTCAGACTGAGTTTGTGTTTTTTATGAGAGGAAATAAGTATTCACTGATCCTTCTTAAGCAGGAGAGTGACATAGTCATACTAATGCTTCATGTGAGGGATGTATTGGATAGGAGAGAGGCTAGATGCGAGGAGACCAGTTGGGAGGTAAAAGTCCAGTGAGGAGTGATAAACTTGAACTAGGATGACTGTGGTGTGAATAGAAAGAAGGAAGTGGGTGGGAGAGATGTTGTGAAACCTGCCTTAATTGGACTTGCCCTCAATGAGGTGGCTAGGGATGAAATGTGATGAGGTGTGTGTGAGAGTACAATGTCAAACATGATCTCTAGATGATCAGCCTAGGTGACTGGAAGAGAAGCAGGTACTCTCTATAGAAGTTGGGAAATTGGGGGAGGGATGAGTCAGAGAAAAAGATAATGAATTAAGGTATGGTTATAGTGAGTTTAAGATATTGATCTGCATGGAGAAATGCAGCAGGCATTTAGAAGCATGGGACTAGGGTTCAGGAGAAGAATAAGACCTGGATATATAGATTTCTGTAAGTCACATGTATAGAGATAATAATTGAACTCATGGAGATAGATAAGATTACTGGGGAAAAGGAGTATGGAGGGGGACAGGAGAAAGGCTTGGAATGTGTTTATACATAAAGGTAAAAAAAATGCTTAATAATCCTACAAATGGGATGAATACAGCCGCAATGGAGTGATAAGATGAAAACCCATGGAGAAGAAAATAAACATAAAGAGTGTGTGTTTTGAGGTGGGAGGGGTTATATAAAGCAATGCAAGAACTTATATGGATTTCAGTCTCTTGCATCTCTGTGTATCTGGAGACATATTTCTGCAGATACGTAGAGATGCAAGAGACTGAAATCTATACAAGATTTAGGTGTTCATACACACACAGGCATACATAAGGACAGATAATACAAATGGACAATGAATTAGGTTTGTAATTGAAAAGCTAGAAAACAGGCTGGGGCTGGATTGTTTTTCAGAAATTGCAAAATTCTTTTAATAATTTCAAACTTTTCCCTGAAATAAAAACCCATATTTGTAATATAAATATTCTTCCAGTGATGTTATATGGCTATAAATCATGGAGCATGACAATTCCCAAAGAAATGAAATTGAGGAAAATCCAACAGGCAATTAAGAGGAACATTGTGGGTGTCAACATTTAGCAGCACATTGAAAAAAGAAAAGAAACTATTTAAGAAAAAAAATGTAAATGTATGGTAGGAAAACAAAACTGGCTGTCTAGGGGAGAGAATGAGGTATAATTTATGAGCAGCCCATAAGTTCTAACAAAATCTGAGTGCTATCAAATGAATTCAAAGAAGGTATGTTAGGTAGAACCTTGAACATGAGCTTATGAGTAGACATAGACAATAGTTGCATAGGCTAGGCAGGACATAAATGGATTGTAATCTACATCACTAGCCAAAATCCTCATCTTTATGGGGTCACAAATCTGTCTTTAAACCCTTCCTCAAGTACTTACTAGTTATGTGACTTTGAGCATGTCTATTAATTACCATCTGCCTCAGTTTCCTCAACTGTCAGATGGAGTTAATAAGCACCTACCTTCCAGGTGGGCTGTTGTGAGAATCAAATGAAACAATATTTGTAAAGCACTTAACACAGTACTTAATAAATGTTCATTCCCTTCCCCCTCTCTTTTCCACAAAGTTTTGGAGTTTTAGAATATTGATGTATTAACTACTCTATTAGTTCAAAGGAGGGAGAAATTACTTACAACTTCCCCATGAAATTCGTGACTTTAGGCAAGTCATAGACTCCTGAATTTACAAACTTACAGAGTTAAAAGGATCAGGGAAAGTGGCACAATGAAAAAAATCACTTGCTTTGGAGTTAGAAGATCAAGTTTCAAATTCTCCCTTAGCTGCTCACTACCTGTGTGATCTACCCTCCCTGGGCCTTGGGTTGTTTTTCTATAAAATAAGGGAGTGCATTAGATGACCTTTGAGATCCCTTTCATCTCCTTTGATTCTAAGTTCAGATTGGTTCTAATTCCTTCGTTATATAGATGAGGAAGCCAAGTCCCCAAGTGATTAAAGTCACACAAGGTCACACAAGTAGCTCGACAGAGCCAGACTGTAATCTGTCTTCTGACCTTTCAGATCAATGTGTTTTCTACTATATTATACTTAACCTTTCTGTAGCACCACATGTTTTCCAACCAGAAGAATTGAGAATGAATAGGAAGAAAGGAAGGAAGGAAGGAAGGAAGAAAGAAAGAAAGAAAGAAAGAAAGAAAGAAAGAAAGAAAGAAAGAAAAAGAAAGAAAGAATAAAAAAGCATGTATTGTGGGCAACTATGTGGCACAGTGGATAGAGTGTTGGGCTTGAAGTCAGGAAGACATATTTCTGAGATCAAATCTGGCCTCAGATACTTACTAGCTGGGTGATCTTGGGCAAGTCACTTAACTCTATTTGCCTCAATTTCCTCATCTGTAAAATGAGCTGGAAAAGGAAATGACAAACCGTTGCAATATCTTTGATAAGAAAACCTCAAGTGAGATCACAAAGAATTAGACACTACTGAAACAACTGAAAAACAACTGTTACTACGTACCAGGCCCTATCTAATATTCTAGACATACAAGTACAAAAAAGCAAGTTCCTATACTCAGGAAGTTTATATTGTAAGAGGGGAATTTGACACCTATGGGGAAGAGTGGCTAGGGGAGATGTTTTGATCTTTAAAGTTATAGAAATGGCAAGTAGTATAATTTTTTAAGAAAAAGTCATTTTTATTTGATTACTGTTCCTGGAATAAGCATTCAGATGGGAGGGCTGGGTAGGGCAGGGCAGAAGGGAGCTAGGATTATTGAAGTATGTCAGGGAGATAGCCTGAGTCCAGAGTTGTGGACCTGAAGCTAATGTGGAATGAGTGAGTGAATTAATGAGTGAAGGGCTTCAGTGCAGAGCAGAAATGCTAAATAGATGGTGCAGCTCACCAGCATGGCAAGTGGATGGCCCCATCACAGTGTAGTGGGTCTGAAGAAATGGGCAACAAGTGGAAAAATAAGAAAGTGCATGGGAAAAGTACCAAGTCCTGACCAAAGGTCACATATTAATACAGTCTACCTAAAAAGGATAGCCTGACCAGGAAAAGACTATTTTAGACCCTTTCTGTTTTTCACTGTAGCTTTTTCATTTTTTTTAGGTTCCTAAGAAATGTCTTAAATTTACTTCTTCCCAGATTGCTACCTGCTGGTTCAGTGTAGCCCTAGGTGGGAGATCATTCATGTGCTCCAACACGCATTTTTTTTTTTAGCTCATCAGTCAATTGAGTTAAGATGCTATTGACCTAAGTGTTAAACCATGTAGAAGCAGTGGGCACACTTTATTATGATTTTTTTTTATTTTGTCCATGGAAAAAACAACTAAAAAATTCATTTGTAATACTTTGCAAGGAGACATAGATGAAGTGAGTAGTACAAACTAATTGTTTTAAATATCACTAGGAAAGTCCTATTCTGTCCCTTAAGTAAGCAAGTGGTATGTCACATCCATCAGTACCCCCAGGGGGCCTTGACTGTCTTCAGCTGTTCACTGCTGGTTTGGGCTGTCACAACCGGGTAACATGGAACAGTGCCTAGCTGTTCAGTAATTAAACAGGAGACTTGGGTTTTTAGTTTAAAAACTTGTCACATATTATTTTTGCATGGCCAGTGATGGATACTTGTCAGCCCCATCTCATTCTCAGACAGGAGCCTAGGGTCATCATTAGCACATGACTTTGATTGTCAGGAAATGAAGTACCAGGCGTTTGAAAGTATCTTTCATTGCTTCCTTGGTTGGAGTTTTCTTAATCCTAAAGAAAAAGAAAAATCCATACACAGTTTATTGCTTCCTCCACAAACTGCCAGTTCCAAAAGGTCCACTGGATGATTAAGTAATAAGAAGACAAACCCAAGACAGTGTAGATTAAAACACTTCCTGGGGTCTGATGCTGCAACACCAGGAATTAGTGGTTGTTGAGCCACAGGGTATCATGAATGATGATGTATTTTTAGAAATACCATTTTCATTGCTAAAAATATATTATAGAAATTCCTTTTTCTAAGTTTCTTTTTTTAAAGGAGCACATTTAAATGACCCAAATTGTTTTGTACATGTGTTTTCAAATGTCTAGAAGTGCATAGGTGCGTAAATAATGAAAGTCCTTCAACATTCAGTAAATTAATATATTGTACCAAAGTTGATATTTTCTAGTCTCAAATTAATATTTGGTTTATTTGGCTGACAGTTCTTTAGCACATAGGCTGGGCATCTCCTGCTTTCCTCTTCTCTCCCTCTCAATTAAATAAACTTTGGAGAGCACAGCATAGTCACCTTTTTTATTTTGTAGTTGTTACTGGGGTTTAGTCATTTTGAGTTGTGTCTGACTCTTTGTGAACCCATCTGTGGTTTTCTTGGAAAAGGTACTGGAGTGGTTTGCCATTTCCTTCTCCAGTTCATTCTATAAATGAGAGAACTGAGGAAAACAGGGTTAAGTGACTTGCCCAGGGTCCCATATTTAGTGTCTGAAGCCAGATCCGAACTCATGAAGATGAGTCTTCCTGATTCTGGGTTCAAAATGCTATCCACTGAGCCACCCAACTGCCCTATCATTTTGCTAGCCAAATACAAAACATCTAATGAAGTTAGTCCCCTGGTGAATAACCATTCACTTTGTTTCCAGATTCATATTACCACAAAAGTATCCCTGTGAATTTTTCAAAGCATCATGGAATCATAGATTTAGAACTAGAAAGACTCTCAGGGCCTTCTTGACTAATCTTTTCATTTTACAGATGAAGAAACTGAGGTCTAGAAAGGTTAAATTACTTTCCCAAAGATTTTGGTACATATATGACCCTTCTGTCTTTGACCTACTTGGGTTATATATGTTTAGCACTGCAATCTCGGGGTCAAAGGGCATGAATAATTTAGTGATTTTGCTTGCATAATTCCAATTTTTTCCCATAATGGTTGGACCATTCATAGCTCTGTGTCTGCCTTTCTATGACTCTTCAAATACTGACTTTTTGTATGTTATAGTCTACCAATTTTCTGTATATCAGATGAAACCCCAGAGTTGTTTTGATTCATGTTACTCTTAATATTAGTTATTTGAGCAACTGTTCATAAGGTTCTGGAGAGACCATTTATCTTTTGGAGAATGGCGTTTTATCCTAAATATGTGTTAGTTCCCTATATGTTCCCTTGGATAGCATACTTTAATCAGATATATTTGATGTAAAATTCCCCCCTCTCCCCAAAATGGACAATTTCCCTTCCTTAGTTCCTGCAAAATCTTTTCAGAACTTTAAGTAGTTGAAATTGTCTCTTTTGTCTTTCTAACCTTCTCTATTAATTATTTGGTTAAGATATTTTCCCATTCAAAAGACATCTCCTTTCATTGGCCTCTGTTTTTTAAAAATTGGTGACCTTTAATATTTAAGTTAAATATTCATTTAGAATTTACTGGGGGTATATGGTATAAATGCTGATCTAAACCTATTTTCTATCAAACTGATGAACAATTATCCCTCTGGTTCTTATCAAACAGGGTATACTTCTCTAAATAGTTTATATTATTGAAGTTATTGAATAATGGCCTGATTTTATTTATTTTTTGGTTTCTGATTATGTAGTCTATTCTACTGATTTACTTGTCTATTTTTAACCCATACCAAATACTTTTAATGATTACTGCTTTTTAATGAAAACTGTCTACCAGGAGGAGACACTGCCATTCAGATTTAGTCAATGTCTATCAATCAATCAGTCAATTGACCAGAATTTGAGTGCCTACTTTGTGCCATGAAATATACTGGGTGGAGGGGTACAAAGAATGAAATTAGTGCAGCTAGGTGGCACAGTGGACAGAGTACTGGTCCTGGAGTCAGGAGGACCTGAATTCAAATTCAGCCTCAGACACTTACTCCCTGTGTGACTCTGGGCAAGTCTTGCCTCCCTCCTGACCTGCCCCTCCCCCCCTCAAAGGGTGAAATTATCCTTACTCTAGAAGAGTTTACGTTCTAATGAAGAAGACACCAAGAACACTTATAAATTATAATATATATGTATATAAAGAAAATAAATATAAATAAATGAGATGTGGTTAAATACTATACAGGTAGAGATGACTAGCAGTTGGGGACATGAGGAAAGGTTTTATGTAGAAGCTGGTACTTGAACTGCATCTAGAAGGAATGCAGTGATTTTATGAGGTGGTAGTGAGAAGAGATTTTGTTTTCAGAGTAGGTGAGCCAATGTGGTGGCATGGGGATAGATGACAGGGCCCCATGCATAAAAAACAGAGAAAAGGCCAGTATGGTAAGATTTCAGAGGGCAAGAGAGGGTGGAATATGTAATAAATGAGGCTGGATAGTTTGGGACCAGGTCGTGAAGGGCCAGCCATTGGGGTTGACTGAATAGGGGAATGACATGGTTCAATCTACCGTTAAAGAAAATCTTCGGCAGCAACAGAGAGTGAATCAGAGGGGTGAGAAAATTGAGGCAAGAGGATGAACAAGGAGACCACCTTGAGAATCACCATATTCAATATTGCCTGATGACTAGATGTGTTTCTGTTTGGAGATGTAAAGGGCTGGTTTTCACCTGAGGCATTGCTTTCTTCTTGTTGAGTAGCCTTTTCTTGTGAGAATAAATAAATCCCCTTTTGTAACTGTTAAATCACCTATGAGTATCTCATTCTGTTCTCCTCCTAGATCCAAAGCATCAGATCAGCCTGGACCAGTCCCAACTGAAACCACTCTACATATTCAATCACTTGCTAAAGCTTTTCATTTCAATCTCTGCAACATCTCTTATATATGCTCCCTTCTCTCCAGTCATGCAGCCAAGGTTCTAGTTAAATTCTTGTCTCCTTTTGTCTGGATGATTACAATAACCTCCTAAATGGTCTTACTGTTTCAATTCTCTCATCACTGCAATCCACCCTTCATCATAGATAGTTGCTTACCTGATTTCTCTTTAAGCCCGGATCTGACCATGTCACCCTCATACCCCTACAGTAGCTCCCTATTATGCTAAGGATGTCACATAACTTCTGTGTTTAGCATGTAAACCTCTTCATAGCCTAGGCCTTTCCTGTCTTTCCAGTCCTATATATTTGTCTCCTCTACGTACTCTAAAACTCAGCCTTTTTGGACTGATTGAAGTTCTTCATACACAATGCTGCATCTCCCACCTCCATGCCTTTGCAAACTTTCCTTCTTCTCTTCTTCCTTATCTTCCTCCTCATTGAAAGAACGTTCTCTCTCCTCTCCTATGCTTTTTACATTCCCTGCCTTCCTTCAAGACTCAACTCACCTTCTTCAGGAGACCTTTCTCAGTCTCCAGCTGCTAATATCTTCCCCTCTAAGGTTACCCTGTATCTTCCACATTAGAATGTTCTATGAAATCCTTGAGGGCAGCTAGGTGGTATAGTGGATAGAGCACCAGGCCTACGATCAAGAAGATCATCTCTCTAAGTTCAAATCTGACCTCAGATGCTTACTAGCTGGGTGACCCTGGGCAAGTCACTTAACTGTATTTTACCATGATTTCTTCATCTTTAAAATGAGGTGGAGAAGAAAATGGCAAACCATTCCCATATCTTTGCCAAGAAAACCTGAAGTGGAGTCAGAAAGAGTTGGACATGCCTGAAACACCTGAGCAACAATAAACTCTTTGAAGGCAAAGACTGCATTAGTATTTTTTTTGGAGGGAGGGAGAGGAAAGGCAGGGCAATTGGGATTAAGTGACTTGCCCAAGGTCACACAGCTAGTTAAGTGTCAAGTGTCTGAGGCTGGATTTGAACTCAGGTCCTCCTGACTCCAAGGTCAGTGCTCTATTCACTCTGCCATCAAGCTGCCCCAGCCTTTTCTTTATATCCCCAGAACTTATGATAATACCTGGAATATAATACATGTTTAATAAATGTGTTTGATAATTGATTGATTTCTATTGGTGTTATCCAACCATGAGTAATGCATATCTCTCCTTTTATTTGTCTATACTTGTGTTTTATACTTGTACTTATTTTAAGCCCACACCATATTTTAGTTGACTTGTTCCCAGATATTTTATGCATCTTATCATCATTCTGAATGGAATTTAACTTTCTATATATTCCTCCTGGATTTTGTTATTACTATATAGAAATGCTAATGATTTGAAGAGATTTCTTTTGCATCTTGCTGCTTGACTGAAGTTATTAAAAATCTCAGTTTCTTTTCCAATCACTGGGTTTTTCTGATTAAACCATCATGCTATTTATAAATAGGAATACTTTCTTGTCTTTTCTTTGCCTATATTTATGTCTTTATTCTTTTTTCCTTTGAGTTTTGTTAGGAGCAGCTTTTCTGATCAAAGCATTTTTTTTTGATTCTTTGAGAGGGGTATGACACAATGGATTGAAGGCTTGTCTTGTAGTAAGGAAAACCTAGACCCAAATTCTAACTCTTAACACATATTGGGTATGAGATGAAGAGCAGCTACTATATCTGTTATCATCCCAGATACCTAAGACTAGAAGTTAGAGACAAGATAACAGATCTGCATTGGTGAATGAAACTGCCACACTGAGAGTTCCCTACACCATAGATACCACAGTTCCTAATCTCTACTACCCACCAAACCATGGAATGTCACTCAATAAAAACAAGGACATACTATGCATGTAATTTGCTAAGAAGCAACAGGAGTCTTCTGGTTGCACAGGCAAGCCATTTTCATGCCCCTCCCTTCCATTGTGAGAAATACTGAATTATTTTGGTCCCAGAATGTAAAAAAAGACCAGTAGACTTGTTACAAACTCTTTGAGGTTTTCTTTCTGCTATGAGATTAGCATCACAGCATACTTTCCTGTTCTCATATATCTAATACCAAAAAAAACAAAAACAAAAACAAAAACACCCAAAACCCATTTATTTTTCCCCTTTAGTAACATGAATATCTTGGTCTGAAATAAAACATTTGTCTCACACACCCCTGTAGCCTTGGACTATAAACATTAGAGTCATTTACCACCTGTTTGAAATGTTCAATAGCTTTTAGAACTCAAAAACAGTCTCATCCAAACTACTCACTTCCTACTTTACTGAGATCAAGACCATCTGATTTTCCCTTTCTCAATTCCTCTTTTCCACACTCATAATTTATCCTTATGTACCCTACCCTCTTCACTTTTGCTTCTGAAAAAAAAATGTCATTCTTGACCAAGGCTCTCTATTTTCAACCTATACCCTTGAGCTCATCCTCTCCTGTCTACTTATGGACCTAGCACTCTTAATTATGTCTTCTCTCTATGGTATCCTAAGTCTGTCTGTCTGTCTGTCTGTCTGTCTGTCTGTCTTTTTCTCTCTTTCTTTCTCTCCCTCCTCTAATTCCTCTTTGTTTGTAAAAATAAAAAAAACCGAATATTTTGATGAAAGAATAGGAAGTGAACTAAGTGGAACTATGAAAAAGCTACACATAATTCCTATAACAAAGTTAATTAAAAGAACAAATGCCACTGAATCTTGTGAAATTAGAGTGAACAAACTTGGTCTTAAGGAAGAGAGATGAAAATGCTTCTCCTTCCCATCTTTTTAAAAGTGGGAGATATGAAAAAAAAATCAGGGACAGAGCCAAGATGGCAGCATAGAAGCAACAAGGTTCCGTAGCTCCCACATAGCCACCTCAAATACCCATAAAATATGACTCCAAACAAATTTTAGAGCTCCAAAACTCACAAAAATACAGAAAAACATATCTCCTGCTGAAGGCAGCTTGGCAAGAAGGGCTGACCACAGCATGCTGGGAGCCAAAACCAGCCCAGCCTGAAACCGCAGCTTGGCCCTAGGGTGGCCAGGACTAGCAGTAGCTGGAGCCTTCAGGAAAGTGGATCAGTGGCAGCGGTGGCAATTTCCAGAATTATCAAGCCATAAGAAAGAAGGACAAAGTAAAAGGTCTGTGGAACTCAGCTAAATTTTGGGGACAAAAGCAGTCTGGCCAAACTGCCTCTAGGGCAAAGAAGCAGCAGAAGTGGCGGCAGCCGCTGCCTCCATGTGGCTGCTTCAGAGCTCTCGGCCTGCAGACTCCAGTGAAGGAAAGCAATCATTCAGAGGCTTAATGCTCTTGTGTTGAGCAGCCTGGATCCAGATCGTGGTCTTGGGTGGTGGTCCTGAGGTGTGTTTTCAGTGAGCCAAAGCTGGTGGGGGCTGCAAAAAAATGGCAGCCTCCCAATAGCTCCTGCAGTTGCAAACACCCCAGCAATTTGGGACAGAGCTTTCCCCTCTGGAAGCAGAGTTCTACAGAGCTAAAAAGTCAAGTAATTGGCTGACTGGTAACAACATGAGCAGGCAAAGGAAGCAAAGTAAGAACAGCAATCGAACTCTAGATTCCTTCTTGGGGGTCAAAAAGGATCAAAGCATGGAATGGGAAGAAGACAACACAG
>CM053584.1:215506388-215546937 GCA_028627135.1 Pseudochirops cupreus | reverse complement strand
GAAGAAGATCCCCCAAAGAAAACTCCTAGAAATATTATAGCCAGGTTCTGGAATCCCCAGACCAAGGAGAAGGTATTGCAAGCTGCCAGGAAGAAACAATTTGAATATTGTGGAAACACAATTAGGATAACCCAGGATCTAGCAGCTTCTACATTAAGGGATCAAAGGGCCTGGAATATGATATTGCGGAGAACAAGGGAGCTAGGATTAAAACCGGGAATCACGTACCCAGCAAAACTGAGTATAGTGTTTCAGGGGAAAATATGGTCATTCAGTGAGGTGGAGGACTTTCAAACATTCATGTTGAAAAAACCAGAACTGAAAAGAAAGTTTGACACTCCAACACAAGAAGCATGAGAAGATAAACATGGAAAAGAAATAAAGTTTATTGATGTCTTTTATTTTTATATCACCATCATCTCCCAACATATCTTTTCCCCAGCCCTTTCTCAGAGAGCCGTCCCTTATAAAAACAGAAAAGAGACACTTTTCAGGTCCAGAGCTGAGGTAGGACAGTAGAGAAAGTACTCAGCTCGGCTCTGCTAACATTCCCATCCAAACAACTTTAAAATACTGCCTCAAATTGAATTCTAGAGTGACAAAACCAGCAAAATGTTAGGGTGAGATATTTTTCCAGTTCAAGACAACCAGAGACTGGAAAAAAGAGATCTATGACATAAGGGTACAGGCTGACCAGGAGCCCCTTGAATCAAATACCCGTGGTGGGTCTAGGTGGTTGCATCAGGAGCAACAGCAGCAGCATCTTTGGGAACTCTCAAGCCAGAGACTGTAAGGGGATCTGGCAACTGGTCAGAAAAAGATTTTAGGGGACTTTTTTGGAAGCACTACATGCAAGACCAGATGTTATTTGACAGCTCCATTGCTTATATCTTCTCCTGGTTCAAGAATGGAGAGGAACACTTTTAGTCAAGAGGGAATGTGAGCCCAGAGGAACAATATATAGCTTTTGGTCCCAAGGGGAATGAGGTTCTTGAAGGACAGTATCTCTTTCAGTTCCAAGGGATCAGGACCCTGAAGAACAGTATTGTTTCTGGTCCCAAGGGAACAGCGACCCTGAAGAGCAGTCTTGATTACCCTTCTTGGGCAAGAACCAAAGTGCTGATGTACCTCTCATGAGCTCACACCTCTGAAGCATTGAAAACTTCCAAATTCTGAGAACTAGCTGTGAAAACAGCAGTGTGAAAAAAGCCAGAAGCTTGAAATAGTCTCCTTTCCTTCCTCCTGCCTCACTGGGAACATAGCCCAACTCTAGAATAATGTTCGAAATTTTAAAAATTGTATGGAAAAAGGAGGAAACAAAAACAACAAAAGAATTTGATCATAAAAATCTCCTATAATAACAGCGAAAATAAAGACACAAACTCAGAATAAGATAAAGAAGTCGAAACAACTGGAAGCAGAACCACAAAGGAAAAAAAAGTGAATTGGACAAAAACTTGATAAGAATTTCTAGAGGAGCTAAAAAGGATTTTCACTTTCAAATAAGAGTGGCAGAGGAAAACAATAGGTAAATAAATAAGAGCAAAGGAAGAAAATTGTGAAAAGACAAGAGCTTGACAAAAGAGGCACAAAATATACTGAAGAAAATAACACCTTATAAAACATAATTGGCCAAATGGAAACAGAGGTACAAAAAGCTCAATTGAAGAAAATGATTTATTAAAAATTAGAACTGGGAAGGTGGAAGGTAATGACTTCATGAAACACCAAGAAGCAAGAAGAAAAATAAAGGCATGACAGAGAGAGATAAAGAGAGGCAGAGATGTTTGTAGATCATATACATGAATGCACGCCACCATGGGGGAAGGGGGGAAGGGAGGGGAGAAAATCTGAAACTCAAGGGATTGTGGAACTGAATCTTGTAATCTAAAAGTAAATAAACAAGTTATTGAGAGAAAAAAAATAAATTAAAAAAAAGAGAGGCAGAGAGAAGATAGAGATAGAAGAAGGAAGAGGAGATGATAGATGGGAAGAAGAAGAGGAGGAAGGCCATGTATTTTGGAACTTTATAAGAAAGATTATGTATCAATTTAAAAAGATATTTATTTTAAAAGTCCTTTTGATATTCAAAGCTCATAAAATTGCCTTATGCTTCTCCTTTGTGAGAGTAGAAGAGCCCTATTTTGCTTTGTAGCAATGCTCATTCCATTGTTCTGAGCCTACCAACATGTTCTTTTTTTTCCTCATATCACATTCAATTTCTTTTTGTCACTTGAATCTTCAGTACTTGGAGTCAGAATTTCTTTATTTGCAGGAACTGTCTTCATTTACACAGAACACAATACCTGTAGGCCTTATTATTCAGCTTTCATGAATTGTTCTGATGGAAAATCTTTTGGAGATAAGCCTCTCTCCACTTAACAAGGTTGGTCCTCAGACACAAGACATGCAGATCACCTCTGGATCCGACCTGCAACCTTTGCAGCTTGATAGAATTTGAAAGACATTATACTCCATTCACGTAGCCAGTGATGACCCAAAGTCACCTCCACAACATGCTGAAGCATCTGGAAAGAAATTTGTCGAGTGACTTGGTTCTTAGTTGTGTCAAATATATAGTGGGAACCAAACATATTGTGAAAAATCCTTTCAGAAAAAAATAGGTTCAATTCTGTCCACAGTTTTTGAACCAGTCTTATCAAAATTTCTCAGGTTCTGTTCTTAAGAGACTCACCGCAGCTATATATCAGTAGGAGAATAACATTCTGAGTTCCAGCTCAGCTGCCACAGTATTATCACCTCATACTCTACTGCTCAGGACAGATGAATTTAAGCAAGTGGCTGAATTTGGCCTTTGGGCTATACTTTCCCCAGTATATCTTGAAAGTATCACAGCGCCTACCTAGCTCTGCACGTGGTAGGTGCTCAATAAATTTGTTTAATTGAATTGAATTAATGCATTATGGTAACCTAAGCATCAATAGAACAGAATAGCTAACGTGTTAATTTATTATTTTGAGTTCAGTGAATAGGACCTGAGAAATGAATACTCATTAGGGAGAAGAAGGATCTGATACCTTCTTTGGATACTGTTGTCATTTACCTTTAATTGAACACTAATGACATTCTAAACTGTGTATAAAGTAGCTCTATATTTAGCCCCTGCCTTCTGATTCAAATTAACCTGTACAACACAAATAAAAAGAAGCTGGCAAATCATGCATTTTGGGGATAATAGGCTAGTACCCTGAACAACTGGAACCTAGTTGTGCTGAAATCCTACCTTAATGCTATGTATTATAGACTTAAAATTTATTTGTAAGGCAGGTTAACTCTGGACTTTATACCTGGATATTTAATTAGTGAAAAGGACTTCTTTCTTCTTGTTATCATTAAAAGTCCACACCTTACCTTCTCTCAGTCATTACTATTTCCTACCACTTGCCCAGGAGTCATTTCAATTTTTTCTGAATGACTGCAGCATCTAGTTCACTTTCTCCTCTCCATTGTCCCCCCTACCATCTCTCTAGTTCTCCTCATTATCTTAACATTCATAAGAACCATCAAACCTCTGATACCTCACTTCTCTTACTCTGCATAACCAGGCCCAAACCAGCATCTTTACCTCCTGGATGATGTCACCCTACTGTACTCTTTAGATTTCAGACTCAGTGCTTCCCTCCCTCACTGGGACCTCCTAACTTTATTTCTCCTATTGTGCCTACTCATGCATCATCAGTCCTGGGACTTCTTTGATACCACATGCACTGTGGTCTACAGTTTCCTACTCTTTATCATGACAGTAAAGTAACAAGGTATTAAATCATAAAATGAAGGGAGAAATTAAAAATATTAAGTCCTTAAAAGCAACTTTGTTCTTCAGTATAATTATTTAGGTAAGGTAGACTTGAATGCTTCTACTCATTCCCCCCAATCCTCAATTGATATTAGTGATTACATGAGGCCATCTTTTGAAATCTTTCTTGAGAATAAACTGGCTTGGTCTTAGCTGAATTTAATGGTAGTCGGAACTCTCTGATTTCTAGGCAAAGTAAATTTAGTGTGGTGAGGTATAAGATTATTAACCTTTCTTGTCACGTGGTACATCCCAAGTTCTTGAAAGAACTGGAAGATGTGATTCTAGAGCCACTCTCAATGACCTTTGAAAGGTCATGGTGAGGACTTCTAACCAAGATGGCTCCCTCAACAGAGGAAAGATGTTCAGTTCCCTTATAACCTATGAAAACTCGGGCTATATGATAGTGAGGAATTCTAGTGAACAGCTACAGTAAATGACCTCTTCAACTCCAAGTGAAAATTTGTAGCGTGGTCTGGCTCCTCCTTCTGCTATACTTTTAGGTGCAGTGGAGTGGTCAGTCCTGGTTTGTCTGCATCACCTGGCTTCGCACACTGATCTCTTTCTCCCTGAGGTAGGCATACTACATTTCAGAGTGCTGTATCTTTAGGCCCCTCTATGGTACCTCAGGACATATTTCTAGGGACTTTGGAACCCTGGAATATTCCAAGATGAGCCTTGATTGCTCTGATTGGTGCCTTAAATACCAGCAAGCAGGAAACTATCAGCAAAGTTAGCATCAATATGGGAAAACAAGTTCTTGTCTCCCTAGCACAGTCAGAGAACAGCAAGAGAAATGTGGAACTTGATGAGCCATCTGTTTGGATGTAGCAAGTCCAAAAGGAAGCACAGTCAAGTAGGAAAGTATTGAAAATAATGTGTGAAATGTATTACATACTTAAAAGTAAGATTCATAGTTCCATGAAGAATACCATTTTTTGTCTTCTGCTCTGTATATAGAACTACTTTTTTGATGTCTCACTTTAATTTTTTAAAAGAAAAATCATAGTAGTCAAAGAAATATGTAGGATTGGAGAAGGGTAAATGCCTTAAGTTTCAAAGAATTTAGAAATTCATAAAATATTGGTCAGAGAGATTGAGTTTGATTCCTGGTTTAAAAAAATCTAGAAAAATATTAAAAGCTTGACTAATACTGATCTAGAAAAAGAAAGAGATGATCATTAATTACTTAAATGGTTTCATTAAGAACACATGTCAAATTAAGCTCATTTTGGTGGGGTTGTTTGTGTGTGTGTGTGAGGCAGGCTACTACAGAGGTAGATAAGGAAATGCCAAAAATATGATTTATATAGATTTCAGTCAAGCATTTGACAACAACTCTTATGTTATGCTCTTTTGTAAATGAAAGGATTTGGACAAGACAACAATACCATTTGGCAGATTTAGAACTGGCTAAAGGCTAAGGGTAATTATGGATGAGTTGATGTCAACTTTGAAGATGTCTAACAGAGTTCCCTAGGAATCTTTGCTTGGTCCTGTGCATTTCAGTATTTCAGCCCCTGACTTGGATATCTCTAAAATAAAATAATAACTTTTCTTTTTTGTAAAAGAAATTATTGGTATCTTTTATTTTTATAACTCTTATATTCTCACCATATTTCTCCCTCTACAGGTTCTAAAAAAGCAACTGCTTTTAATAAACGAAGAAAGAAAAAAGTTCTGAACAACTAAACAACCTATTTTTTAAAAAAATAAATTGTTATATGCAATATTTTGCAACCATGATCTCCCACTTTGCAAAGAATCAAAAGGAACTCTCTTGATGTTCTCTTCTTTGGGGCTAAGGTTGGTCATGATCACTTTTGAGCACTCTTTTGTTTGGTGTTTAAAGCCTCTCACACATTGGCTCTCACCTACCTTTCTAGGTACATTATTAGCCTTTATGATTTTATGTTCCAGTCAAACTAACCAACCTCTTGCTTCCCATACATAACATTCCATTCCCAGGCACAGGCTAGTCCCCATGCATGGAAAACACTTCCTCTTCTTAATTGATTCAATTTGTTAAGTATTTAACCTAACAAACATTAAGCACCTACTAATTCCCAAGCACCATGATAAGTACTAAGGATAAAAAACCAGAAAATAACCTGATCCCTACTCTTACAGGAGCTTGCATTTTTATTGAAGGAGACAAAATATACATATATAGGATGTCCAAAAGTCTTAGTGTTGTTTTTGGTTATTGGGGCTATAAATTAATGCTATTATAGATTAAAATAGCACTAAGACTTTTGGGACACTCTGTATAAGTGCATAAAAATGAACAGAAGGTAATTAAATACAAGGTATGAAGGAGGCACTAGCAGTTAGGATCATCAAATCAGGTTTCTCATATGAAATAGTGCTTGAGATGCATCTTAAAGGAAATTAGGAAGGAAAATGAAGATGACTAGTGAAAACAGGCACAGAGAAGAAGATAAAGTGGAGGGGAAACTGAGAGGTCAGTTTGACTGGAGCATAGAGAGCAGAAATACATAATGAGATTGGAAAGATAGACTGGGGCACCAGATTTTGAAGGGCTTAGAAAACCAAGTCAAGCAAAAAATTGCATATGACACAAAGCTGGTAGAAAAGGGCTTATGTTAGATGACAAAGCAAATATCCACAAAGATCTTGGCAAACTAAAGTATTGTATCAAATTGAATGGGACAATATTTAATAGAGATAAATTGTAATGGTAATAGAATTTAGAGATGCCCCTGTATTGGCTTGGTTTTTGGGTTGAATGTTAAAATCTAGAGCTTGTGAATCCCACTTGTGGGATGGACTTATTGATGTGAAGAGAGAGGGCTGAACTGGGAGGAGCTTTGAATTGAGAGAGAGGCCCAAGCCTAGAGAAGGCTAGAAGGATTTTTGAAGAGCAGTATCCAGTATCGTGGAGCCTGAGTTGCTGAGAGAAAGACTGCTGGAGAGCCCGTGGGAGCTTCCCAGGACTTTTGAGAACTGCCACCCAGAGCTGCCAAGAACTGAGGAGGCATGGCTGTGATACCGGTATTTTGTCTGTCTGTTTTGATGTTGTTTTGCCGGATTCACTGGCTGGTGAAGGACAGTGCTGCTGTTGCAGAGGTCCTAGAACCTTGCTGTTGGTTCAGAAGCCCTGAAGGAGGATATATGTTTACAGAAATCCTGGAAGAGGGCCTTGCTGATGTTTTCAGGGGTTCTGGGACTGTTCTACAGGCAGAGAGTGACTTGATGAGGACACTGGCTATGGCTTTGTTGAGCCTTGTCTCCCCAGGCACTGAGATTGCCGAGGGCTTACCTTGAGTGAAGATGAAAGAAGGGCCTTTCCTTGGGTACTCGATGCTGAGATGATATCTTAACCTTGTTGTAACTTAAGGGTGGATGGCCTTTTGTGCTCTCCTGCCCCTTTTGAGATTTAGGGGTGGGAAGCCTTTGATTTTTTTTGTGCTCTGTGACTGACTACATGAATGTACTTTGTTTATGATTGGAGACTAATCTCCATTTGAGAGGAGAGACTTTGTTGACTGACTAAATGTACTATCCAGGAGTGGGCTACTTTGACTAATATACTGGCCAAGGGTGGGATATTTGGACCTTGATACTTTGCAATTGAATTGAGAACTTACTTCCTAAATGAACAAGTTACACTGTATTTTGACTTTCTCTGTTCTGTGAATGTTTGCTGAATAAATGGGGTTTGCTTTGCTGGTAATCCAAACCTTGGAAGTTGCCTTTGCTTGGCATTACATAAATATAAATTCCTACATCCTGGATTAAAAAAATCAGTTTCATAGGTCCAAAATGGGGGGGCAGGGAGGGCCCCTGTGGCTAGCTTGCAGCTCAACTTTAACAAAAGAAAGACCCAAATATTTTAAAGAACTGAAAGCTGAATGTGAGTCAGCAATGTCCTAGGGCTATTAAAATAGCTTACATGATCTTAGTCTGAAATAAGGGTGATGTAGGATCCAGGACTAAGCTGGTAATAGTCCTGCTATTACCTGCCCTGATCCAATAACATTGGCACCACATTGTACATATACATATATATAGAGAGAGAATGTATATATGTATACATATTCATATACATATATATGTATATACATATACATATAGAGAATGTCTAATTTCAAAGCCAGTGAATATCTTTGAAATGTTATATGTATATTAAAGGGAATTTTGTGTATTAAAGACATATTTAACATAAACAGAAGACTTAAGGTACAAATAATAGCTATTTTCAATTATTTAAAGGGCTGTTACTTGGAAGAAAAATTAGACTTATCCTCTTTGACCTCAGAGGGCAGAACTAGGAGCAATGAATGAGAGTTACAGAGGAGCAAAATGATGTAAGGAAATCATCCTATATGAAGTCCAGTAGATTATTTCAAGAAGTAGTAGGTTCTCCCTCAAATGAGCATTACAAGCAACATTGTATGGACACTTTTTGGGTAAGCTGTAGTGTGGACTCTAATTCAGGTATTGATTGGACCAGATAACCTTAAAGGGTCCTTCTAATTCTAAGATCCTATGATTCTAAAACCTTGGTTTGTGGTAGAAGTGAATTGAAAGGTGGTGATGAAGAGGATGTAGCTTGAGGCTGTACTTTACTTATATGGCCTTTAAAGATTCTCTCCATTAGGTTTCAAGCTAGACAGCTGGGATTGACCATCCATTTGGCCCCAGTGATTATGGACCCTGAATAATCTTACATTATCCTTCACTCTCTGAATGAGGACCCTTCTTAATGTGGTCTCCAAAAATTGTTTCCCTTTGCCACCAGTTATATACTGACTTGGCAGATACTTTAAAAAATTTTTTTTATCTTCCTGGAGATCTTAGTGACTTCACTTGAAAAATATTATTCTCCATTGACTCATTCCCCTCTGTCTTGGTGTATTTTCTTAAGGATATTTACTAGTATGTTGTTATTTTAGGTTCTGACTCTTTTGGATAAAGTTCGACTTTTTCATCTATTTCCCTAGACTGACATTTGGGCATCCTTCTCCCTGAAGGCCCGTTTCCTGTTTCCAGGATACTTTTGCCTCTCAGATCATTTGCAAAACTGTGATAGCAGTCACATATGTGGATCAAAGAATATTTCATACCTTTAACTTTATAGGCTATCTAATTATTTCAATAGCGTTAAAATATTTTTGAAATTCATCTTTTGGAATTGCATTTAAAACTAATTTACAAACCACATATGAACTCACTTTTGTTATGTTTTAGTCATATTCTTAATTTTTTAAATTTTATTGATATGTTTTATTTTTACATGACTTTCATTTTCAAATATATCTCTTACCAAAGAGTTTTTTTAAACTAGAAGGAGAAAAAGAAAATCAGCAAAACTAATACATCAACAGAATCTAATAGTATATTCAATGATTTATAGTCATGTTTCAAAACTGCAAAGAAGGGAGGGAGGTACATGCTATCTTTACTGTAGCCCAAGCTTGATCATTATATTACATAATGTTCACTTTGTGGAATAATTTTTGTTCTTTCAATTTAGATTGTCACAGTGATTGTGCATGTTATTTTTTTTGGCTCTGCATATTTCACTTTGCATCAGCCTTCGTATGCTTCTCTATATAGTTCATATTCATTGTTTTATATGGCACAATATTCCATTATATAAGCATGCCACAATTTATTTTTTGATTCACTGGTCTATGGTTTGTGTCACATTCTTGGTGTTTACATAAAGTGCTGCTATAAGCATTGTGGTGTATATGGGAACTTTCATTCTATCTTTGACTACCTTGGATGTCTAGCAGTAGGATTTTTGATGCATTGATCACTTCATTTATCAAATATGGCTTTGGATATCTTTGGGGTTATTTTCAAAAATTTACCCTTAAAAGAAGGACGTTTTGTATCAATAAAGCTGTTCAAAAGAATTCATTGTAAGTTCTGAAAGCAATCAGACTCTGGAGAAAACTAGAGGTAGCTTTTATTTAGTAAAAAAAAATACCTATTGCCTTGTTTAGAGTAAAAGGGGAAATTTCTAGCTCTTTAATCTCTATTTTTCAAAGTAATCTATAGCTTTAGAGAGGTGGTGAAATCCTCCTTCCATTCCTCTCTCCCTAGCTTCCTCCCTTCCTGCCTTCCCTCTTTTCCCTCCCTCTTTCTTTCCCTCCCATCCATCAGTGATCAGCATATGAGCTTTCATCTGCTTAGTTTCTGACCTGGAATAATTTTCACCCCCTTAGGCACCCTGGTGTCCCCACCCCAGAGCTTGTTATAGTAATGCCAAATTGAGTATGGACCCCTGTTCCGTATAGACCACTGTAGCTCAGAACTCTAGGCTTCCGTTTCTGCTAACCTCAGTTTCCTGGCAGGGATTACAGATGTTCACCACAACTCTCAGCTTGATCATTATTTTAAGGTTTTTTGTTTCTTTCATAGTTCTTTGCTCTACACACTTTGGGTGCAAGCCCCAAGCCACTGAGTAGTAAATGGGAGGGGAGGAGAAAGAGAGGAAAAGAAATTCTGGCCAAAGGCCATATTTATATGCAGTTAATTAATCTAGGCAACATAGCCTAATGGATAGAAGGTATTTCTTAAAATCATGAAGCTTGAGTTCATATACAAGCAGTGTGACCAGGGACAAGTCATTTAGCCTTTCAGTGTCCTAGGCAACATTCTAAGACAATATATTACAGATAAACTGCTTATCAGCATTGTTGGAATAAAGTTCATTAAAAATTCCACATGCTACTAGTAAAACCACAGATTTAGACCTTACTTGTTCCTCCATTGCCACCTCCACTCCACCCCTAATCAAACATTGTGTTGGTACTGGGGAGATATGAATCAAGAGTTTCTGGTCTCAAAGAGCTTACAGGATAGCTAAGGGTATACATGTGATTAGAGAACATTTAAATCCTTGATTTTGTAGTACTGATAATAAATTCAGTTCATAGAAGGGAAAGTTCTGTGTGAGCTAGAGTACAGTGAGAATTGAGGTGGGCATTGAAGGATGACTAAAATTTGTATAGCTTCAACCTAGGCATCACTGGTAAAGGTTGGTCTTATGCCACTCTCAAGAAGCCCGTAGGGGACAGTTTGAGTCTGAATATATGGACTATATGTAACAACAGTAACAAGAACCTTTATACAGTGTTTACTGTTTGCCAGGTACTGTGCTAAGTGCTTTACTTATTATTATTATCTCTTATTAATTATTACTATTATTATTATCTTATTGCAGCAGTCCTGAGGTGTAGGGTGCTATTATTGTTATTCTCATTTTGTAGATGAAGAAACTGAGACAAATAGAAGTTAAGTGACTTACCCAGGGTCATAGAGCTAGCAAATGTATGAGTCCACATTTGAACTCAGTTCTACTTTAGCACTTCCAGGCCCACTGCTCCATCCATTGTACCACGTAATTGCATATGCATATGTGTGTGTGTGTGTGTGTGTGTGTGTGTGTGTGTGGTGAGAATATGTGTTGAGAGAGGCATAATATCATAATAGTATTTGAAGGGCTGTTATGTAGAAGGCTTGATTTGATGGGGCAGAATTAATTGGGAAATAAGCTGCTTCTAAAGGAGTAGATTTATTTTTGATGTGTGGAAAAAAAACATTTTTTTCCCTTAATAGTTGAACAGGGGCCGCTAGATGACTCAGTGAATAGAGAAACAGACCTGGAGTCAGGAAGACCTCAGTTAAAATCTAGACTTAGACACTTACTAGCTGTGTGACTCTGGGCAAGTTGCTTAACCTCTTTTTGCCTCAATTTCCTCGTCTGTAAAATTGAGATCATAGTAGCACCTACCTCCCAGGGCTGTTAGGATAAAATGAGATAGTAATTAATTGCAAAGTGCTTAGCACATGACTCAGGTCAGCTGGTATTGGGACAAGACCTTTGCCCTTGGATGAGCTAACTCCACTCCAGAGACAAGTAGACACTGCTGTCCTTTTCTGGTGTGGGTCAAGTCGCTAAGTGAAGAATCCAGTGGGACTTAAGTTTTGACTGCTTTGTTAATATGGGTTTCACTTTCTCCAAGGATGGCCCCTTATTGCCACAATGTTCATTTACTTTACCAAAAAAAAATTTTTTTTTTAAACAAATGTGTTAATTTGTAACTTAAACCTGGCCAGACTGTTTTGGCTTTACCCAACAGATGAAAGATATGGATATTAAAATAAGTTTTAAGAAAAAAAAAGTGCTTAGAACAGTGCATAGCACATAATGAGCACCATATAAATGGTCATTTGTTATTACTATCATAGTTATACAAAAGTATATATATAAATATACATACATACACACGTAAACATATATAGCTATACAAAAGTAGACTAGGCAGCCTTGGAGGGTGATGAGTTGAGTTCCTCCACAGTCAAACATGTCTGGATGATCATTTGTGAAGCATACCATAGATTCCTTTTTAAGTATGAGTTGGACAAGATGACCTTCCAACTCTTACCTTTTCAGATTCTTTAATATGTCTCATAAAGAGTAAATATAATATATGAGCCAATGTTGCACAAAGAAAATCTCATTAACTCTGAAGTCAAAAACCAATCCTGCCTCAAACATTTAATATATTAACAAGAAATTAATCTCCATGAGCCTTAGTTTCCTCATATGGAAAATAACAGGGTTGGATTAGTTGGTTGCTGAGGTCCATTCAATTCTAGAGCTATGTTCCTATAATCTATAATACATGATATAGAGATATAAACTAAATAACTTTATGAGCGAAGGTGAGTGAGATTTTTCCTTAACTTAATTTTATTTTAACTTATTGAAACTATTTTGATTTACTTCATTTTAAAATAAATTAGCCTCCTATCAATTTTTTTTCCAAATATGAACAAAGCCTCCTGTCAATTTGCAAATGATTCAGTTTTTAAACATGTCAAATAGGAAATTGGGTCATTGGCAATAGAATATACAAAGACTTTTTTCCCCCACTGTAATATTTGCTTGAATCTATCAAAACGATTCAGATACTATGCCAGATGTGGGGGTTACAAAGACAAAAATGAAACAGTTCCTCTTATTAAGATAAAATAAATTCAGGGATTTTTTTGGGAGAGGGCGTAGCATTGGGAAATAATCACTAATTCTGCTCTAATTTCCTCCTCTTTTTGTCAGTTTCTCCTTTGCTATCTAATCTCTATTGCTCACTTTTCATGGGCACAATGTCTCTCACCTTCTTTTTCTGATTTCCTGGCTTACATATTGGCTTGTTTTTCAGTGGCAAATTCCATTTTAAGTAAATTCCCATTATTTGGTGGTGAGGGATAATGGAGATCTCTGAGATGTAAGATTCTGGGATTCACGAGTTGGTCTTTCTACTGTATTGTTCTGTAATCTTGATTCATTCAATTACTCTGATAGCAGCTCTATCTGATGTAAAAAAACCCTAGATGAGGAAATAAACACTTGGCTCTGGATTCCAGTTCTCATTCTTCTACCAATTGCAATGAATCTTTGGGCAAATAATATTATCTCTATAGATCTTAGTTCCTTCGTCTGTAAAATGGGAGAGATTTGGTCAACTGGAGAAGGGCTAGATAAATTATACCCCATGAACATAAGGGAATATTACTGTACTGTAAGAAAGTTTGGATATAATGATTCCACAGAAGCATGGGAAGACTTTTATGGACTGATAAAAAGTGAAGTCCACAGATCCAGGAAAATGACATAAACAATGATTGTAACTAGGAGTGTGCTGATAAATATTTAACAACTGGCTCTTTGCTTTAAAAAAGATAAATCATATATTTTATGCTTAGTCTACATTATTAGCATGATTTCCATCACTTTCTTAAGTCTAGAGACATCTCCACTCCAAATGTTCACATGGAATATTTGGGCATGTCCTGTGATAAAGCGTTCTGAGCTTGTACTGATCTGATCAGCCACAGTCATACTGTACCTTGACCCTGACATGGTGATGTCATTTTGGTCCTCTTTGAGAACGAAGGACAACAACAAAAACATGCTTTCCATCACTTTCTTAAGTCTAGATCAGTGGTTCTCAACCTGTGGGTCGCGACCCCTTTGGGGGTCACACAACCCCTTCACAGAAAACACATATTTCCAATGGTCTTAGGAATCAAGACACTGCTCCTCTATCCATTTCCAGGCAAGTCTGTCCGCATGCAGATATGCCCACGTACAAGTATTAAAGGGTCGCAGCATTAGGAAGGTTGAGAACCACTGGTTTAGATAATTAGCAAAACATGAATCAAACCCTGGTTTTTGGCATTTGCTGAGACGTAAATGCTCACATTGAAAATTTCATTTGTCTCTTGCTAACTGGTTTGGGGCAGCTTCAGTGCACTAGTGACTATAAAAATGTAAATGAAAAGAATAAAAATAAACAATTAGAAGGATTAGCTAAGCGGTGCAGTGGGTAGAACTCCAGGCCTGGAATCAGAAAGACATCATCCTGAGTTCAAATGTGACCTAGATGCGTGACCCTGGGCAAATCTGTTAATTCAGTTTGCCTCAGTTTCCTCATCTGTCAAATGAACTGGAGAAGGAAATGGCAAACCACTCCAGAATCTTTGCCAAGAAAACCTCAAAAGGCGTCCTGAAGAGTCAAATATAACTGAATAATGACTAAACAACTACAAAAAAAATTGAAACTGGATGCTGTAAAATTATAATGACCAAACTTGGCCCCAAAGAGGAAATGAGGTACAATGGGTATGAAACACTACATATAATATCAGATTCGGTTTATATATCAATTAGTTTGCTGGTCTTTTTTTCTTTTTCTTGTAAGAGGGGGCTCTTTGGGAGGAACAGAAATCTATTTGGAATACATATAATATAAAATCAAAAGACATCAATTTTTAAAAAATTGAAGAGGCTAGATCATTTCTAAGACCCTTTCTACCTTTATTATTCTGTTGTTACCACTATGAGACAGAAGATTCTGTTCACTACTCACTGTACCAGGATAGTTCAATTTCAACTTAGTGTAAACTGCAACTTAAGAGAATATTTACAAAGTCCACCTTTTTTTTCTTGTAAAGAAGGTAGGCATCCAAATCTGTATTTATTCTCAAAGGCTTCTTGTGGGTGACTGAGTAGGGGAACAAAAATCAAGAATTATCCAAATAATCCTGTATTAAAAGAGCTTTCTGCTTTATAGGTGATACCTCTTGGTTGTGATTGTAGAACCTTCTCCTGCTTTTGTTGTTGCTGTTTTTGTTCAGTTTGAGAAAAAAGGGATAACCCTGATCTTTGGAGCTTGCTATTCAGCCCCTTTTACATATGCAAAAAAATCACTTTATGTTTAAGTTGGAAGGACACTTTGCAAAGATTTCTCATCTATGCCACAGATTCCCTTTCTTCTCTTTTCCATTCCCACCGTCTTTCTACCTCTTGGACCAAGGAGACCAACAAAATAAAAACTCTGGTCATTTCAGATACTGGGAGATCATGGGAAGCTGGTTAATTTTGCACAGACGTAAAAAAAAAATCCACATCTGCTGCAGTTTTGTGTTGCATAATTGATTTAATCTCTAATTTTAGAGGAACGCTGAACTCTTTTTTTGCTGGACTCTGCATACATTTCTCTAGGGCAAAAACTGTCCTACTTTTTCCTCCCTGGTATCTGTTTAATGCTAGGCCATTTTTTTCCAAGACTGTAAACTACCCTCCGTGAAATAAATGAAATCACAGTTGGAATACAGCTTACTGTACAGACTTATCACCACAAGATAAGGGCTACACCACACGCATTTACTTTAACGTCCCCCCTTCTCTCTGTTCCCCTTCTTTCTGCTCTAGCAACATCTTCATATTGGCTGAAAGAATACATTAGTGCTTCTGCTGATAGCATAAACACTATTACCTACACAGAGGGGCAGCGGGGCTTAGTGGGTTAAGCCACACGCTGGAAATTCATAGGCTATGAGTTCTAATCCTTGATCTCCTATTCACTTGCTGTGTTACCCTAGGCAGATTCACTTACGGTCTCTGTCTCTGTCTGTCTTTCCCCCATACCTGCAACATGTGGATTAAAGTACTGACCTACTTGACCAAGCCTTACCTTTGAAGGATGACCTATAAAGGCATGGATGCTCTCCAAAACCATGCAATGAGAATGAAGTACTTACAAATCACACCTGGAGGGTTTATTAGTTAACTTAGCTTAGTAGCAGTTGGTTGTAATAATTTTGTAATTGTGATTTCTTTATACTCAACTGTTAGACCCATCAAAATGATTGCTCATACAGATTAGATAATTCTCAATATATTCACTGGAATTGGAAGCCCTGTTATAAGAGGGCTCATTTACAACATTCTGTTGTAAAAAGTGGCTCCTTTGAGAAAAGAAGAGATCTAGTGGAAATTTAGGCCATGTAAAATCAAAAGTCATCAATTTAAAATTTGAGGGGGAAAAGACTAGAAAATCTCTGGGATATGTTATACTTTATTATTCTGTTATTCTCACAAAGAAATAGAAGACCTTGTACTACAATATTTAAATTGCAACTTAGATGACATGATAAAATACATCTTTTTCTTGTAAAGAAGGTACAATGTTAGTATATAAATCTATAGTTATTTTCAAATTTATCTTTCTTTTCTCAATAGTCATAAATTGAGAAAGTTAGCTTTCTTACTAGACTTTTCTATATTTTTGCAATCAGTTGCATATGCTGGCTATATCTCTCCTTCTCCCTTTACTGCACCCCCTTCTTACCCTCCTTTATTTCTAAATGGGACATATAATTTATTTAAGTGAAACCATGTCTATATCACCAGGTACAAAAGAATAGGGAAATATCTCCATAGGGAAATAATCCTCTTTGAACTTATTCTTGCTGCCCGTCTTGACAAGGATGTGAATTCTTCAGATAAATCTGGTACAACTTGCTATTCCTCCCTGTAAAATGGAGGATGGCTATTGTTAATTTCTGCCAAGGATTTGTGGTGTCAGTATTAATGGACTGTATTTATCCTGTTTTATATTGTTTTTATGCTGGCATTTCCAATGGTTAGTGTAATGCCTGGCACACAGCTGGTGCTTAAAACCCTTGTTGAATGAATGAATCCGTGTTAGGCTTAGGAAAGAATGCATTCCTTAAAGGACATGGTATTTGGCTACTTGGTAGCACCACTGGATCTATTTCAGCAGTACAAAAATATCATCCACATAATGCAGAAAGTTGTACTTTGCACCTATATGTATTAAGTTTGTATCTGAGGTATGAAGTTTGGCATTTGTAGAATAGCTCTAACTTCAAGCCTGGATTTATGTGAGACCTTTGGGAAAACTATACATGTCTTCCCCACGTTGTAGTTTCTGCTTATATGGAGCAAGAGAAGATGTTAAATGTATAACAAGTGGAAACTTCACTCGAATCCAGTAAGTCAGGAGATATTGGTCTACAGAAACAAGAGCAATTTTAAAAGTTGAGGACACAAACATAGAACCAGTTAGTTGTCCATATAGGTTCTTTTCCTACTTAAAAGCTTATTGGCATACATACACATACACACATACGTTATGCATGTGCATGTGTGTATACACATTAAGTACTGTAAATAATTAATAATTAAAATAACATTTATACAATATATGTTTATACATGTTGTGTAGATATACACACATACACACATAATCACATAACAACTTGGTTAAAATGTTGCTTAGCAAATATTCTTACCAAGCTCACTTGAATGAGCAAATCTAAATAATTTCAATTAGCTTGTTCATTGTTTGTTTATAGGTGTCTGTATAATTTATTTGCACATATATGTGTATATATATAATATGTAACACACGTGTGTTTAATTTAGAGGCACATTATCAGTAATTCATCTGCACAGTCTTTTATGTTCATTTGTCTTTGCCTTCTTGAAAGTCTAACATAATTTTTAATCTTCAAATGAAGTTACTGGAAAACTTTTCTTTTTAAACAGGTACTTTTTCTGAGCCCTTACAGAAGGGACAAACACTTTTGATCCGGCTTCAAGCCTCTGAGGGAGTCTACTGTGACCGTTTGGATGGATTTAATATTGCTCCGGGAACTATTGGTAGGAATATGTGTTTATATCTTTTTAAATTAAGTAAATAAAATGTAGAAATGTACTTGGCATACTCAAATAAAGTGCCAGCTTTGAAATCAGAATGCCCTGTGCTCGTTGCCTCTGATACATACTGGTTGTATGACCCTGAACAAGTCATTAAACCTCTGTGTCCCCAGCAAGTCTTTAAGATGATTAATCTGGTGCTGATCTTCATAGGTAGAGATAGTTGCTATACAGTAATCCATTTGGATTAAAATTATCAATTCAAAATATAAACATGCTGCATTTGTATATTTGTGTGTATGGGAAGTAGGAAGGAGACTTGCTGTGAATCTTCTCTTATGTGTGCTTAGTAGATAATTTTGGGTGGATTTTTATTAGTTGTGTGATCTCTCTAGTTGATCATATCCCAGTAAAACAGACTGGGTAGCCAGTCTCTACATTTGCTTTTGTTATAATGATAGATCCAACTAAAAAGAATGTCATAGAAAAAAAAAACACCATATAACCTAGAATGGCTTCTCAGTCATATGTATTGTGCCCTATAAATAACTCAGTTTTAAATAACAGCAGGGATAATGAGCTTTTTTCCCTTGATTGTCCTAAACTCTGCCACCTCCTTGGTTAGGGTGATTCTGTGTTGATTAGTGAAGATGGTAAGAGAATTGCTTCCTTATTTCTCAGAGTCCCTCCAAGGACTCTTAACACCATTAAGCATTAGATCATCTTTGTCTGTTGATTCTTTTTTTTTTTTTTTGCTTTTTTTTGGAGGGGGAAGGCAGGGCAATTGGGATTAAGCGAGTTGCCCAAGGTCACATGGCTAGTAAGTGTGAGGTGTCTGAGGCCAGATTTGAACTCAGGTCCTCCTGACTCCAGGGCTGGTGCTCTATTTACTGCACCACCTAGCCACCCCATGTCTGTTGATTCAAAAAAATGTGATAATTTGTTTTCTGTTAATGCACAGCTGATGATGTCACATGATCTATCAATCAATTTCTCTTTTTATATCATTCATATCTATATAATCATACTCATGATGTCATTAATTTCCTTCCAAAATGAAGGATGAACAACATCAAGAACAACTATCATGTGTTTCTAGATCATCTTTAGCTTTCCATCATCTATTTCTCTAGCAAATCTCAGTTTCTGTCTCTCTTTCTCTGTCTGTCTGTCTCTCCCTTTTGTGAGCTCTTATTTTTTTTTTTAATTTCACACAGGTTTATGTTTAATCAGAATTGCAACCAGTGCAAGTATTTTATTCTTGAGTTTTATCTCAGAAATCCTTTAAATTAAATAATTTTAAAGAATCTGCCTTAAACATTCATTCATTTAGTCAATAAACCTTTATTAAGTGCCTATTACATGATGGACACTATGCTAAGCACAGTGGTTAAACATTTTAAAGAGGCAAAAGACATTCCTTGTCCTAAAGCAGTGGTTCTCAACCTGTGGGTCTTGACCCCTTTGGAAGTTGAATGACTGTTTCACAGGGGTCACCTAAGACTATCGGAAAACATATTTCCGATGGTCTTAGGATCCGAGACACTGCTCCTCTATCTGTCTCCAGGCGGGTCCGCCCACATGCAGATATGCCCACATACAAGTATTAAAGGGTCTTGGCATTAGGAAGGTTGAGAACGACTGTCTTAGAGGATCTACAAATCTAATGGGGAAGAAAATGAATAAAAAGAAGCTGAAAAGCTGAGGGGCAGGAGAAGGAAAGGGAGAGTGGGTACCATGGGTAGGGGAATGATGAAGTCCTATAGCCAAATGGGAAGTAATCTACCTGAGATCCCTCCTTAAATAGAAGATCTTGGGGGAGCTCTCCAATGTCCAGCCTCCACCATCTCCAGTCAAGGGCCATGCTCTGAAGATAGGTTTTGGGCAGTACCCAGTATATTCTAGATTCTCAGTTAAGCCTCAGAAATACCCTCTTTTGGGGGTCAGTTCCTCATTAAAATAATGAAAAATAATGATATTTCTTGGATTGGTGAAGTTTATTCAGTTAGGGTCATCATTAACCTTCTAATTTTCAACATATACTTATTGAGCACCTAATATGTTTGAAGAACAGTGCCAGGTATTATAGGGATAGAAAGATGGTGATAAGATATACCTCTCACAATTGAGTTTCTCTCAAGTCTTTGTGGTACTAGAATGGAATGAACAAAGAAATAGTAAGGTTTTTTCCTCCTACCATGCCAGGTCCATAATTATCTACCATGAAGCAAGTAAAATTGCAACATAAATGACAGATTTAGCTTCTCTTAACCTTCATTAATAAGGATGTTCAAAGAAATAGTGCATTAATTGATTAATTGAAATGTCAGACTGATTCAAGATTAAATAGCAAACTTTTTTTTTCTTGCAAAAGCTTTTTTTTTGTTGTTGATGTTTCTTTAAATCTTCCAGAAATATATCAGTTCACTTTCTTGAGTCATGAAGGCCAATTCTCATTATGTAAAAGCCCATAGATGCAGAAAGTATATGAGGTTGAAAAAACAAATGTTTTATAACCCAGGCTGTACTCTTTCCTCTCCCTCCCCTCCCCTCTGGTCCCTTCTCCTTCAACTCTGCTCTCCTCTTCTTTCCTCTTGTCCCTTACTCCTACCCCCTCCTCTCCTCTCCTACCCTCCCCTGTCCTTCCACGCTCCTTTCCCTCTCCTCTCCAACCTTCCCCCTCCCCTTCCTCTTTTCTTCCTTTCCCCTTATTTTCTTTCCCCTCTCCTCCTCCTCCCCTCCCCTTCTTTTCTTCTCCCTTTCTCCTTTTCCCTCTCTTCTTCTCTATCTCCTTTTCTCTTATCTTTTTTTAATCCTCTCTTACTCTCTTCTCCTTTGCCCCTCCAGTCATTTCTCCCTTTCTTTCCTCTTTTCTAATTTCTCTTTTCCTTTTCCCTGTCCTCTCTCCTTTGTTTCTTTCTTTCTTTGCTCTTCTTTCTTCCTTTCCTTAACCTCCAAAAGCCTCCCCCCACTAATATCAACTTTTTAAATTGGCCTTTTCTCATAAATCACAGTGTAGAAAAATTCCTACCATTTAAAGTTCCATTCATTTGGGTTCTAGTTCACTGAGGTTTTGCTATACTTGCTAATTAGTAAACATTCTTTAAGTGCTTGTATCATGCCAGATGTTGTAGGAGACAGAAAGTGGACTAATTATACAAATAAGTTTTCTTTGGCCTTCTTTTTCTTGGTAAAGTCATTGCTGAGAATTGTGGGTTCTGGAAAATTGGGAATTATGTTTAAAATGAAACTTGGCACTTTATGTATGGCCAGATAGAAAGACCTGAAGGAATATAGCTGGACTTTATCAAGCAAATCTCTGTTAAGACTTTAACCCTTTTGTCTGACGGGAATCATATTTTGAAACCAAGGACCTAAAGATGTATTCTTTGATAATTCTAACAGGACTTAATGTCTAACAGGATGAAAGATTGATGTGAATTACTGGAAACAAAACTAATGGCACTGAATCCCTCTCTTCTAGGAAACAAAATGCACTCCACGCTGGTGCCGCCCCCACTCCATGCATACTAAATAACATAAAATACCAAAACAACAAATTTATATATTAAGGGCAGTGATTTCAGAGGTATTCTAGTCAATAATTCTTTAAATATGACGATATCTTTCTCTACAGATGCTATTGACCTCCTGACTTCCTTTAAATCTCAACTAAAATCCATCTTTTACTGGAAGCCTTACCCAATCCCTCTTAATTCTAGTGCCTGCCCTCTCAGTTATTTCCTATTTATCATGTATATAGTTTGCTTTGTATATATTTGTCTGCATGTTGTCTCTCCAGTTAGATTGTAAGCTCCTTGAGGACAGGGACTGCCTTTTGCCTCTGTTTTTCATTAATTGATTTGTTTGTTTACTTTTAGTTTACAAGATTCAGTCCCACAGTCCCTTGAGTTTCAAATGTTCTCCCCTTCCTTTATTCCCCTCCCCCCCCAATGGCGGCATGCAATCCTGTATAGGATTTGCAAATACTTTCACATTGGACATTAGTCTGGTTGTATGGAAGGGTTGTGACTGACGGAGTGAATAGTGGGAAAGAGGAAACAAAACCAAACATGGAAAAGAACAAGAGCATGTAGCTTGCTTCAGTCTCCATTTTTTTATTGCCTCTTTTTATATCCCCAGTGTTTAGTGGTAGCACATAGTAAGTGCTGAAAGAATGTTTATTGTCTGATTCATTATAGATTTATTTCTAAGCTTTGCATCATCTTTATATTATACAACATTTCAGTTTCCTTATGTGGCCCATAGCTAATCAATATCATTGCCACTTGGGTACACTTGGAACAATATAAAGATATTTAGAGCATCCACATTAATCTTATCAGATTAAATGTAAACTTTTCAACATCTGTCATATAGTTGGGTTTTTTTTAAACCATTATCCTTTTTTTGCATTCTAACCTCTTTAGTGATCTCTTGCTATGCTTATTAATTTCCTGTGTGTGTTTTCTACTTGCTCCAGGGGTTTATGGGAAGGTGCAGCTTCATAGTGCATACCCTAGGAAGGCCTGGACTCATCTTGGAGCTGATATTGCATCAGGAAATGAGAGGTGAGAGGTCAAAGCTGTTTGGGTCAGTATGCAGACTTGTCATTTATACTGCTTCACCTTAAAGTGTTATTTCAATGAAAAGTTAATTTTTAAATGAAATCACCTTCAGGAACATTCATTTATGAAAGATTAGTAAATTAGAGTTTGGAGGAATTCTTTTAGAGATATGCATTTTGGAGCCTTATAATAAAACCTTACCAGTTTGGGGTAAATAGGGGGAGATACTGGTCTGTCTGAATTAATGAAAAGTATGAATTACAGACAAATTTAAAAGGAAATGAATTTTATTACTTAGAAACACATGGAGTTCTTGAATTAGGCTAAAACTGTTATTTAGTAAAGATTCTTAGAGGGTTTGCTTGAATGAAAATGCATATGCTTTATTTTTAGCAAATTAATTTTATATACAATTGTGCTACCAAACTAACATTTTTGGTCTGATTTTTTTTTACTTGTAAAATGAGAGTATTCAACTCAATATCCTCTAACATTTCTTCCAGCTCTAAATCGATGGTACTAGTTGAAAACCATTTATTGCTTAAAGTAGTGTAGACATTCTCCTATAACTTTATTTACAATAACGGTTTGCTAAGCAATTCTTTTCTCTCTGATTATGTTATAGTAAATTTTACTCTCACCCTAGTATTAATTAGTGCCAACTCAGAATTTGTGTCATTTCCTATAGCAGGGATATTTCTTCTGGAGACTAATGTTTAGTTAGAAAAGTTTTCACTTGAATTTTTGTAAATGTCATGCTTGTACGACCAGTCAGAGAAAGGAGAAAAGGACATTTTGGAACAAGATACATTTTCTTTGGTGGAACTCTCAGTAGAGATGGGAAAGTTTGGAACAGGGTCAATTTTTCTTGCAGAGATGATTTTAATTTTGAAAATCCTAAGTTAAGGTGATGGTATAACCTCTAGGTAGAACATTTGGCAGATTACCATAAATATAGGATTAGAGCTCAAAGAAGATATTAGGGCTGGAGATAATAAATTTCAATTGATTAATCAGTAAACATTTATTATTTATGTGCCAAACATTGTGCTAAGCCCTGGTCATACAAAAAGAAGCAAAAGACAGTCCCTGACTTCAAGGGGCTTACAATCTGATGAGGGAGACAACATGGAAACATACATACAAATGAGCTACACCCAAGATACACAGGACATAATTAAGAGAGGCAGCACTATAATTAAGAGGAACTGGGGAAAATTTTCAGTGAAATATGGGATTTTAGTTGGAATGTAAAGAAAACTAGAGAGGTTAATAGCTAGAGCAGAGGAAGAAGAGTGTGTCAAGTAGGGGAGACAGGCAGAGAAGATTCCTGGAGCTGAGAGATGGAGTGTCTTGTTCATGGAATGGTGAGGAGGTGACTGTTACTAGATCGAAGAGCATGTGTTGGGGAGTAAAGTGTAAGGAGAGTGGACAGGTAGGAGGGGGCTAGGTTGCAAAGGGCTCTGGATGCCAAACTGAGGATTTTGTATTTGCTTCTTGCAGACTATAGGAAGTCACTGGAGTTTATTGAGTGGGGGTGGGGGTGGGGGTGGCATGATCAGACTTGTTCTTTAGGAAAACTACTTTAGTGGCTGAATGGAAAATGGATTGGAGTGGAGAGGGACTTGAGACAGGAGACCCATCAGGAAGCTGTTGCAATAGTCTAGACTTAAGTTAACAAGGGCCACCAGAAGGGTGGCAATGCCAGGGGATAGGAGGGTTTTTTGAGATGTTGCAAAGGTGAAATTGATTGGCCTTGGCAATAGATTTGATATGGGAAGGGAGAAATAATGAGGCATACAGTATTATTCCTAAGATGTGAGCCTAAGAGACTGGGAGGAGGTGTTGCTCTCTGCAGAAACAGGAAAGGTAGAAAGTATGGAGGGTTTGGGTGTGTTGAATTTATGATGACTCCTGGACATCCAGTTGGACATGTCTGAAAAGCTGTGTGATCTGAGGTCGGCAGAATTATTGGAGCAGGTGAGGTAGACTGAGAATCATCAGCCCACATCAATCTCCCTGTGTTCTGATATTGCATTTGCTGCCTTATCCAATAACTATTGCATTGTATTTCTGCATGACTGTTTTGTGTGTGAAGATGGACTTTGCTACTTAGCTGTGTTATTGGCTGCCAGAGTGCAGGATCTGTGTGTGTGTGTGTGTGTGTGTGTGTGTGTGTGTGTGTGTGTGTTCCCTTACATGTTTAGCATAGGATCAAGAGCACAGTAGCCTGCCAATTAAAAGAGCAAACAAGCAAACAAACCCTCCTAAACAATAACAACAACAAACCCCCCAAAAAACCAAAAAAAACTTAACTAAATGAAAGATTTATGTGGAACTGATTTTTTATGAAAACCATAATTTTATAATAATTAATTGCAAACATTTATGTAGTAAGGACTATATAAATGTTTGTGATGATGATGATGATGATGTTCCAGGCACTGTGTTAAGTGCTTTACAATTATTCTCTTATTTGAGCTTCATAGCAGCCCTGGGAGGTAGGTGATATCATCCCATTTTTTAGATGAAGAAACTGAGGCAAACGGATTAAGTGACTTTCCCAGAGTAATAACACTAGTATGTATATGGAGCCAGATTTGAACATCAGTTCTTCCTGACTCCAGGCCTGACTTTCTATTCACTGCAGCACCTACCTTCCCATCCAGGTCTTTAGGACCATCTGAATACCTCTAGATATACTGGTCTAAGAATGTTACTACTACTTCTTGTCTGTAAGATGTTGCTCCATTTTGAATGGAGACATAAGGAGGGACTGATTCACTGAAGTAATTAGTGGAGTCTCTTAAGCAGTCTGAGACCATGAATTCTATAATGCCAGGGACTGTGATTTGAAATCTGTGTTTTTCCCAGCATTTAGCACAACACTCTTTTACATTGTAGGTGAGCCAGTACTGAAGGTTTCTGTTGATGTTATTGGGGTTTCAATAAATTTGAATGAAATTGGTAAATGATTGGCTGCAGAAGAAAAATACCAAATGTCTTGTAAAGTCCCAAGTCACTCATCCCATAACTACCTTTTCTTAGGAGAAAAAAAAATGTCCCAGGCCCAGAATAGCCTAAAGCCCGGGGTTATATGCAGCCATTATCATTTAGCTTTAGCAGAATTTTAGTTCAGTTAACAAGACAGTTTAAAGTATGTGTGTTTATATATGTGTGTCTCATACATGGTTTTAAAAGATGTTCAAAGGTGATTTAGGAAGCATACAGTTATGCTCCCTTAACAGTTTAGAGATACGTTTTCCTTCAGCTGTGTAATGTATTAATGGCAAGAGAATGGAAAATGTGCTGATATTTTGTTTATCCTTTTAAAAAGTTATCTTTCAGGAGAGTTCCACTGCGATTATTCATATTTTCCTCCCTTTCTTTTCCCATCTGGTTCCCATTTTTGGTTACAATTATGGTCACAAACAACTCTTCATCTTTCTGGTTTTATATTCAGAACAATTGAGGTCTTTTCTCTCCCCTGTATGATGCTCATTAGCATCAATCAGAGATACTGCATGCATCAAGGATTGGAACAATCATTAGACCAGGAGTCTTTGAAATGGTGGAGGTGGAAACTGGAGGAATGAGAGTAGAACCAGGTGACATGGATATTATGATACGGGAGTGAATCAAAAACTAATATCTGGAAGGCATCCACCCATTCATCCATTTCCGTAAGAAACATTTGTAATAATGATGATGATGGTTTGTATTTATTCATTACCTACTATGTGTGAGGTCCCATAGTTTATGGCAGACTTTAGGAATATTAAGATGAAAAATGATATGTTCCTTGGCTTCAAGGATCTTGCAATCTACTAGGGGATAGGACATGTACATAAATAAATGTATTTTAAACTGTGAGTATGTATGACTTGAAATACAGTCATTAGTAAGCCCATAGGAAAATCTTATATTTACTGGCAATTAACAGACAGAACTGGAAGCTGGTCCCTAGCTATTTGTGACAAATTGTAGGTAAAGATTTGATTATGTGAAGAACAGAGAGAATGAGCAAGTGGTTGAAGTGACTGGGTGAAAACTGAGGTTTCATAGGGGAGGGTACAGGGATTGTTCAGGTGTCAGTCTTTAGGTGATTAGAGGGTGCAATTCAAGTCTTCAGGTAGGAATCCCTAGAGGGTTCAGATCACCCTCCTGGGTGAACCTACATTTCAGGAGTGAAGAAAGGTGTGGCTAGCCTGTGTGAGCAGATGAAATTAAGAATGTACTAGGTCCTTTTAGTGACTGCCTATAGAAAGTAAGCTCCACGATGGTAGACACTGTTTCATTTCTGTCTTCATTTCACCAGTACCTAGAACTATTGTGTCTAGCCAATAGGAAATACCTAAAAAAAAAGCGTACTTCTTAGCAATGCATAGTTATAAGACAACTCTACAAGTCTCAGGATGGAAGGAGATATCTACATTCAGAGAAAGATCTAGAAAGAACAGAGTTTAAATGGATACTAAAGCAATCTACATGCTATCCTTCTTTTTCATGTTTGGTTCTCTTTCTTTTTTCCCATTGTTCACTCCATTGGTTACAATCCTTCTATACAACCAGACTAATGTCCAATGTGAAAGTATTTGCAGATCCTATACTTGATTGCATGCTGCCATGGGAGTTGGGGGGAAAGAGGGGGGTAGAAAATTTGAAACTCAAGAGATTGTGGAACTGAATCTTGTAACTAAAAGTAAACAAATCAAATTTTAAAAAAAAGCTTACTGATGGATAGACTGATCTCTGTGAAATGATTAATAACATCTCTCCTCAAATTGTTCATGGCCCTTAGCCTGAGCTTCCTCCCTTTTGTGCTTTGGATAAGAGGATCATAGACTTTAGAGGTGAAAAGGACCTTAGAGTTTATCAAATTCATTTCTTATATTTTAAAGCTAAGGACACTGAGTCTCAAGGAGTTGAAGCCACTCTCCCCAAATCACACAGGGAATGATAGCAGAGATAGGATTTAATCCCAGGTTCTCTGACTTCAAATTCAGTTCCCCTCCTCCCCCCACCCAACACATTTTACTTGATATCACGGTTTTTTGTGTACAGGCTTTATCTTCCTTCTCCCTTTGGAATTAAAAGCTGTGTGAAGGCAGGTGTCTTACAGTGTCCAGCAGAGTGTCCTATACACAGTAGGTGTTTGGTAAATTACTCTGGGAAATTCATTAAGCAGGCAAAAGCATAACCCAGGGAATTTCCAGTATATTATTGCCCAGGCTGAGGAACTCCCTTTCTCTACTACTTTGATACAATCTTCATCCCTGAGTGTGAAAGAGAGATTTAAGACCAAGGACTTCATGAACAACTATTCCTTAAATGGAAAGAGCACTGAATGTAGGACCTGAAGGAAAAAGTTAAAGAGAAGAGAGGACATTTCTTTAATATTCATCCCGGACTATAGATTCCAAGCTGGAAGGGACCTTAGAGGCCATTGGTGCACTCTCCTTTTTTGTTAGATGAAGAAGTTGAGGGTGAAAAAGGCTGAGTGATTTGCCCAGGGTCACATGGCTAGCAAGTGGCTGAAATAAGACTTGACATGCCCAACCTTTTACCAGTCCAGTAGTTACGCCACTGCTAGACATGTGACTTTGGACAAGTCATGTAACTTCTCTTGACCACAGTTTCATTTCAGTGATTTGGTGGGGAAAGCAATGTGTTAAGCCTCAGAGAACCTGGACTTGACTCCTAGCACTACTATTTACTACCTTTATGATGTTTAACCTCTCTGAACCCATTCCTGATCTGTAATAGGAGGGAGTTAGGCTAAATAATCTCAAAGGGGAAGGGAAAGGGAACAAGCATTTATTAAGCATGTTCTATGGGCCAGGGACTGTGCTTTAAAAATATTGTCTCATTGTCTCAAAAATATTGTGAATCTCTGAGATTCACTCATATATATATATATACATATATATATATATATATATATACACACACATACATACACACACCCCTATATATGTATATGTATGTATATATGTATAGATATATGTGTATATATGGATAGGTATATGTATATACATGTGCATAACACATGCATACACACAGCCACAATAAACATATACACATATGTACACATACATATACACATATACATATGCACATATACATATATACACATATATACTGTAGAGGAATAAAATAATCTATGGCATTAATGGAGCCTTAGCAAAGAGATACCTAAGACATTCTTAATTATATCAACCTGGTCAAATCACCTAATCTCTCTAAGCATAAAGTTCCTCATCAATAAAATGAGGATCAGACTTAGACTACCTACTTCCTAAGGTATATAATGAAGAAAGAACTTTGTAAACCTAAGCAACCAGGTGGTGCAGTGAATAGTGTTGGACTTGGAGTCAGGAAATAGAGTGGTCAGATATGGTTTCAGACCCTCACTAGCCATGTGACCCTGGGCAAATCACTCAGCCTTTTTCACACTCAGCTTCCTCATTTGAAAAAGAGAAGAGTGGACTTAGCGTCCTCTAAGGTCTCTTCCAGTTCTGAATTTATGATCTGGGATGAACATTATAGAAATAAGTAAAGCATTTAAATGACAACAAGATTCTTAAGTTCTGGGCGGTTTTCACATATTATTTCTTGGATTCTGGTATTTACTCAGGTTTTTTGGCTTGATGGAAGATCCAGTCCCCTTACCATGCTAGTTACTCTCCTCTGAATGCACTTCAATTTGACACTGTGTTTTCTAAAATGAAGCTGCCAAAACTAAACCCTAAACTCCCATTGTAGTTTGAGGATTATCACCTCAAAGGGGGTAGGTTATGGAGGGATTTATATTTCAAGCAGAGGATTTTATATTTGATCCTGGAGGTGACAGAAAGCCATTGGAGTTTGTGGACTAGGATGTGACTTGGTCAAATCTGCACTTTAGGAAGGTCAGTTTTACAATGGAGTGATAGGTGGACTGGAGTGAAGGGAAACTTAAGAAGCCTGACTGGCAGGCTATTGAAGTAATCCAGGTGTAAGCTGGTATGGATCTGTACCAGCTGGGGGCAATAGTCTCAGAAGCGAAGAAGGCATATAAAACTGATGTCATAAAGATAGAGGTGACAGGACTAGGTGATGCTTCAATATGGGGATAGATGAAGGAGAAAGTGAGTAGGTGGCAAGCCTAGGTAATTAGGAGGAAGGTGATATATACCACTGTAATGCTGGGAAGTTAAGAAGAGGCCACTACTATTAATGCTACCTTGCCATATTATTGAATTGATACTGAGCTTGGAGTCTCCTAAAAACAACAGAGTTTTGCCATTCTATTGTCCAGCCAGGTCTACCTGAGCCTGTTCTTATTTTGAACTTAATTGTATAACTTTATATTTATTTCTATTAAATTTCAGTTGCTAAATTTGGCCAATGATTCCATCTTTGGCCAGTGATGTCCTTTTGAAACAGGAGTCTCTTATCCAGCATATGAACTGTGCCACCTAGATTTGTATCATATGTGTGTAAAACATATGTCCATCTGACTGCATATGATAATATCGGCAACAACTGTCAGTGTTTAAACAGCATTTTAAAGTTTACAAAGGTTTTTTTTCATATTATTTCATTTGATTCTAAAAAAAAAAACCAAAACCCTGTGAAATAGGTATGGTTATTATCCCCACTTTACAGATGAGGAAAGTGAACCTAAGAAAAGATAAATGATTTGCTTAGGGTCACATAGCCAGAAAGTATCTGAGGCAAGATTTGAACTGCAGTTTTACCTGACTTCAGGTTCAGGGTTCTATTCACTTAACTATCAAAAATGAACAAATGAATGTAGTGCCAACACAATATTCACAGCACCAAAGGCAACTATGGATATGCCAGCATAGTTCTGAATCACAAAATATAACAGACTCTCCATATAGAAGGTAGAAGCAAAAATTTAGACACCAGAAAGCTGAATTCCCAAACCAGAAAGCCAAATCCCAACACCAATCAAATCTATCATAGCAACAAAGAAGTTAATATACTCTATCAGTGCAGAGAGTAACACCATACCAAAACCTTCCCATGAATACTATAACACAGCAAAAACAAACACTCACAAGCCTAGCTTCCTCCTTGCCTGCATCTTCTCTCCTCGCTACATCTAACTGCTCTGACTCCCAGCTTCCTGTGGGCTCTTCTCTACCTTTCTGCAAACTCCTCCTACCACATGTGATTATATTGTGCCTATTAGGGGGCAGGGAAGGTCTTCAACTTCCCATTACAAATGAATGAAAGAATAATGGATAGATAAGTAGACAGACAGATAGATAGATAGATAGATAGATAGATAGATAGATAATAGATATAGGTGAATGGATGGATAGGTGGGTAGATAGATAGATAGATAGATAGAAAAATAGGAAATCAGAAGGTTAGGGAGAGATGAGGACTTGAAATTTAGATTTCTATAGAGTCATTTGCATTGAGGTGTTAATGAGATTGAAACTCTGGTAGTGATTGGAATTGCCAAAGAGATATTAGAGAGTAATATGAAGGCCAAGGACAGGCCTTCTGGTAATTCTCAAACTTAGGAAAAAGCAGAACCATTGAATTCAAACATGTTAGAAACCTCTTTGACCAGGATCAGAACAATCAAATAAAAAAGTGTCTTATTAATTATTTCTGTGTCTCTCCCAGCACCAAAAGCTGTGCTGCATACACTGTAGTCGCCCAATAGGTCATTATTGAGTGAATGAATGCCTCCTTTGTTGACCCAAATACTTACTCCTCTGGGCATTCTGTTTAATGTAGTGAAGTTTCTTTCTAAACTCTCAAACAACATAAAAAACGACAAACCGGAAAAAGAAGGAAGGTGAGTTCTTGACACTCCCTTCTTTAAAACTCATCTCCCTCTTTGTTCAGTAAAGGACTTGTTCATTTGTTTCCTGTTTAAGACAGAGATTCTAGATACGAGCTGTGATTTCAACATTACATGGCTTCAGAATGAGAAAATAAGACTTCATTTGAAAGAATTTTAATCAATTAAACCATCTGTCAACCAAAGAAAAATGGTGCTATTAAAAACTGTGGTGTAATTCAGTTTAATTTAATGCAACAAGCATTTAGTAAATACCTGCTGAGTACAAGGAACTTATATGAGGCATTGTGGAGGAGCCTTCACAGAACCTAGCCTATTTTAACTATGGTCTCCTTTTCTTTATACTTTGTGCAATTTGGAAAACTTTTTTAAGAAGGTGGGGAATGAACATGCCTTTTTTCTCCCTTAGTCACCCAAGGTGTAATTGATTTGAAAGACTGAGTAAACTTTTACTTTCCTGCAATTTTGATGGCCCCTGATGTAATGTTATATTTATACTACCACTGCTCTTTCTTGGTGTAGCTTTTACCTCTCTGACTACTTATTCTAAATCTCCTTTGTTGACTGATCATCCATATCCTGCCACCTAACTGTGACTATTCCTTGAGGTTCTCATTTGGCCTTCTTTTCTATTTCAAATAGATTTCAAGGAATCTATGAATTTCTATAGGAAAAATGTCATTATTTAAAAAAAAAACCTCTAACTGAACTTTAGCATTTCCACCAATTATTTAAAAACCATTATTCTGAGAAGGGTTCCACAGGTTTCACTAGACTGCCAATGGGTACATTATACAAATTTAAAAAAAAGAAATCTTGCTTTATATTCTCTTGCTTGGTAAACTCCCATGGGTTATATGCCTCCTACTTTTATACTTCCAGTCCCATATCTCTTCTGAGCTTCATTCCCATATCCCCAGTTGCCTATTAGAAATTGGATGTCCTGGAGACATCTTAAACTCAATCTGTCCAAAATTGAACTTATCTTTCTCCCTCTTAGTCCCCCAGGTGTTTTTCTCAATTGGCATTATTCTCAACTCCTTACTCTCTTTTTTTTCCTACGTATCCAATCACTTGCCAAATCTTGACATCTCTATACCTCCCAGAATCTCACAAATCTGATTCATCTCTACTCACATGACCCCTACCTAAATTCAGGCCCTCATCACCATTCTTGTTCACTTGTTTCACTGGTGGTCAACTCTGTTTAGGGTTTTCTTGGCAAAGATATTGGAGTCATTTGCCATTTCTTTCTTCAACTCATTTTACCGGTGAGGAAACTAAGGCAAACATGGTTAAGAGACTTTCCCAGGGTCACACAAACTAGTAATTGTCTAAAGACAGATTTGCACTCAGGAAGATGAGTCCTCCTGACTCCAGGCTTGACACTCTATCCACTATATCACCTAGCTGCCTCAATTTAAAAATTAGCTAATAAAAACATTTATGATCTCTCCCAATTGCCCCCTCCCACTGGAAAAAAAATAAAGGAAAAACAAAACCTTCTTAATAAATATGCATAGTTGATCAAAACAAATTTCTACATTGCTTATTTCCAAAACTGTATGTCTCATTCTGCATATTGAATTCATTGATTCTCATTTAGGTAGCATTCTTAATTATCAGCACTCTGGAATCATGGTCAGTCACTGAACTAATCAGAAATCTTAAATCTCTTAAGTCTTTTTCCTTTTTTTTTTTTAACAGTGTTGTTACTTGGATTCCATGTGCCAAGTTGCTCACTTCGCAAGTCCATTCTACATATTACTATCAAAGTAATTTTCCTTAAGCACAGATCAGACCATATAATTTCCCTACTCATTTAACCCCAGTGGCTTTCTACTGCTTGTAGAACAAAATATAAACTCTACTTTGCTTTTAAAACCCTTCACAACTTGGCTGCAACCTATTTTTTCTAGTCTCATTATATAATCCTCCCCTCCAGGATTTTCCTATCCAGCCAAAATGGCCTTCACACTTTTCCTCACATCTGACACTTCATCTCTAGTCCTCATATCTTTGTACTGATTATGCCACATGCCTGAAATGTATTACTTCCTTCCCTCTGCTTGATAGAATCTCTTACTCTCTTTAAAATGAAGCTCAAAAAAACATATTCTGCATTGTCATTCATAATTTCCTTGTCAGCTGATTTTCTTTCTGCTAAACTACTGGAGAAGGACATTGCAAACCACTCCAGTATCTTTGCCAAGAAAATCCCAAATGGGTCACAAAGAGCTGGACATGACTAAGAAAGGCCTGAACAAACAAGAAACTACCTGGTATTTAACTACTTTGCATATATTTGCATTTATTCATTTTATATCTATGCTACATATATAGTATGTACATTTTTTTGTCTCCTACAATAGAATATGTTTCTTATAAGTAGGTATTGAGCCATTCTTTGTATTTCTATCTCTAGGGCCTAGCAGAACTCCTGGCACATAGTAGGCACTTAATAAATGCATGTTGATTAATTCTACTCCATTCCTTATTTACTTACTCCTTACAGGATTCTAGTAGAGGATACAGTAGACTGGAGACCACAAGACAAAATTGTATTGAGTTCTTCATCTTATGAACCTCATGAAGCAGAAATCCTCACTATAAAGGAAGTCATGGGTCAAAATGTTAGAATCCATGAGTCCCTCAGCCACCGACACCTTGGTAAGAGCTTTGACAATGAAGAAATCAATGAACCTTTGTGACTGTGTTGTATAGCTTGCTGAAAGGATTATGTGGTTTAGTAAATTACATTGCAGACTGACCTCAGAGACTATGAATTCTAATCTTAGCTCTGTTATGAAGATTCATTATCTGAGTTGATAAATGCCATTACTTCCCTGGCAGTGATAAAAATCATAGGATCTAGATGTTCAAGATGTTAGAGATCATCTAGCCCAATTATCTCACTTTATAGAGAAAGAAACTAAGGCACAGTAGGATTAAATAATTTCCCCAAAGTCACATATATCTTAAGTAGCCAGTAAAAAATGTAATACCTTGCATTTGTATATTACTACATGTTTTTCCAAATTTTGCCAAATCTGTTTTCTCATTTGAGTCTCACAGTAACCCTGCGATTTGGACAGGATAAGTATTATTTTATTTATGGTGAAATAGACTAAAAGGAGATTAAATAATTTGCCCAAGATTTCCCATCTAGTCAGTGGCAGAGTCAGGTTTCAAACCTGGATTTTTGATCCTTAATGAAAGACATTTCTCTTGATTCTGTTCATTTCATTATCTATTTTCTTATGAACACTTATATTTATAAGGTAAATATTGGTATTTTGGGCAATGGGAAGCTTTGGGAAAAATCCCCCCCAAAACAAAAACCTTTTCCATGTTCAAACAGAAGTTCTGTAGCCAAACCAGAATTCAACTCCCAACTCGAACTTTTCAGTTCATTTTTTTGGGCAGTGAATCATAAACAGAATGTTTGTTAACAAATTTTTACTTACCTGTCATCACCATGAAACTGATTCTTGTGGAATATGCTTGTATGAAAGACATTTTGTTTGTTGACCATTGAAAATGTGAATGCATTTTATTATAAAATGAATGAATTCAAAACTATTGAATAAGCATTTATTGAAACAACTGTGCAAAAGAAAGTAGATTCATGCCTTTGAGACATAAGACAGTGAAAGCACACAAGGTTGAAATGGAGTGTCTTGTTCGAGGAGCAACAAAGAAGTCAGAAATTGTTTCAATTCAGTTTTGTAGAGACCTTTCAGGAGGTGGGGGGAGCAGTTTTACTGTTCTACTGAATGCACGAGAGGATTCTGCTCTCTGTTCAAATTCAACTCGTGATTTCTTTTCATGGCTATAAATTATTGCCTTAGTGTTGTTGCTGGCCAAATCGTCTTCCTGAGTACAAATCTGACTTCAGACAATTAATAGTTTGTGTGACCCTGGGAAAGTCTCTTAACCCATGTTTGCCTTAGTTTCCTCACCGGTAAAATGAGTTGAAGAAAGAAATGGCAAATGACTCCAATATCTTTGCCAAGAAAACCCTAAACAGAGTTGACCACCAGTGAAACAATGTGAGAAATTTGAGGAGAGGTCTTGAATCATTCCATGGAAATCAGTCAATCAATCAGCAAGCATTTATTAAGCTCTCATTACGGACCAGGTCATGTGCTAAGTGCTAGGTATATAGTTGTTAACCCTTCTTTTCAAAGAGGGCCAGTGATAACATGGAGTGATGTCTTGACTTGCTCTGGAATTAGATTTAAGTGAGGCAGAGATGTGCAAAATTGTCAGCTTTACCCTCTCTTTCAGAGTCAGCAAAGTCCAGTGGCAGAAAAAAAGTCAAGATGACTGGCCATGGCCCAAGATGCAGTAGATGACCAAATTGTGTCTTCAATGTCTGACCAAATTCTAAGTGATCTGCGATATCTGCTTCAGTAGCCTTCTGGCCTTTGAAACAGACTGTTCTCTTCTGCCCATTCTGTGGGGAAATTGTTCACATGCTTGGGGTAGACACCCCTCTCCCCCAACTCACCAGTGCATTTGAAGCCTGTCAGTTACCTTCATCCTGGTTTATATCATCTGCTGACATGGTTTTGCTGGCCTGATTCATCTTCCTGAATTCAAATCTGGCCTTAGCGACTTACTCTCTGTGTGACTTTGGGCAAGTCACTTAACCCTGTTTGCCTCAGTTTATCTTTGCAAAAAAAAACAAAACAAAACCCAAAACCAAATGAGATCACAAAGAATGATCTAATAGCAGCTAAGGAAATAAAGAAAAAAACAAAAGCTATCTTTGCCCCTCAGGAGCTTATGTTCTGCCGAAGAAAAAATATATACAGTGACAAAGAAATACAAAATATACTCAAAATAAATGCAATGTAAATTTTATTGGGAGGAGGGATGGCTGACAACTGAGGAAATCAAGAAAGTCCTCATGTAGTTACTGGTGTTTGAGCTAAACTTTGGAGGGGGCATTCCAAGAGGTAGAGGTGAGGGAGGGAGATCACTTCAGTCATGAGGTAGCACATCACCAAGAACTGTAAGTAGGCCAGAGCAGAGGTTATACAAGAACGAGTAATGTGAAGTAAGTCCAGGGAGAGAGGTTAGAATTCTACAGTGAAGGACTTCGAATGCTAGACAAAAGAGTTTGTATTTTAGCCTAGGGGCAACGGGACATTAGGCAATGAACATTTTTACCAGCTGCCAATTCCTAATATCCCTAATATTCTTGTCTGAATACAAAAAAAAGGAAAAAAGAAAAAGGAAAACAAAAAGATAGCTATTGGATACAATGAATAAGTATGTACCTACTGTCATCAGGAAGTAAAGGAGGGTTAGAAACATTTCTCTCCTTGTGGAGAAAGAAGAATATGGCTGGTTACTGGAGTTTGCAATATGACCTTAAGTTGTTTCTGCTAAGGCATGGTATGGAGATTTGTTTGTTTGTTTGTTTGTTTGTTTTGTTTTGTTTTCAAAGAAAGAAAAATATGATAACTGCATTCCAAATCCCATTGCTAAGTTCCCTTGTGTAATGAAAGTTTGTCTCCAGTCTAAGTGAAGTCAACAAGCATTTATACCTACTCTGTACACTGTGCTAAGTGCCGGAGATACAAAAACGGGGGTAACAATCCTGCTTTTAAGGTGCTTATGATTTAATGAGTGGGTACAGCATGTGAGCAACTATGTATAAATAAGATATAGACAGGAAAAATTGGAGGTGATCTCAGAAGGAAGACAATAACATTAAGGAAGACTGGGAAAGGCTTCTTGGTGAAGATGGGATTCTAGCTGAGGACTGAAGGAGGCCAGGGAAGCCAAGAGACAGAGAAAAGAAGGCAGAGAATTCCAGGCATGCGGGCCAGACAGTGAAAGCACACAAGACTGAGATGGAGTGTCTTGTTCGAGAAACAACTAAGAAGTCAGAAATTGTTTCAATTCAGTTTTGTAGAGACCTTTCTGGGGGTGGGGGGAGTAGCTTTACTGTTCTACTGAATGCACGAGAGGATTCTGCTCTCTGTTCAAATTCAACTCGTGATTTCTTTTCATGGCTATAAATTATTACCTTAGTGTTGTTGCTGGCCTAGTTGATCTGGGATTCCTCATTTCCATGAAAGTGGTCAGTTGACAGTATACAAGCAAACTCTGATGTCTAGAGCTGATATACTTAAGGAAGGAGGATGGGGACCCCACTAATTGGCTAGCTCTGCCCTGGTTTCTGGACGCCAGTTGTCAGTGACAGTACCTACCTTATTGAGAACAAATGAATTCTTGCTCTAACACACTCACTCTGATCCCAAAGAGAGACAAGTGAGCAGCCTTTTCATTTCTCAGTTGATGCTGGTGAATGCCTGAGGAAAAGCAAGCCTTAATGTGGGTAGAACTTCTGAGGGGGAGAAGTGTTTTCATTTGTCAGATTCACTGGGTCCCCAGCTGGTGATTTCTGAAATGGACTTTTAAAATTGTATTATCACCCCTTGTCCCCTCTGCCACAGGAAGTTCCCATTCAATGGAAGATGGCAGGCACATTTCTCTGGCTGCTGAGGTAGGCCTTCTGACTCGAAATATAAAAATCCAGCCTGATGTTCCATGTGGTGGAAGAGTGCTTGTGGGGTCCTTTCAAAAGCCTAATGGAGAAGAATTTTCAGGTATGTGAAATTGCAATGGTTCAGTAATTCTAGTCACTGACTAAACTCTTACTAGGAATAGAATTTTGAGTTTCTTCATCTGTTCAATGATGGGGCTGGACTCTTATGATGACTAGGATCCCATCCAGATCAGCAATTCTATGATTTCATTATCTCAATCTGTGTCCATTTATGAGTTTTATGTTAAAGCAATATGACTGAGAACAATGAAGACGTGCACTTTTAGCTCAGAGAAAATACCTTCTAAGAGACGCACCATGGTATTGGTGGAGAGAATGCTGCCTTTTGAGTCAGAGGCTGTTTGCTATTGTTGAGTCATGTCAGTCGTGTCCGACTCGTGTCCGACTCTTCGTGGTGCTATTTGTGATTTTCCTGTCAAAGATGTGGAGGTGCTTTCCCATTTCCTTCTCCAGTTCATTTTCCAGATGAGGAACTGAGGCAAATAGGGTTAAGTGACTTGCCCAGATCACATCACTATCAATTTTCTGAGGTCAGATTTGAACTCAGAAACTTGAGTCTTCCTGACTCTAGGTCCAGTGCTCTATCCACTGTACTACTTAGCTGCCCTTGAGTTGGAGAACCTGAGTTCAAATCCTGCCTCTTCCATTCACTATCTTTATGACCTCAGTTAAATGACTATACCCCTCTGGCCCTCATTTTCCTTTTGTAAAATGGGGATGGCAGTGTAGTTGACCTTTAAGGTCCCTTCCACTCTAAATCTATGGTCCTATGAGCTTTGCTTGACCGTATTGTGCAGTGTCTTCAGACTTGCAGATAACTTGAAGCCCAGAATTCTGCTGTTTTCTGCTGGCTCTTCCAGTGCCACTGATGGCAAGTTGTCAATAAAATGTTTTCTTTCTTGCAGATTGTTTTAAAGACTGATTTTACTTGTTTTTTAGTCACAGTCCTGGAAGTTCCCCTCCAAGTCATTGATGTAGAGTATCATTTAATATGTTGTTGTCTTTTAATCATGTCCTTGATTAGAAATCTCCACTCTAGAGGTTAGATTCTCCCTCTGATGGTTTTTGGTGTGGGCAGCTGTAATGAATCTTTAACCATGTGTAAGATATGATCCAGGAACCATTCCTGCCCAAATGATCTACTTTTGTACTTAGGTTCAATGGGTGGTTATGGCTGACCTTTGATTTGTAGATGGACAATTCTTTGCTTAATTCGACCTAGAAAAACAACGAATGTGTACTTTGTAGCGCTCCTAAAACAAAGTTTATATACTGGGAAAAATCTGGAAGGATTGTCATTGCAAAGTAGTTACTGTTTTCTTTTATGCTATCTGATTAAATACCTACAACATGGGATAAATGTCCATCTTTTTGTAATAAGAGCTAGTATATATATAGAGAGAATTAAGGTTTTTACAGCACTTTACAAATGTTATCTCATTTGATCTTTACAATAATTCTGGGAGGTAGATGCTGTTACTACTTTTATTACATTTTATTGATGAAGAAACTGACACTGAGACAGATTAAGTGACTTGCTCAAGTCACACAGCCCGTGTGGACCAGGGGCTGGATTTGTGCTCAGGTCTACCTGATTCCAAGGTTAGCAATGTATCCACTGTGCTATCAAGTCATTCGTGATGGTTTAAATTGACCTCTATCTCGATAGCTTTTGTGATCTGAAATAGTGCTTTTTTTTTTTGCAATTTTTATAAATGATCCTTTATTGCTAAAGTAAAAAGTAAACTCTATGAACATTTGTGAATATCAGAAAAATCACCTTAATGAGGAAGAGAAGATATAGGATTCTGATATGGAAAGACAAATAAGACATGTTGGTAATACAGGAGGTGGGGAAGTAGAAAGGAAGAAAGAAGAATCTTCTCCTAAGTGCTAGCTTGAGATGCTTTTCCCAGGCCCTTCCCAACCCTCGTTAAACAGGGAGAATATGTAAATGATTCCAGGTTCTGAGTTAGGAGTGTCAGGAATTTTATCCAGAAGCCTATGAGTCATTGAGCTAAGCAATTTGCTGTAACTGCAGTTTCCAAAAGGAGAAACAGCAAAGTGGCTGGGTGCAAAATCACTATTCAGATCCTTGAGAGGAATAACAATGTGCCGGGTACTAGTTTTTAGTTCTTGTTTCATACGCACCCAAGTAAAATAAACTTTTAGAGAAACTTCACTGATTTTTTTCAAAAAATTGAATTTTAACTGCAGAATTGAGACCCTAGGCATACACTAATCATTATAAAAAGGGCAAAATCTTTTGGTTAAAAAAACAAACAATTTTTAATTCCTTCTACTGAAGTTGAAAAAAGGAATTTTCTCTAGCCTTTTTCAGTCATGTGTGGCTTACTATGACTTTGAGGAAAAATAGAAAAAAAGTTCTCTTGATCTTTAAGGAAATTTTAACAATGGATTTAATATTTCTTAACTAGTTAATAATTTATTAAGGATCTAGTTGTCATCCACATTTAACTAAGCCGCAGCATCTTGGCACAAGTGCATTTGTGTACACCATTTTCTACCACTCCTATTTGCCTCAGTTTCTTCACCTGTAAAATGGGGATCTCAGTATGTAATGCCATGTACCAGCAGATTCCCAAAAGAATGCTACTGAGAACAGCTTTTAGAGTTCAGATTACAAAATATAGTGAACACTCTGTTTATTCCATTACAAATCAAGACAAACATTCAAAACATTATAATATTCACAACATTACATCTTATCACAGAA
>CM053584.1:215486378-215505888 GCA_028627135.1 Pseudochirops cupreus | reverse complement strand
AGAAAACCACACAAACCCTCCATCCCTCGGTGTCCAAAAAAAACCTCAGTTTCATACAAGGGGAGGCCTTTTCTTCATCTTGACTCTGGGTGGTCTCTCTGATTCGCTGGATCCCCTTCCAAGGTCCCAGCTCCCTCCTGAATCCACCAAACAGTCACCTGGATTCAGAAGTAGACAGCTCCCAGGTCCTTCTCCAGTCCTCAGGGCAGTCCCTGGCACACACTGAAGTTCACAGGGTCCAGCACATTTCAAACTCTTCACCACTTCTCTTGTCTGGAACTCAAGGATCAGCCAGGCCACGAACAAACAAAGTCTTATCCTGGTCATGCTTCTTCAGGCAAGCCCTCTCAGCCTTCCAGGCAAGCCCTCTCAGTCTTCCAGGCAGGCTCCCTCAGCCTTCCAGGCAGGCCCCCTCAGCCTTCCAGGCAGGCTCCCTCAGCCTTCCAGGCAGCCCTCATCAGATTCTGGTCTCAGGAAAACTCCAACTCAGTTCTCAGCCAGTTCTCAGCTTCCAGATGCTGGGAGAGAAACTCACTCTCTCTCTCTCTCTCTCTCTCTCTCTCTCTCTGTCTCTCTCTCTGTCTCTCTCTCTCTCTGTCTCTCTCTCTGTCTGTCTCTCTCTCTCAGCTGGCCTCAGTCTCCAGGATTCTTCCTTTGCCAAGGGCAGTGTTCCAATTCTGTCTGTCTCTAGAATTCTTGCTTATGTACACACCTCAGCCAATCCCCTTCTTCCACATCAACAGGGGCTCAGCCAATCCCCTTCTTCCACATCAATAGGGGAGTTCATGCCTTCTCAACAGTGGGACAGAGTTTACACCTTCCACCCTTAGCACTTAGTACTAAGTGCTAAGTATCCTGCTAAACTGATTTCTATTACGCAATAGCATCTATCTCACAGGGTTGTTATGTGGATCAGATGAGATAATCCTTATAAAGTGCTTAGCAAAGTGCCTGGGAAATAGTAGGTGCTTAATAAATGCTTATTTCCTTCCTTTCCTTATCCAATGCTTCTTGAAGCATATTAGCAATGTGGCCATCTTGTGTATTCATTTAGTATCTCTTCTAGTCGATGGAATTGGAGACAAAGTTTACCATGTCTCCCTCTCCTCCTTTCTATTACACGGGATCAAGTCCTTAAGGCATAATAGTTTTTTATTTTTTTATTTTTTGTCTTTTTGGAGGGAGGAAGGCAGGGCAATTGGGTTTAAGTGATTTGCCCAAGGTCACGTAGCTAGTAAGTGTTAAGTGTCTGAGGTCAAATTTGAACTCAGGTCCTCCTGACTCCAAGGCCGGTGCTCTATTCACTGTGCCACCTAGCTGTCCCAAGGCATTGAATTGCATAACATAGCCAGGTTCAGGACTTAGCTCTTCCAAGGCCATCTGGTGTAATAGAAAGAGGCCAGTATGTGAAGTCAAAATGAGCTGGATTTCCAGTCTGAGCCTCAGTGTCTTTAAATTTAAAATGAGAGCAATAAATAACACCTTGACTGCCTATGTCAAGGTGTGTTCAATTCAATTAAGTAAGCAAGTATATGCCAAAAGGAATAGTCCTGGGTACTGAGGCTACAAACACAAAACTATAAATAACGTTTATTGCATTCTTTATTTTCTACTGCTTTTAAATCCAACTTCCCTTTTGCTTTTGGGGGAGCAGCGTGCTGTAATAATGTCTATTCTATTTTCAGGTACCCTTCAGCTTTCAAATGTGGAAATCCAGAACTTTGGGTCTTTGCTGTATCCATCTATTGAATTCAATAACGTATCTTTGGGATCTTGTATCATCTCTTCTACCGTGCATCAGAGCTGTGGAGGGGGTATTCAAGTATATTCCAGCAAAAGTATCTTCTTATATGATAACATTTTGTTTGATACTATTGGCCATGGTATTGATCTAGGGGGGCAAAATCACTCTCTCATCAAGAACCTCATTGTCCTGACCAAGCAGCCACGAAGAGCAATGGACTGGGTGACAGGAATCAAGCTGAACCAGGCAAATGATGTCAATGTCACTGGGAATGCTGTAGCAGGATCAGAGAGAATTGGCTTCCATGTCAGGGGCCATAGTTGTTCAATGGCTGAAAATCCTTGGGTTGGAAATGTGGTCCATTCAAGCCTTCATGGACTCCATCTGTATAATGGAGATGGATTATACAACTGTACTGGTATCTCTGGGTTCCTTTCATACAAGAACTTTGATTATGGGGCTATGTTCCATGTGGAAAACAACTTGGAGATAGATAATGTGACCCTCGTAGACAATGTTGTTGGTCTTTTTCCATTAGTATATACGTCCTCTGATGAACAATGTTCCTTAGAGAAGAAACAGATAGTTCTCAGGAATTCAATCATCGTGGCCACTAGCTCTTCTTTTGACTGCATAGAAGACAGAATTAAACCTCTTTCTGCTGACTTCACATCAAGGGATCGAGCCCCAAGTAATCCCAGAGGGGGTCGAGTTGGTATATTGTGGCCTGGTTTCACTGTGGAACCAAACCAATGGCCTCAAGATGCATGGCACAAAGTGAAGAATTATCCTTCTGTCTCAGGGATCATGAAGCTTGACGGTTAGTTGACCTTGTGGGTTCACTTCAGCCATGTAGCCCAAACATTTGGGTTCACTGGGTTCCCCTTCCTTAAATAACTTGTACAAGCATGATCAGAGCAGTACAATCTAATCAGTAGCTTGTCTCAAGCCTCCTGCCAGGATGCTAGTTTACATAAATAGTGACAAAGTTCTTATGTTCAAATGCTTTTATTCTTTCCAAGCCAGCTTCGTAACTGTTCTCTCATTTGTGCTTTACAACAACTTTCAGAGATAGGTTGGGCAAATGGAATGACCTCCATTTTGCAGATAAGGTCACAAAGACGGCTACTTAACTTACTTGCCTGAGGTCAGAAAGATAGTCATTGATGGGATTGGGCCTAGAATTCAGGTCACTTGAATCTTACGCTTGTGTTCTTTGTCTTGGTCTACTGGGCAGATCTTTTTTTTTTGCTGCTGACTCACTCCAAAAGTATTTAATTTCTCTGTTGCTTGGTTTGCCCATCTGTAAAATAAATGAGTCAAGTCTTTGAAGAAAATTATTGCCACATGAGAATAAATTGCCACTGAACATTATTCTATTTCTGAGAGGTGTAAGAAAGACACATTGGAATACTCTGATTTCTCTTTCTTACGCTAAATCCAGGACTAGAAGGAGCTATTGTTTCAGTAAATAAAGATTGTGGCAACCTGCCAGGCAGCAAGATGGCATGTAGGTAGATAGAGAGTGGGATGTGTAGTAATGAAGACTGGAAGTCAAATCCCAACTGGGTTACTGTGTGACACAGGACAAATCACTTAGTCAAAAATCAAAATCATGTATTTAAAGTACTGCGAAAACCTTAAAGCACTACATAAATGCTGGATGTTATCATTATCATCATTACTGTCTTTCACTTCATAAATGGGACCCAGAAAAGGGAAGTGACTTGAGGATGGTTATATGATAGTAACTAGCAGAGTGGGGATTTCAACATAGATAATCTGACTTGAGGTAGTGTTCAGTCTTCTGTACCATTGAAGTTTATATAGAGGAATACTGAGCTATGGAACAGTAAAAAACCATCAGGATCACCAAACACTGGCTTGGTCTTTTTGTGCTTGATGGTTCTCATATGGTCAATACCTTATTTGTCCATTTCAGGAGTCACCTTTTCTGACTTTGTGAAGAGCTGCTATAGCAATGACCTGGATGTCTGCATTCTGCCCAATCCTGATAGCAGTGGCATCATGCCGCCAATCACTGCGGAGAATATGAAAATGCTCAAGGTCAAAGATCAGAACAAGTTCTACTTCTCCTTGCCTAGGCTCAGGTACTACTTTCAGCCTGTGCAAATGAAGTGATAAATGCCCAACCACATTTGAGTAGCACTAGGCACCTCTCCAAATCCCTAAATATTTCAAAGGGAATATAATTATTTTAGTAGTTTTTTCTGTTTTAAAAACTCAATCTTATACTTAGTTTGGACCCCTCAGCATCTCTCCTAGACTTAGAGTGGTTAGGTATTTACTATGCCACTTCCTCCATTCCAGTCTTCATTACCCAATTAGCCCTTTATATAGAGGAGAATTTACAAAACAGTATGAAGAAATGTGCTATCTACTGCTTTGGTGATCTACAGAGCTTAGTTCAAGCCAAAAATTTAAATGCACATATCCAAGAGATCATCTTCTTAAATTGATCATATTAACTAGATAACTCCTTAGATGCGACCATGTGACCACTTCTTTAAGTTTAGCTATCCTTCTTCCAGATGTTTTCTGAATGGCTGAAAAAAATTGTCACAGAGTTCTACCCCTTGGGGCAAAATAAGCTATTATCAGTCTGAAGGACCATTATTCAGACATGGTCATTAGGTGGATACAAGGCTGCCTACTTATGTCTTTGAAACATTATTCATTTAGCGTGTCATTTGGACAGATGTTAACCACATCATATTCCATTATTTGGTCAGTCTTTGCCTCCATGAACTAGCTCTCATGATTCCCTACATGACTATGGATGGTGTGGAGGATAGAGAACTCGCTTTAGATTTGGTAAATCCTAGGTTCATATTCAACTTTTGGCACTAACCAGCTGTGTGACCCTGAGCAAATCAAGTCACTTAACTTTTCAGTGTCCCGGGGGAATCTCTAAGACTTGAGATTTCAGGGCAGATGCTTGAGATAGATTAGTAGAAGTTTCCCCACTGGTTGTTCTTTACCAATGGAATCACAGGTTCAGCTAAAAAAGAAAGAAAGAAAAGAAAAGGAGAAAAAAGGAAAGGAAAGAAAAGGAAGGGAGAAAAGAGAAGAAAGAGAAGAAAAGAGATGAAAAACACCATTGAGATTTCTGCTTGGTGATGTCGATGTAGAATTTAGCACTGGAGAAATAAATTGCTCCTTTCATTTCCCTTTTTTTTTGGAGGGGTAAAGGCCATGAAATTGGGGTTAAGTGACTTGCCCAAGGTCACACAGTTAGTTAAAGTGTCAAGTATCTGAGGCAGAATTTGAACTCAGGTCCTCCTGACTCCAGAGCCAGTGTTCTTTTACTTCACCAGCTAGCTGCCACCATTTCCTTTTATCTGGGAGTTGAAAAGGAAGAATAACAAGTAGAATATTCTATTTTCAACTGGGAAGTCAATGTACTCATGGTTGGTGTGAGACATTTTAAAGTTTTTAAGATGATTAGAATTGATGAGTGAAAACTGCATATTTATAATATGTATATTATATATACAATAACACTTTTTCAACTTTATCCTTTTTCCTGTATTTGACCTAACTACTGCATTTATGTGAAAAGCAACTGGGCATAGTAGCCAGAGGGCAGTCTTCAAAACCAGGAAGACCTGGGTTCGAGTCCTTCCTCTAACACTTCATGGCTGTGTGACCTTAAGCAAGTCACTTGAGTTCTCAGTGATCTAGTCAATTTGCTAAGACTATAGTCTTAGATATACTAGATATACTTAGATATAGTAGAGTAAGTACCCTTTTACATTGGTAGATAGAGTTCACATATCTGAGAATTCCCTGTAACATCAATAACACCACAGGTCTGTTTCCTATATATTATTTCCTATTGAATTTAGATAGTGATTAATATTTTTTTAAAATCTGATAATTTATTTGATTTTATATCATATATGTGGTTGGAACTCACTATTGAATAATAATAAACACCAAATCAAAATAAATATTGTGTATTCTCTATTACCCAATGTTCTGTAAAAATGAATACTCTGTTATAAGTACTTTTGTATGTGCATAGTGTGATAATAATGGGTATTCATTGTTTAACTTGAGATACTATAAGGGCCAGAAGTACCTTCAGAATCATGAAGAAAAGTTAAATTATTTTCTAAGAATTTTAGTGCAGGATTCCTTAACCTTTGTTTCAAGGACCCCTTTGACATTATTGTGAAGCCTATGTACCTCAGAATCATCTTTTTAAATGCAAATAAAATAAAATACATTATATAGGAAATAAATAATGTTGAAATATTGCTTTGAGATTTTTTTAATAATCCAGAGACCTGAAGTGAAGAATCCATTTAGTGTTAAGTGTATTTTGTCCTACCCTCATTTTTAAAATTTGGTCTTACCTCTAAATATATGGTAATTGTCAACCAGGATATATAAAGGAGATGACCTACTTCCTTGCTTATGACAGAAAACATAAAGTTCAGAGTATTTTCTAAAACTAAAGTAACATCTGCTGTAAATATACTAAGCCTGCTATCCTTCTGGATAATATTTTTTTTCCAAAATGACAACACTAATATGAGATTTCTTCTCTTCTTTTCATTAAGTGACACATTTTCTTCTTATCTACTACCATAGGAAGGAAACAGGGAAAATGGTCTGTCCTGAATTGGACTGTGAAAGTCCAATAAAGTATCTCTTCAAAGACCTAGATGGCAGTGTCCTGGATCTGCCACCACCAATTTCTGTTTTTTCAAAATCCAAGTCAGAATGGGTCGGATCCTGCTTCAACACAGGTCAGTTGCAACTTAAGACAAGCATAGGACATTACTATGGGGGGGTGGGCAGAGGTGCAGGAAATGTGTGTATATATGAAAAAGAGAAGTCAAGTAATTTGCATGCTAACAAAACAGAACAAAATTAAACTAACCTAATAAAAAACTTGAGGAAGGGAATTAGGAGCAGACTTTGCCTTTCCACTAGCAAGTTAAACTGCCTACTGGACAGGTACTCTATGTGTGTAAGAGAATGTACAAAGTAATACAATAGCCACAGAAGGAATTTTTGTTATTGTTTATTATTCTTTATTCCAGGTTTAATAAATATATTCATGAATAATGTTCCATATTTATTTACAAAGAGAGGTAATGTAAATAAACCACATTCCTGCTTCTGCTTTGCCACTGATTAAGGGCAAAGTCCCTACCTGAATATTTTAACTCAGGTTGCCTTGAATAATGAAATAAGCCCCTTGTTTGCTTTTTCTTGCTTCCACTTTTGGGTAGCATGCCATTTGTCAAGATATTAAAATCTGTTTTCTAACACATAACAAAAAATAGGAGTTTTTGTTCTCAGGGGAAATTTAGATGAGATATAGGGTAGGGAGGGTGTTGGAGGAAAAAGGAAGATTTGTCTGATGACATCTAGTCTTTATGTCTCAAATAAAAAAAGAAAAAGAAAAAATCTAGTCTAATAATTGCTGATATAGATATGGTAAGGACTAGACCTTTGATTTAATTGGTATAGGGAAATTCTAGATGAGGAAATTCCTTCTACCAATGTAAGTGGGCTATTTATAGTCATCAAACTTGTCTAGAGCTCAAATGCATAAAGTGAGTTAGTCAGGGTCACTCAGAGTATATATCAGAAGCAGGATTTGAAGACGAGTGTCTTTGGTTCTAAGGCCAGCTCTCTATCCATTCCATACCATGCTGGCTCTTAATATTGCATTGATGTTTAACAAAAATGTTTCCTAATACCCTAATTTTCCCTAGTTATCCTAATAACAAATAACCTTAAAATATCACTAAAATTGTATAATAACCTAAATGCCTAATAGCCTTAAAGTTTACAAAGTTCCTCGCATCCCAATCTTGTCATTTAAGAAGCATAAATATGATAATAGTGTCTCCATTTTGCATAATTGCATTAATGTGCGGAGAGATTATCACTTACTCATGGTCACACACCTGCTCAACTTAGGATCTGGTTCTTGAAAAACTGTGTCTTTGGGATCCAAACCAAGAATTCTTCCAGTTCCTCTATAATGACTCTCAATGAAAAGGAAAGCTATACCTAATTTTGCAAAGACGCCATGTTTGTTCATTGTAATAAAAGGGAAAAAAAAAACAGGTAACCTTTCTCTACTCTGCTAATATTCTTTTGCAGTTAAAACTACCCTAATGGAGCTAGGACTTCTTTCTTGATCCACCTTTATTGCACTCACCAGAAATCCGTTCTCTTTGTGAAATACTTCTTGGATATCTCTTGTGAGAGAAAGATATCATTATCACACTGGAGGTCTTACGAGAGACTGTTGCTTCAAATCAAAAATAAAAGATTGGGTTGACAAAAAAGAAAATAAAGCTGGCATTGACCTGTCAGCCCAGGGAATGATAAAGTGGTTTGTGAGTGAATAATGGTTAAGCCCAAGTATTGTTGGGGGTGGATGCTCTAAATGCTTAGAGTCTGGAGTGGCTAGCATTTTCTGCACTGTTTGCTGTTATATGTGGAAATGTATCTTAAAAAAAAAAAAGAATGTCTAGGCTTCTATTTTCCCCATTTGTCCTGGGAATGACAGTGCGATGGTATTATAAAATGGAAGAGTGGAAAAGGGAGGGGGTAGGGAGTGAGAGGGGAAAATGAAGAGAGGAAACGGTTGTTAGAAAATTTGTCTGCCAATATCTGTGTGTGCAGAGGTCTTTTTTTTTCTAGCTAGAGGGGGAAATACCATTCTCTTTTCCCAAGCAATTATAGGCCCCAAAGATTGAAACTTGGTATATAGCTCTTTAATCTCAGCAGATATTTATGGTTAAACATTAGACTTTTAGGATTCCAGATGTCAGGGTATTAAAATATAAAGGCATAGTGGAGGCTCAGAAAATATTAGAATCTTTGGGATATGTGACTGCAAGGGTTTTTATCCCAAGCAGAGACAGATAAAGCTTTCAGTACCACTTTGTAAATTCCAAAGAGAACTTTTTTTTTCTATACCTTATTTTCTCCCTCCTTCTGACTTGCCTTGACTTCAAATGGAGTGGAAGCATAACAATCTGTGATCATATTCTGAAAGAGTACATACTGTGAGTCAGAAGGATTTCCATGCTTGATTTGTAAAGGAAGATGTGGAAGGACATATAATCTATGGGAGCAATTTCCGTTTCTTTTCTTGTATTCCAGTGGTTAATTTAAAAGGTTCCCTCCCTTTAGAAATATGTCCTATCTCTTTTTTTTTTTACTTTTTCTTCCTCTTTTGTCCCCTTCTTCCCTCTTCCTCTTTCCTTCCTGTCTTCATCATTTCTTCTCTCTCTTTATCACAATAATTTTCTTCTCATCCTCATCCTCCTCATCTTCATCCTCCTTGTCCTCATCCTCTTTGTCTTCTTCCTCCTTGTCTTTCTCAGCATCCTCATTGTAGTCATTGTCATTTTCCTCCTCCTTCCCCACCTTTATCCCCCCTCCTATAATGTTTCATACATATATATATATATATATATATATATATATATATATATATATATATCTCACGTTGCTTTGTTCAGTATAAGAAACCTAACAGGATAATTATGCTTTGATCATATCACTAATCTGATAAATGTACACAACTAAAATGGATAATTTTCCCCTTCAAAAATTAAATTATTTGTTGGGTATGTATTCATTGATAAAATTAACTAGTTAATATTACCAGGTCTCTGTTTCACTTTATGAAAAAAGAATTAACAACTTGGAACTTTGGAAAATAAAACAGATAAAACATATCTTCCCCACAAACAAACAAACAAACCACTACCATATTTGACTATATGAACACAGTGAAACCATAGCTACATCAATATGTGCATAGTAAATATACTATTATCTAGTCAATACAACTCTTTAAGATGCTTCAGTAATTGATATAGGCAATGGCATGTCTGATTCTGTCATAATGAAATGTAAATTGTAAAAAACGCATGATATGATTGAGTTGATTATGTTATGATTATTTTATTTCATGAGAAAAGATGTTGTCTATATGTGTATTTATACATTTTTCATCTTTTAAGACCTAATGAGAAAAAATTTCTGGGGAAACTGAAAGCAGGTTGTCAGAAACTAGGTATAGATCAACATTTCACCCTTTCTACCAAGATAAGATCAAAATGGATACAGGATTCAAATATAAAGAGTGAAATAACCAAATTATAGGAACATATAAATTTCACCTATGGGATCTATGGATAAGGAAGAATTTATAACCAAACAAGACAAAGAAAGGATCACAGGAAGTAAAATGGATAATTTAGATTACATTAAATTTAAAAATTGTTGCACAAACAAAACCAAAGCATCCAAGATTAGAAGGAAACTGAGGAAGAATATAGCAAGTTTCTCTGATAAAGGCCTCATTTCTCAAATATATAGGGAAATAAGTCAAATGAATAAAAATAAAAATCATTCCCCAATTAATAAATGTCAAAGGATATGAGCAAGCAGTTTTCAGAAGAAACTAAAGTTATCTATAGCCAAAAGTGGGGAAAAAATGCACTACATCACTAAGGATTGGAGAAATGAAAATTAAAACACCTCTGAGATATCACCTCATACCTATTAGATTGGATGACAGAAAAGGAAACTGACAAATGTTGGAGAGAATACGAAAAAATAGTAGCAACAGTGCACTTGAAAATCCTGAAAAGTTACATAACCTCTCAGTGCAACTGTCTGAGATTATTATTTTCAATGAAAGTTCAAATCTTCATTGGTAGAGGGAGTTTCCTCAACTTAGAATTCCCTCCATCATTGAATTCACAGGTCTAGTCCTTATCTCCTATCTCAGTCCAAATTGAAATCCACTTTGGTGGGATCACTTCACAGTTCCACCAATAATATATCGCCATGGTATCTTCCTCATTGCCTCTCTAACACTGAGTGTCCTGATTGTTCATCTTTGCCAATTTGTAATGTTGTGAGGTTATACCTCAGAGGTGTATTAATTTGCCTCTCTCTTACCGTTAGTGATTTGGAGCATATCTTTATGTAGTTATTAATAGTTTGTAATTTTTTCTTTAAAAATTATTTGTTACTGTTCTTTGATCATTTACTTATCAGAGAATAGCAATTTGCATCACACAATTGTATTAGTTTCTCCTGTGTTTTAGAAATCAAACTTTTGCTAGTGACATCTGATGAAAATATTTCTTTCATACTCAACATTTATCATTTTTTCTTCACTGACCGACCTTGTACAAAAGTTTTTTTAACATTTCTTTTGTAGTTATAATTGTTTATATTGATCATTTATAATTTCCTCTAACTTTTGCTTAAAAACTCTTTCCCTAGCTAGAGTTACAAAAAATATCTCATCTCATTTTCTTATAATTTTTTTTATTAACGGCAGGTCTTTTATATTTAGCTAACATACAGATTTTGAGTTTTGTTGTGGTATATGGTATTTTGTTGTGGTATATGTTGGCCTGATGTTAAGTTCTCTTTGTCAAAATTTGAGTGCTTCCTGTAGTAATTTGTATTCCATATTTATCAAACTTTTTCATCACTTCCTTTTTTCTTGCTAATTTAATTTGTTCTTTTTTCTCTTTAGTTTTTGTGTGCAGCACAAAATAGTTTTGATGATAACTATTTTATATAGCAGAGTTTGAAGATGCTTTAATTCATTTTTAAAAAAAAATTTTTTTTCTTAGAAATTCCAGACATTTTGTTCTTCCAAGTGAACTATGTTATTAATTTTGTCTAGTTCTTAAAAGAACCTCAACAGCAATTTGATAGGTGTAGTACTAAATCTCTGACTTAATTTAGAAAGTATTATTTACATTATTTTGGTATGGCCCAAACATGAACAGTGACTATCTCTCCAAATATTTGTTTCCCTCATTTCTACAGAATGTTTCACCTTAAAAAAAAAGTTTCTGTTTTTTGTTAGTATAGTATCAAAATGTTGATGACTTAATATACTACATATTTATTTTTCATTGATCATATCTCCTTTCCATATCCTTCTCTCCCAGCCCTGACCCCTGGAGAAAAAAAGATAAAGAAAAATAAAACTCTTGTAACAAATGTATATAGTCAAACAAAACAAATTCATACATTGACTATGCTCAAAATTGTGTTTCTGTTTCTAAATATTTAGTCTATCACTTCTCTGTCAGTAGGTGGGTAATATTTCTTCATAATTATTACTCTGGAATCATAGGTGATCATGCATTGATTAAAGTTTTTAAGTTTCAATATTGTTCATTTTTAGTAATATTTTTGTTTTGACATATAAGTTGTTCTGGTTCTGCTCATTTCACTCTGCACCAGTTCAATCAGGCATTCCCAAATTTCTCTGAAGCTGATCCTTTCATCATTTCTTATTGGACAATAGTATTGATATTCATCTCTGTCTCTCTCTGTCTCTCTCTCTGTCTCTGTCTCTGTCTCTCTCTCTGTCTCTGTCTCTCTCTCTCTCTCTCTCTCTCTCTCTGTCTCTCTCTCTCTGTCTCTCTCTCTGTCTCTCTCTCTGTCTCTCTCTCTCTCTCTGTCTCATACCCCGTCTCTCTCCCTTTCTCCCTCCTCCCCCCTTCTCTGCTCCCTCTTTTTAAGGCAGTGCCGGGGTACTCTCGGTGATTAGCGCTCTCTAGGGCAGTTTGAGATCTGGTGAGGCTACTCCATCCTTTCCAATTCTTTTCATTATTTTTTTCTTGATATTCTTGACTGTTTGCTCCTTTACATAGATTTCATTATTATTTTCCCCAATTTCTCTAAAGTAACTCATTGGTTGTTTGACTGGTATGACACTGAATAAGTAAATTTAATTAGAAATTATTGCCATTTTCTTATACTGTCTTGCCGTACCCCATGAGTAATTAATATTTCTCTAATAATTTAGATTTATCTTTATATGTGTAAAAAGTGTTTTGTAGTTTTATTTTATTCATATTATTTCTGTCTATATTTTGGTAGGTGGACTCCCAAGTATTTTATACATTCTGTAGTTATTTTAAAATGGAATTTCTTCTTTCTGTATCTTCCTGATTTTTAAAAATAAAACACTAATGCTGATGATTTATATATGTACATTGTTGCTAACTCTCTCCTTGAAAATTTTTTCTCCACTTTTCTGGGATGGTATATATAGAGAGACAGTATAAGGGAGACCTCGGTTTTGTTCTAATTTGACCAATAACTTCTACTACTACTATGCTATTAACTTGTCTTCCTTAGCTCCTACTCTTGAAATCCCTCTTGGTTTCATTGAGGACAACTCAAATATCAGCTCCATCGAGAAGTGTTCTTTTGTCCCACCTAGTTGCCAGTGTCTTCCCCTCTAAGGTTAGCTTGTATGCATTTTCTGTGTATCTATTTATTTACATGTTCTTCCTCCCCATTTGAATGTAATCTCCTTAAGAGCAGGACTGCTTTTCTTTTTCTTTGTATACTTAGTACCTGGCACTTAGTAAATGTTTAATAAATTCTTGTTGATTAAACGATCTCTAAGCCTCAGTTTGCTTATAGATAAAATGAGGATGTTAGACTGATCTCCAAGGTCCTTACAATTCTAAAATTCTATGTTTCTTTTCATCTATGTCCTCTTCTGGCTGTATCTTCTTCCTTTCATCCCATAGCTGCAGTCATTCCCCTAATACTCAATCTTTGTCTCCTGACTCATTTCTCCCCATGTTTTCTTTTCCTAAGAAGGCTCATCCATTAGTATTTCAGTGCTGATGACAAACAAGTCCATAACAGTAACTTTGATTTCTCAATTGAACTGTAACTGCCTAGAAGCCAATATCAGTGACTTCTGCTCTTACCTCAGAATCAACATGCCTAAATCCAAACTTATTTGCCTCTAATAAAAAACCAGTCCATTTTTCTTTTCATTCCTCAGTTTTTGTCAATAGAATCACCATTCTCCTAGACTTCCAGACTAAAAAACTTAATCATCCTTGGTTCCACCCTCTCTTTGCTCTTGCGAATCTATTCAGTCAACGAATAAGGTTTATCCAACCTTTGTTGAAACTGTCATCACTTTAGTGCTGAACTAGTTCAATAGCATTGTTGTTCAGTCTCTCTCTGCCTCTCCTTCAATCTATCTGAATTCTGGCAGGAGACAAATCTTCCAAAAAATGACTCTCTGATAATTCCAGCTTCCTCTACAAGAACCTGTGAGAGTTACCTGTTGTTCATTGTGTCAAATGTAAACATGTTATTCTAACATTGTACAATCAGACTCCACCTTGCTTAAGTAGCTCTCACAAATGCAAACCCTCTGTTCTTACAAAACTCAGTCCATTATATTTCCCACATGCTCCAACTTCATTCTTAGCACTTTCTTTTGCTCTTTATATTGCCCTTTCCTTTCCCCTCTTTTTCCCCTTCATCTTCTCTCTGTTTACAAGTGCTAATCTGAAACTTTTGTTCCAAAAGGAAAGGCTCTTGGGGCAGCGAGGTGGTGTAGTGAATAGAGCACTGGCCCTGGAGTCAGGAGGACCTGAGTTCAAATCCTGCCTCAGACAATTAACACTTACTTGCCCTGTGACCTTGGGTAAGTCACATAACCGCAATTGCCTTGCCTTATCCCTCCAAAAAGCAAAGAAAATCCCCCCCAAAAAACAAAAGGAACGGCTCTTTTATGCCTTAAAACTATATTATGGGCAAGTCTGTTTTGTTTTATTTTGTTTCATCAGCACCTATGGTATATCACTCAAGGCAATACTCTAATGAATCTTCAAAGTCTATCTTCTGCCCTCTCTGATTTTATTATTTCATTTAAATTCAATTAAATTAAGCAAATCTTGGTTAATTATTTAGTATGTGCAAAGTTACTTTGATACTTTAATGACTCTGTGATCTCATCAATAAGGGTACTTTCTCCAATTGTTCAGATCACAATCCATTTGTACCTGCTCATTCTGTGCTACTTTTGTCCATATTCTTCAATAAAATTTCTCCCCCACATGCTTGGGGGCTTCCTCTAGTTTGAGATCTCTTAACATTGTATAGATACCATTGAAATCTATACATGGTCTCTTGATTGTCTCACATTCTTGCTGCATATTCATCTCTTCCAGTCATACTTTTTTTTGAGAATATCTTTGGTAATATTCAGCATATTTGCTGTGCATCATTCCATTGCCTTTTGGATGCTCTGAAAAATCAATTCTTGAAATGGCATTCCATGATTTGGAGCCATAGAGTGTTGCTGGAAGACAATGGATGTAGGACAGGTGGTCATTTTTTTTTTCCCATTAGAGAAAGGGTGACTCCTGGGAAATTCACTGTTGTTGATCATATTCTGAAGTTTAATGTTCATTTGAGTCAGAAAGTGTTGTTGGAAGGTGTTATGAAAGTAGAAATGAAATATATGCAACATATAAATTTTTGTCCTGTATTAGACAGAGTTGCTGCTTAATAGACTGTTTGGTCTGGAGCATGAGAGTTCACTTACCTTCTGATCCAACTTCCCAAAGGACATGCTGCCCTTATAGATTGGGTTCTCTAGGTAATTCATGGACAATCAGCACATTCCCAGATGATATGCTTTTGCAGCAGCTGGAGCTCAATGATAGCTCTTTCTGTGCAATAACTTTCTGATTCTTTAACCCCAAAATTACAAATAGATGTCACCCTGAAACCTGGTTGCTCACCCAGCACCTGCTGCTTTCTCACTACCCCATGGGGCCATTTCAAGGTTGAAGTGATGATGTTCAAATAGCTAGACTGAGTTATGGCATGCCATGAATGCACCATGTGGGATATGTTTTTGCTACAGATTCCCATGATTGAAAGCAGATGTTATGTCCCCTGAAATTCACCTTCACTGACTTTTTGTAGTACAAGATGTCCTATGATATGCTACAGAGCTAGTCAGAGAAATTATTTTCAGGATTCTAATATCCTTTATCCATGAGACCTGATCAGACTAACAGAATCATAATAAGATCATGATGGATTTTATTCTGGTGATATTATATTTCTAGAATGATGCATATCTGTGACCTTTCCATACCATTTTCATGTGTTACACTGCAAAGATTGAATAACAACATGACTTCACTCCATTAATTGTAAAAGATATCAGAGTCCTATTCAGATGATACGAACAACCCATATCGTGGAATAAGAAACTTATTTAACTTGTTAAAGGACTTCTGGAAGCAGCCAAACTTGCTGAGTAGCCATCAGAACTGGGGTCCATTAGTGATATTAGTGAATAGAATATAAAAATAGGGATCCCGCTCCCCTCCTCTTTCTTTGATCTGATATATATATATATATATATATATATATATATATATATATAGCAAAGGTGAGATCTGCTGTGTTGTTAAAGCCTCATTTTGCTTTTAAGAGTACATGATTGCTATTCTCTAGCATATACAGAACATTTTAGGTTGGAAATTGGCAATAGAAAGCAGAGAAGTTGTGGGGTAGTTAGCTTCCTTCTAATGCAAGTCGATAAATAGTAAGTGCCCACCATATGCCATGTATGATCTAGATGTTAGGGATACAGAGATGAAAAACAGCACAATCCTTTTCTTCAACTAACTGAGAATAAGAGATATCTTCATTCTATTTTAGCCAGACCTTTGATTTTATTGGCACAGGGAACTCCCAGTGAGGAAATTCCCTCTACCAATCCACATCAAGAATTGTTGGGGAACTTATACCAAAGGAAAGAAGACACAAAAAGGAACTGGTCCTATCCTAGGAACAGGCTTACCTAGGAGACAAGATCACAGCTAAGGACAGATGGGGAAGATGCACATCTCCAACCAGATTCTCTAGTACTTCAGAGGGTCATCCATGGGCTTTGAAGACAGCAACAAGAGGGAACCTGAGGAGCAGGAATTGCTCTTTCAGTATGTACATGGAGTTCTGACTCAGCAGACAATTAAAAGAATTCATCACTGCACAGCATCCTGAGTCATCATGCCCTACAGCAAACATTTAGAGGATACCTGAACATGCTCTGAAGAGGAGCGGAGGGTTACTTTATCACACATGCCTAGAAGCAGGACCATCCCAAGCTTTCATGTACTTGATTAGAATGCTAATTGAACATGCTTTGAGGGGTACATACATATTTTTTAGATCTTTGCAGAATCTTGATAACTTTAAATGTTTTTGGCCATGACATCCCACCTTTATGTTTCAATCCAATCTTCTAGTCCAATAAATGTCCCTCTTGTCATGAAGAGTAGAAAGGCATTTTCCCTGCTTGATTTCCTGTGCTTGATTATCCTGTGGATATTGATTTGACCAAGCGGCAAAAAAGACATTAATGAATACATATATAACTGGAAAAAAAGGAGAGCTGATCATGTGAGAATAAGAGAACAACTGGATAGCCCAAGCAATAGCTATAAGAAGGTACTGAACATTCAAAGAACCAGAAGAATGGGGTGAATCCTCAATGGAGGAATTTTGGAAGGACAAGTATTACACTGGATGAGAAGTCACTGAATGTTAGGCTGAATGGTAAAAGGAGAACCATCATTGATGAGATCATGGATTCATCAAATATCAAAGCTGCAATTTGTCTAAGCATAAACTTTAAACACAACCTGTTCTGAGGACTCACCCTTAATTCTCAAAGAGTTAATGAGACAAACATTAAGGCCTCTCAGCCAGTATAGACTCCTGGGGCTCTGGTGCCTACTAACAATGCTTGGTGATACAAAGGTGAACTTTATTATAAAGCATAACGGAGCTCATTTCCCTTGGTTCTATCAGGCATATCTGTGGCCCACCCAAATTGCTGAGTGTTAGCTTGCAAAAAGCTTCAAGGGGGGAACACTGCTTTGCAGCAATTAATTTTGCAGAGGAAGCAGTCTGCTTAAAGACGCCTGCAGCACTTGCTAAAATGGGGGTTGTTTTTCAAGGCCACCAGAGCCTGCAGTTGGTTAAGGCTGGCTCATCAAAGAAACAACATTGTTAAAATATGGCCTTGTGGATTTTGCAAAAGGAGGGACAGAGGGGCAATGAATAGCTCTCACCTGATAAGACTGGGTGAAGATTATAATTGTTTAGTCCCCCAGCACAACCCTGCAAGAGTTAAAATGACAGAGATATTAGTTGGTGACGGGTAAGATTGTTGGTTTGAAGCTCTCGGCAATACACAGACTGTTATTTACCGGACTTGGTCGATTTACTTCTTAATGCAATAATGACCTGTGAAATGAAACGTGAGCTAGACAATTGTTCCTCATTGTTTCCAGTAAAACATCCTTTCATACCCCATTAAACCACCATTAATTCCATATGAAAGAGAGTCACGCACAAGCACCCGATGGTCTCTTTCTTTCTGTCTCCAACTTCTTTGCTCTCGTGCATGGTGTGTCTCCCCCTCTTTGCCTTCCCTTCCTCCTCCCCTACCTTTATTTCTCCTCCCCTTATCTCTCCCTCTTCCTGTCTGCCCCTCTTAACATAACTGCTACTGACTGACATATGGAATATGGACGCAATGGGTGTATCCTGAGAAGTGCCTGTGCAGTGTATGCTGGGTAGCAGTCACCATTTCCTCCAAAACTGGGGTACGGTTTTGATTGATGAGCATCTGATTGGTTTTCGGTTTGCTTTGGAGATGAAAATAGACATAGAACCAAAAAAAGAAAGAAGAATGTTTGCTTATGTATTAAAGGGTCAGAGTAAATAGTTATAGAGAAATAAAAAGTCCCAAATGCTCATGGTAACTACATAGATTTAGTTTTCTTACCCTATGGAATGATGCTATGCTGGTGCATCTGCTACTGTTACTGCTGCTGTTGCAGCCTTGAAGTCTCAGTGCATAAGGATTAGGCTCCTTCTACTCCAAATACTCCTGCTATTTATATAAGAGCCTATTTGTCAAAATTGTTCTTTTACTTCTCAAATTTTCCTAATAGCCCTTTGGATCTCTCTTTTGCCCCTTCACTTTCTACCTTTTATTATACTTAACTGTGCCATAAATACTTACATGCATACATGCAAACACACATGCCATCCTTATTAGGCTATAAGTTCCTTGAGGCATCGGACAATGTTCTCTTGGTTCTGCTCATTTCACTTTGCATGAATTTGTATGAGATTTCTCAAGTTTTTCTTAAAGCATCCTGCTCACTATTTCTTATAGCATAACAGTATTCCATGACTATCATAGACCATAACTTGTTCAGATATTCCCCAATTGATGGGTATCCCCTCGATTACCAATTCTTTGTCACCATAAAAAAACTGCTAGAAATATTTTGTTATTGATATAATCTATTATGTTAATAGTTTTCATTATGTTCCCATCTCTGCATTCCTGATATAAATTCCACTCGGTCAGAAGTATAATCTTTGTAATATATTGTTGTCGTCTCCTACCTACTATTTTATTTAGGACTTTTGCATCCATATTCATTAATTCATTAACATTTGTCCGTTTTTGTTCTTCCTGGTTTAGGTATCAGTACCATGTTTGCTTCATAAAAGGAGTTTGGTAGGATTCATTCTTTGCCTATTATTCCAAATTATTTAATATTGGAAAAAGTTGATCTTTAAATGTTTGGTAGAATTCACTTGTAAATCCATCTGATCCCAATGCTTTTTTTTTCTGAGGAAGCTCATTTATGATCTATTCTATTTAGTTATTTAAAATAGGCTTACTTAGATAGTCTGTTCTTTCTCCTTTTAATCTTTAAATTTATATTTTTGTAGATATTTTTTCCATTTCATTTAAATTGCTAAATTTATTGGCCTATGAGCAAAATCACTCCATATACTTTTGATTTAATCTGCATTAGTGGTATATTCATACTTTCCATTTTTAATAAT
>CM053584.1:215480186-215485878 GCA_028627135.1 Pseudochirops cupreus | reverse complement strand
TTCTCTCTCTCTTTCTTTCTCCCCCCCTCTCTCTCCCTTTCTCTCTCTCTCTTCCTCTCTCTCCCCTCCCCATAGATTTAAGCATTTAGAGATACAAAGTTTCCTCTGATTGCTGCTTTTGCTGTATCCCATAGATCTTGATATGTTGTCTCTTTACTGTCATTCTCTTTAATGAAATTATTGTTTCTATGATTTGTTCTTTAACTTGCTTACTCTTTAAGATTAGCTTGTTTAGTCTCCAATTAATTTTTAATCTGTGTTTCCATGGTCCTTTATTGAATCTAATTTTTATTGCATTGTGATCTGAAAGGATGCATTTAATATTTTGGTTTTCCAAATTTAAGTATAAAGTTTTATGCCATAATATGTACTCAGTTTTTGTAAAGGTACTATGTACCACTGAGGAAAAAGTATATTCCTTTCTATTCCCATTCAGTTCTCTCTGGATCTATCTTCTTATCTTAGATTATCTAAGATTCTATTCATCTTCTTGATTTATTTCTTATTTAATTTTTGCTTAGATTTATCTAGTTCTGAGAGGGGAATGTTGAAGCCCCCCCATTGCTATAGTTTTACTATTTCCACTTGTAACTCATTTAGCTTTTCCTTTAAAAATTTAGATGGTAAAGCATTTGATGCATATAGATTTAGTACTGATATTGCTTCACTGTCTATGGTACCTTTTATCATATTGTAGTTTTCCTGTTTATCTCTTTTTTTTTTTTGGAGGGGGGAAGGTAGGGTGATTGGAGTTACGTGACTTACCCAAGGTCACACAGCTAGGTTTTGTGCTAAGTGTCTAAGTCCGGATTTGAACTCAGGTCCTCCTGATTCCAGGGCAGGCACTCTGTTCACTGCACCACCTAGCCACCCCTTTTTTTCTTTTTTAAAAATTTGTTTATCTCTTTTTATTAAATCTGTTTTAGCTTTAATTTTTCTGAGATCATGAGTGCCACTTTTGCTTTTTTTTTTTTTACATCAACTGAAGCCTGATGAATTCTACTTCAGCCTTTTATTTTAACTCTGTGTATCTGTCATGTTTAAATGTTTCGTGTAAACAACATATTGTTAGATTCTGATTTTCAATCCATTCTGCTATTCATTTTTGTTTTAAAGGTGAGTTCATCCCATTCACACTCAAAGTTATAATTATGAGTTCTGTATTTCCCTCCACTCTATTTTTCCTCACTATTTATCTTGCTCACCCTCTGTTTTTACTCTATCCTTCCTCACGAGTTTAATTTACTTCTAAATACTACCTCCCTAATTCTCACCATTTGAAAAAATCCCTGTTATCATCTCCCCTTGCCCTCCTATTCCTTAACCTACCCACCCCTCTGTATATTCCTCCCTTATCCTATTCTCCCACTCTCCTACTTCTTGATTTATATACCCTACTAAAAGTCCCTCCCTTATTCTAACCCCCAGTCTCCTATTTCTTTATAAATTTAGAAGACTTTTGTACCCTTCTAGATGTATGTGCTATTCCCTCTTTTACCCAGTTATGACATGAGTAAGATTCCAGCACTACCAGCCCTCCACCCCCACTTGCTTCCATTGTAACAGTTCTTCCATTCATGCCTCATTTGTGTAACTACTCCATTTAACCTTTACCTACCCAATTTTATTTTTTAGAATCATCCCATCATACTCAACTCAACTCCAAGCCTTTTTTTTTAGCAATGTATGATCTTTCAAACTATCCAAGTAAAGATAACAATCTTATAAGTACAGTACATCTTCCCACAGAAGAAGTAAACAGTTTGACTCAAGTTCCTTACAACCAATTTTTAATATTTACCTTATGCTTCTCCTTGATCTTATATGTCAAATTTTCTATTAAGTTGTGGTCTTTTTGTCATGAATATCTGAAAGTCTTCCAATGCATTAAATATCCATTTTTTTGCATTCAGGATTATACTCAATTTAACTGGGTAAGTTATTCTTAGTTGTAAGCTCAGTTCCTTTGTTCTACAAAATATAATGTTCCAAGTTCTTTAATCTTTTAATGTAGAAACTGCTAGATCTTGTGTTATCCTGACTGTAGCTCCATGACATTTTTTTCCTGTTGCTTATAATATTTTCTCCTTAACCTGGGAACTTTGACACTTGACTATAATATTCCTGTAAGTTTTCATCTTGGGATCTCTTTCAGGTTGAAATTGAATTGATGGATTCTTTTGTCTATTTCAATTTTAACCTCTCATTCTACTACTTCAGAACAGTTTTCCTGAACAATTTCTTGTAATATCATATCTAGAATATTTTTTAAAATCATAACTTTCACATAGCCCAATGATTCTTATTTCGTCCCTTCTCAATCTGTTCTCCAGATCAATAGTTTTTCTGATGAGATGTTTCGCATCCTTTTCCTTTTTTTTCATTTTTTAAAATTTGGTTTTATTATCATTGGCTTCCCCTTTGCTGATTCTATTTTTTAAGGATTTTTTTCTCCTTGAGATTTTTTATCTCTTTTTCCAATGGGTTGACTCTTTTTTCACAATTTTCTTGGATTGCTCTTATTTCCCCCCACTAATTTTTCCTCAATCTCTTTCATTTGATTTTTAAAAAATTTTAAAGCTCTTTCCAGAACTCTTTTAGGGTTTGTGACCATTTGACATTTTTCTTTGAAGTAGGAGGGTTTTTTTGTTTGTTTGTTTGTTTTAGTTTCGCTATCTCCTTCTGAATATGAACCCAGATCTTCTCTGTCCTCAGAGTAGCTATCTATGGTCAGGTTATTTGTCCCTTGCTTACTCATTATTGTTACTATTATTGTTTTTCTTAGTGGCTCATTATTATAGTCAAGTTCTACTCTCTAGACATGGGAGATGATACCTCAGGCTTCAGGTTTCATGTACCACTGTTTTCTAAGCTTTGTCTGGGAGCCCAATTTCAGGTACTCTTCTCCACCCCTGAACCATAGGTAGGACCCACAGCCAGAAAGTCATTGCAAATGTTCTTACTCCCTGCAATCCCTCTCCCTAGCTGCAAACTACAACTTACTCCTCTGCCCTGAAACCAAACCAAAATGTGGGATTTGGCCCTCCTCCAAGTACCCACAGCCAGTAGAGTCCCTGTGCTAGCTCCACTTCATCCACAGCCACAGCCTGGTGTTGTGTCTGCTCAACACACCTATGCTTGACATCCAGCAACCTTCTGTCTTCCCCTGCTCAGTTATCTGACCCCCACTCTCTTCAGGAGATGAAAGTTTCTGCAATGAAGGCTGCCTCTTGCTCCCAGGGCTTATTGTTTGTTAATTCTACAAAGTCTGCCTGGAGGTGTTTGCACTTCCATTGAGCCTGACCTCCATCCTTAGAGCTGGGTTTTCCTAAGGTCCTCCTAAGTAGTCTTGGGAGGACCTTAGGATGCTCAAAATTCCCTTTGAGGCAATATTTTTATCATGTTTGTTTGAGAATTTTGGAGAGCCCCATGTTTCCTGTCTTACTCTGCCATCTCCCCAGCATCCTCTCCACTGTCATGAGAATCAGACATTTGGAATTCATTTCTACATCTAAAAACTGGGACAACTGAGGCCCTTGGAGTTGAAATGATTCACCCAAAGTTAAAGAAGTTATCAATAATGAAGATAGGACGAGACTATAATTCTCTTCATTTTCAGACTGATACTCTATCCCTTAAATCAAACTGCCTTTTTAATAAAAAATGTAATTAAAAAAGAAATCAGTGAAGTAATTAGTGAACTAAATAAATGATTAATGATGCATTTCAAATAAGATATCTTTTTAAAATTGTGAAAGTAAACGAAAGCATCATTTTGTCATTCAAGATAAAGCAATACATTCTATGAAATGCTGTGGTTAAGTATTGGGAAGAAAACTTTGTCCTTCTCTATGAAGACTGCCCTTAACCATCCCAGCTAGAAGCACTATCTTATTCTTCTGAACTCTCATTTAAGTTCTTGTCTACGCCATTCATTTAGTCCTTAGCCTATTGCTTTACGTTATTCTTTTTCATGTGTGTGTCTTAATTATACTATTACAGAGGGCAAGGGTCATATCTTTTACTTGAGATCCTCCATAAAACATTCAATTCAATTCTACAAATATTTATTAAGTTTCTACTGTATATAAAGCCCTGTGCAATGCACTTGTGCATAGAAGCTAGATAAATCTGGAGTTCTCTGTTCCATTCAAGGAAGAACTTTAATAAATGAAGTTATGTCCAGAAGGGGGAAATTGGAATAGAAAGAGAGTCTTCAATTGATGTCAAATAGGGGTTTAATGAAGAAACTTGGGAATGTCTAGCCTAGATAATCGTCGTCTTAGAGGATTATCTCCAATTTGAAGAGTTATCATGTGGAAGGAAAATTGTAATAATTCTGTATCTCATTCAGTGGTGGTAGTTCTATAATCAATGAATAGAAGTTATGAGGAGGAAAATTCCAGAGCATTATACAGAAAAAAAATAGTTTTTATTATTTAAGCAAGCCAAAGATAGAAGGAGCTGCTGTGTGCAATAATAGCTTCTTGTTATTGGAAGTGGTTAAACAGAGGCTTATTAATCTCTTATGATGCAGACAGAATTTATCCACTAGGAAGGGAATTCAACCAGCTGATCTCTAAAGTCTGTTCTGACTTTCATGATCCTATGAAATGTTTAACTCAGAGGATGCAAGGGGGAAACTGTTTCATGGCAATGTGTGGGTTTATGGGGGGAGTGAAGTATGGAAGAAAAACTAAATGCTTCACCTGGGAAGCACTGAAGAACATTTATTTTTTTTTAACACTTCCATTGAGATCTTAGGTCTTGAAGTTCAACATAAAGTGTTTATGCCATTAGCAAAATTAGCTGAGTGATTGATTTCTATGCCTATTTAGTCTTTTAAATACAGCATAGCTAGATGAACATAAATGCATACTTTTAAGAGGACTCAGAATTTAGGAGTATTTATTTGTCTTTACTTTCCCTGGAGTAAATACAAAATGTTGATGAAGGGTGTGTGTGTGTGTGTGTGTGTGTGCGCGTGCTTTCACACATATATGTGTATATATGTATGTAGGTGTATATATGTGTATATGCACATAGGTGTATGTATACATATGTGTGTACATACATGTATGTGTATTGTGTATTTATGCACATATGTCTGTATACACACAAAATATATGTGTGTGTGTATACATACAAAATGCTGGTGAAAGTTATATATGCTTACATAGATATATGTGTATATGTATGTGTATTTTTTTTCTTAGATGACTTTAAATTTTATTCCCTTTCCCCATCTCCATTTGTCAATGGAGACTTAGTCAAAGAAAAATATCCATTAAAATTCACTAAAGTTGTCCTACATCTGGGTAGGAGCCTTTGGGAATTTTTGTTTCCCATAGGTAATATACTAAAGATTTCTTAGTACCACAAATATGATGAGCTCATGGAAAGCAGGAATGGTATGATTCATCATCATTGTCATCATCATCAATGATATTAATAATAATAATAATAATAATAATAATAATAATAATATTTGTATCCTCAGTGCCTAGCACAGTGCCTGGAACATAGTCAATGCATCATCTGTTTGATTAATACATGCTATAAAAATCCTCTGTGAAGTATGATCCCTGACAATGGGGACTAGGCTAAATTAATTAAGATCTTAATTTTCAGATCAGGTGGTATCCAGTTTTTTAAAAGTCTGAAGTGAGCCTCATTGGAGCTTGTTACAACC
>CM053584.1:215456821-215475086 GCA_028627135.1 Pseudochirops cupreus | reverse complement strand
TGCCATCTCAGCATGGATCACTATTATTTGTACTTGATCTAGTCCAGTTACTTTTCATATTTTTGTTCTCTTTAGTGCCATTTCTACCTTTTCTAAAAGCATATCTATGATTAATATCAGAGTCCAAGTATGGAATTCCACTATCTTTGATGGTGAAAAGACTTTGATTCTCTAGAGCTAAACATTGCCTTAGAGGCTCCATTTCAATAAAGAGTCTCTCATGCATAGATCAGAATTATGCGATATTCTTTAAAATATATATTAAGATAATCAGTTTGGTGACCTTCTGATAATTAATATCATGAAAAGCATAAAATAAGAAGGATACACTTTAAAAAGTAGCTCCTACTGTTATGGAAAAGATTTGACCCATGGTCAATGAGTAAACATCGATTCGAAACATAATCCTTGGCTAGCCTGGTATTAATCACTAAATATAACAAGACAAAAGTAAAATAGTTCCTGTCTCCAAGGAACTAACATTCTCTTAATAGAGAAAGTATATACATATACAGGTAAATACAAAGTAAACCTAAGGTACTTAGAGAAGGAAGGAGAACAGGCATTGACTACCGGAAAAATCTGGAAAGGTCATGGAGAAGTTGTCTGAATCTTGAAAAAACTTGTATCCAGGTTGAAGAAAGAGTCCACATAGACGAATTCTTTCAAATGATTCTGTTTACAGATAATATTATGCTGATTGCATCAAGCCTGAAACATTGCAGGACTTCCTGGATGACATCCAAAGCTACGCAACAAGTTTAGCCAATCTATCCAGGAAAAACAAAAAAGAAGTAGATGATAAAGGTTTATTGTCCAGATTGTGATATACAATAGGATGAGTGGACGGACTGGGAGAGAGGGAAGAAGACAGAAGGAGGGAGAGGGAGGGAGAGAGAGAGGTAGGGGAAAGGGGGAAAGGGAGGGAGGGAGGGAAGGGAAGAGGGGGGGAAGGAAGAGAGGAGGACAGAGAGAGAAAGAGAGAGAGAGAGAGAGAGAGAGAGAGAGAGAGAGAGAGAGAGAGAGAATGATAAATGGGATCCATAATTGAATATGAAAAGGAAAGTTGGTTATATTGCCTTCAATAAATTGTGATTCTCCTTTAAAACCCCAAATTTCTCTTTATAACAAAGGTCACCTTTTTAATACCAATATTATACTACCAGTGTTTTCATATAATGAGCAAATATAGACCACCATGTTCCATAAGAATTAAAAGTTATCACTCAAAGGAAAATGGGGAGGCTCAAGGTATGTATGACCAGTCTGTAGAACAGAACAAATATGAAATTATTAAGAACTGGATTAGGGCATTTCATTAAAGATATTTCTAATTGAAAAGCAAAGATGGATTGGTCATATCAAGAAGAGAAGAGAAAATCAATGTATAGCCCATATACTTTGTGCATATCCCTGTCATTTCAAGAGAACATGAGGAAGAACTCTGCAATGTTGAATCTATTCGAATTCCTCTTTTTGAAATTTGTGGGAGAGCATGAACAAGATCATAGATGATTAATAGGAGGGATAGTTGTGATATGTATCACTGCAGAAAATACACATTTAATGAGTTAATAGATCCATTTGAATATTACATATAATATTGCATATAGCCTATCAATGTATCTGAATTTATTATATTTATCATTGCTTGCAATTCAGTAACATTCCACTCTATTCATATACTAGCTTTTTTTTAGTTATTCTCAGTCAATAGACATCTACCATTATTCTAGTTCTATGATACCACACACATATACACATACACACACACATTGCTACTATATGTATCGTGGTTTATATGGGATCTTTCTTTTTGTCATTGGCTTTATTTGAATATGTATCTAGCATCCCTGGATCAAAGAGTATGGGCATTTTGATCACTTTATTTGTATAATCCCAAATTTCTTTCTAGAATAGTTGTAGACATAGGTCCACCAAGAATGCATTAGTGTGCACATTTTTCCATACCTTCTTCAGCACTACTTCCCATTTTTGGTTATCTTTGCCTATTTGTTGGATATGAGATGAATCTCAGTACTGTTTTGATATGCCTTTCCCATTATTGATGGTTTGAAATATTCTTTCATGTTGCTATTAAGTAGTTTGCAATTCTTTTGAGAGCTATTTATTCATATTCCTTAATCATTTATCTACTGGTGAGTGGTTTTTTGTTTTGTACATTTCTATTAGTTGCGTGTGTGTGTGTGTGTGTGTGTATATATATATATATATATATACACACACACATATATATGTATTTAATACATATATATCTGATCCCATCAGAGATATTTGACACTTTTTCCAGTTGTCTGATTCCTTTTTTAGTGTAATTATTTCAATTAGAAAACTTTAATTGGAAGCTTTTTTATTTTATGTAATTAAAATAATCCCTTTCTTGTGATCAATTCTATCCCATTTTGGTCAACAAGTTATCTAATACTCATACCGATGAAAGCTATATGTTTGCCTTCTCTTCTAATTTTTTATGGTATGAACTTTAATATTCAGGTTATATTTTCATCTCAAATTTATTGTGGTATATAGCATGAGGATTGGTCTAAATCTTATTTCCATCTGATTACTTTCCAGTTTTCCAGCAATTCTTATCACATAAAGAGTTCTTTCCTAGGTGATTTAATTGGGAGGAAAATATAAATCAAAGGGTTATTAAATTTCATTAATTATGAATCTTAACCTAGCCTATAACATTGAGCTACTTTTCTATTTGCTTACCATTAGCAGATTGTTTCAATGATTGTTCCTTTGTAATATATTTTAACATCTGTAATTGATATTCCTCCTTCATTCCTATTTTTTTAACCTTTCCCTTTCTATTCTAGATTTTTGTTCCTCTGAATGAATTTTTTAATTATCTTATGTAGCTGTTGGAAATTTCTTTGGAAATTTGATTGCTATATCACTAAAGTTATAAATTAATTCTAATAGCATTGTAAGTTATTTATTAGAATTTCTAAGCCATGAGCACTGAATATCCATATTTATATAAATTGTTCTTTGCTTTCTGAAGGTGGTAATTTGGTAATTGTATCTTTACAGATATTGAGCATATTTTGATAATCTGAGTCCTCAATATATTAGATGTTTTGTATTTATTTCAAACAGAAATTCCCTTTCTCTTATTTCTTGTTTGATTTTGCTGCTGCTATGAAGAAATGCTGTTAAGTTTTATTGGTTATTACGTAACTTGCTACCTTATTGTCTCAATTGTTTTTTTTAAATTGATTCCTTCAATTTTCTAAATAAATCATCAACGAATAGGGAAATAAGAGCATTTCATCTCCTCATTGCCTGTTTCTAAGGCTTTATGTTTGTTCTTTCTTTTGCCTTATTTATATCCCTAGCTTTTCTATGACTATGTGAGATAACAGTGGTGAAAGGTGGCAACCTTGATTTACTCCTATATTTATTGGGAATGCCTCTAGTGTAACCCCATTGTATATAATGTTAAATTTTGGTTTCATATGGATAGTCTTTACCATATTTTAAAAATAGATTCTTCCAGGTCTATGCTTAGTAAGGTTTTTGTATAAATGAGAGTTATACTTTGGCAAGGACTTTTTCTAGATCTACTGAATAATCATATAATTTGTGATGTTTCCTTTTTAAAAAACAACTACATTATTATATCAATTGTTTTTCTGATGTTTCACTATTCTTGTATTCCTGACTGAAATTAACTTGATTATAAAGAACTTTTCCCCCCTCATAAATCACTAGTCCTTTGGCAAAGATTTTTTGTAATTTTTAAGTCAATAGTCAATAATGCTAGTAGTCTATAGCTCTCTTTCTCTGCTTTATCTTCCTTATACTTAGGTCTTAGGACTATATTTGTCTCATAAAAGGAGTATGGTAAAAAGTTCTTTCTCAATTTTTAAGAATAATTTTTATAGTATGGGTATTAATTTTTCTTTATAAAATTAATTGAATTCTATTGTAAACCTATCAGTTTCCTTTGCTGATATTGAATTAAGATCTTCATTCAATAATCTGTTAATTTGAGTATTTTATATTTTATAATCAATCCTTAATTTCTTTTGAATTATCAGTTGTGTTGGCACATAGCTGTGAATATTAGGTTCTGATGATTCTGTTTATTTCTCCTTTCTCTTTTTCTTAGTATATAGGTTTGCAGACATTTCATGATACTATAGTTATTTTAAATGGGTTTTATTTTTCTGTCTCTTTCTGATGAGCTTCTTAGTAATATTCAGAAAAACTTCTGCTTTCAATGTTGACTTTGTATCTTTCTACTTTACTGAATTTATTAATGGTTTCAATTATTTATGTTGAATCTCTAGTGTTTTCCATGTAAAATGTCATATCATCTAAAAATGCAACATTTTCCCTCTTTTCCTCTGCCTATTACTTCAATTTCTTTTTCGTGTATTATTGCTGTAGATATTTATGGAACTATACTAAATAACAGCGATGACAATTCACATCCTTGCTTTATACATGATCTTATTGGAAAGGCCTCAACCAATTTCTCCATTATAGATAATTCCAATTCTTAGTTTTTGATACTGCTTGCTTTTTAAAGGAAAGTTATTTATTTTATGTCTTCTCATGTTTTCACATAAATAGATATTGCTTTAGCAAAAGCTTTTTGTGAATTTATTGACATAGTCATGTGAGTTTTATTTTTTATTATTAACATGGTCTCTTATGTTTATATTTTTTCTAATGTCAAACTAGTCTTAAGTTCCTAGTAAAAGCCAATCTTTTAACAGGAAATTATACTGAATATTTTGCTATAGCCTCATTGCTAATCTTTTATTTGATACTTTGCGTTGCCTTTTATTTTTTTAAGTTTTTCAGTAAATTTTTTTATTTAGTATTTTATTGTCTCCAGTTCTACTTAAAAACAATTTTTTCATTTTTAAAACTTTGAATTTCAAATCTCCTCCCTTTTTTCTGCTGCACCCCCCTCATCAATAAGGCAAGCAGTTTAATATAGGTTATCAATGTTTAGTCATGCAAAACATTTTCATAATAGTTATGTTGGAAAAGAAAATATGGATGAAAAAATTTAAGAAAAATAAAGTAAAAAAATACTTTTCAATCTGTATTCAGACATCATCAGTTGTTTCTTTGAGGTGGATAACATTCTACATCATCAGTCCTTCAGAGTTGTCTTGGATCATTGCATTGCCAAGAATAACTCCTTTGGCCTTTGGAATATCATAATCGAAGCCCTCTGAATCTTTAATGTGGAAGCTGCTAAATCTTACATTATCCTGACTGTGGCTCCATGATACTTGAATTGTTTCTTTCTTGCTGCTTGCAATATTTTCCCCCTGACCTGGGAGGTCTGGATTTGACGATAATATTCCTAGGAGTTTTCCTTTTGGGATCTCTTTCAGGAGGTGATAGGTGAATTCTTTCAATTTCTGTTTTACTTTCTTCTTCTAAAATAGCAGGGCAGGTTTCCTTGATAACTTCTTGAAAGATGATGTCTTGGCTCTTTTTCTGATCATGGCTTTCAGGTAGTCCAATTTTTAAATGATCTCTCCTGGATCTATTTTCCAAGTAAGTTGTTTTTCCAATGAAATATTTCGCATTGTCTTCTATTTTTTTTCATTGTTTTGATTTTGTTTTGCTGTTTTCTGATGTTTCATAAAGTCATTAACATCTATTTGATCCATTCTAATTTTTAAGGAATTATTTTCTTCACTGAGCTTTTGTTCCTTGTTTTCCATTTGGTCAATTCTGCTTTTTAAGGAGTTTTTTTTTTCTTCAGTGAATTTTTGTGCCTCTTTTTCTGATTGACCAAGTCTACTTTTTTAAGGCATTCTTCTTTTCATTGGGTTTTTGCACCCCTTTTCCCATTTAGCCTACTCTGTTTTTAAGGCGTTATTTTTTCCTGTATTTTTTGTGTCTCCTTTCCCAAGCTGTTGACTTTTTTTCATGATTTCCTGGCATCACTCTCCTATCTCTTCTCAATTTTTCCTCTACCTCTCTCACTTGATTTTCAAAAGCGTTTTTGAGGTCTTCCATGGTCTGAGACCAATTCATATGTTTCTTGGATGGTTTGGATGTAGAAGTTTTGACTTTGCTGTCTTCCTCTTAGTGGATGTTTTGATCTACCTTGTCACCACAGTAACTTTCTATGGTCAGATTTTTTTTCCAGTTGTTTGCTCATTTTCCTAGACTATTACTTGACTTTTAATTCTTCCTTAAAGTAGGACTATGCTTCCAACATGAAGGGCATACTGTCCTCAGCTTCATGAGTTTTGTGCAACTGTTTTCAGAGATTCTTCTAGAGACCTATAAGTTTTCAGTTCTTCCAAGGTGGTATGATCTAAGGAGAAGAGTTTGCTACTCTTCTGGCCTGTGATCTGGTCTGTGAATGACCACAAGCATTCTTTTCTGCCCTGGAACTGTCACAAGGGTCTCTGCTCCACTGAAGCTGCAAAATCTGTCATGCTAGCACTCTTCCTTGCCTGGTACTGCCACCCAGGACTGTGACCTGCATCCAAAGCAACAAAGTCTTGCCCCCAGTTCCAGCAAAGAGACAACTATAATCTCTTTCTGACCAGTTGTTTGACCCCCTTACTGTCTGTGGGTTGAGAACTCTGGAACCAGTCACTGCTGCTGCTATTTCAATGGTTCCTGAGGTCTGCTCCTGGTTTGCTGGGTTGGAGCTGTGCTAGTGCAGCCTTTGCTGGACTGTGCTCCACTCTCACCTATGTACAACAGATCTTCCTGATGACCTTCTAAGTTGTCTTGGATGTCTATGGGCTGAGAGGTCTGGAAACTGCCACCGCGGCTGCTGATTCAGTCATCCTGAGGCCTGCTCCTGGTTTGTACCCCGAAGCATTGCTTGTGCTGGCACGGCCTGTGCTGGACTGAGCTTCTCTCTCACAGTGGTGGGAAATAACTTTCCTTCCAACCTTCTAAGTTGTCCTAGGCTGGAAAATTATTTTACTCCATCTTTGTGTGGGTTCTGCCACTCTAGAATTTGTTTAGAGTCATTATTTAAAGGTATTGGGAGGGATATGGGGGAGAGCTCAGGCAAGTCCCTGCCTTTATTCCGCCATCTTGGCTCTGCCTTCTGCCTCAAATTTTATTAAAGATATTAGTCTATTTTTTTTCTATTTTAGAGAATAGAGAAGTTTCTATTTATTTTTTCCCAGTTTAGCTATTAGAACTATTTTTAAAGGAATTTGGTAGTGTGCATCCTCTCCATTTTTGCCAAAAATTTATATAATATTGAAGTTAATTGGTGACTTGGTTTTTCTCTTTGTTGAATCAAGTTATTTTAATATTTGTATATTTATTAGTGTTTTCAAAAAATCAATAACTTATTTTGTTTTTTAATTCAGTTCATTGGGGTTTCATTTTAAATTTGAATATCTCTTATTTTTAGATTTTAATTTTTTGTATATTTGGTTTGTGTTTGAGTGTGTGTGTGTGTGTGTGTGCGTGTGTGTGTGTGTGTGTGTGTGTATAAGTGTGTATCTATGTTTCATAGATTCTATCCAGCTGCAGTTTTCTAAACAGGATCTTCAATGTCCTTTATTATTGTAAAAGTCTATTTTTCTACCTTTTAGAATTATACTCAATTTTACAGAATAAATTATTGTTAGTTATATGTTACTTTCATTTGCCTTTTGGTCTGTCATATTCTGGGGCAATTAGGTGGCACAAAGGATGAATGTTGCTGGCCTTGGAGTCAGGAGTTTAAATCTGAGTTTAAATCCAGCCTCAGATACTTACTAGCAATATGACCCTGGGCAAGTATTAAGGCAATCATGAGCAGCTCTCCCAAGGACTTCTGCTGTGAATAATTTTAAGGACTTAATCGCATAGTGTGATGAACTCTCTATTTATTCAGCAATAAACTAAAGCAAAACATTCAAGAAACCAAAAGCAGCACATTCACAATAATATAAAATAACAGCTTATTACTAAGGTGGCCACAGGGTCTTAAACAAAACGTATCATTCAGTAAGTCACAATCTCCTCAATCCATATAGAGTACCTGAGTCAAGTCTTTCATCTTGACTGGAGGCTGGCTTCCAATCATCCTTAAAGGACAGCAGAAAGTACAAACACCATCCACAGTAATTTACAATGTCACCAGTCAATACCAAGTACCCAGATAAAGTCCTCTTTCATCTTAACTCAAGGCTGGCTTCCAAATCCCAAGGCTCTTCTTTCATGGATTGGCCATGGGTTGGCCACTCCCAGCTCTTGCCTGGATTCACACATAGGCAACTCTCCTCTCCTGTTTCATACCTCAGCTTCCATGGACTGTTCTTCAAAGTTTCTGTTTCTAGAAAGAGAAAGTTTAGCAGAACTACAACAATATTTACACACATTGTCGGCACTATCATCTCAATTCACTTTCTGACAAAGTAACACAATACAACAGACAAAACTTATGTCTGAGAAATCAAACACAAATCAATAGTAATGTTCTAGGACTTCTGTAAGCAGCAGCAAAGTCTCCTTTCAGGGCTTCTGTAAAGTCCTCTTTCGACAGACAGAATGCTTCGTTCTGACAAAGTACCCTTAACACAGACAGAACAAAGTGCTGAAATCACAGACATTCTCCCTCTCTGTTCTGCTTGGTCCAAGTTATGCTTGAGCTTTTCTCTGCTCTGCTCCTTCCTGTTCCACCCTTCTTATTCGAACCTTCCTATTCTGCTCTTTTGCCAAGTTCCTCCCACTATGAGCTCCATATGATGACATTAGGCCTATTAAGGGTAGGGCAGGTCTCTAAACTCTCTTATGGCTATTAGGGGCAACACAGTGTATACTGTTTCCAACAAAGACTTGACACAATCAAAGGCAAGGCTCAAAGGCACTTGAATAGCTGAAACAAGCAGCAATGCATTACATCGCTTGCTACTACAGCAAGTCACCCAACCTTGTTTGCCTCATTTTCCTCATATGCAAAATGAGCTGGAGAAGGAAACGGCAAACCACACTGGTACCTTCACACACACACACACACACACACACCCAAAGAAACCAAACCCAAATACAATCACAGTCAGACATGATTGAAACGTCTGAATGACAATGTCATATTCCAAGATTTCCTTTTCTTTTGTAGTGGCTACTACTAATCTTGTATGATCCTAACTGTGCATAGTCACTTTCTTTTTAGTTGCTTTGCACTACTTTTTTTTTTATTTGACCTAAAAACTGGATTTTGGCTATGACATTTCTATGTGTTTTTACTTTAGAACTTCTTTCAAATGATGTCTTCTTAATTCTTTCTATTTTAACTTCATCTTCTGCCTCTAAAATTCTGGGCAATTTTCCTGAAATATGATATCTAGGTTGAGTTTATTTATTTATTTTTTTGTTTCCCCATAATTTTCAGGGAGTTTAATAAATCTTAAATTATATCTCCTTGGTAAATTATAATTCCAGGTCAGTTGTCATTGATAGAGGCTTTCTCATTTGTTCCAGTTTTTGAGCTGTTTTATCCTGTTTTAATATTTCTTATTGCTTCCTGATATGATTGAGTTCTTTTTGTTCCATTATATTTTTCAAGGGATTGACTACATGAGTAGGGTTAAACTTTTTGATTTGGTTTATTTATTCTCTTTCCAAGTATTTTAATTACATTAAAAATTCTTGTTTCATTTCCTAATTCGTTTCTTCTTTCCATCTTTGGAGTCTTTGTCATTAATCCTTCCTTTTCCCGTGATTTTACTTGTGATTTCTTTCCTCTAGAACTTTATCTTGCACATTCTTTAATCCACAGGGTTTTTTCATTATACTAAAGGTTTTTCCTTCATGTCTATACCTTTGTATTATGACTAAGATCTGCCCCATCCTATACTTTTGGATGGGTGGCTAGGCCCAAGTTCTCTCTTTTTAGTCTCCCCTTAAAGCCATGCTGTGAGATAATATTGTACCAGGGCTAGATCCTACCTCCATTGTAACCTAGAAGCCACTGACCTTTAATCACTGGGTGGGATGTTCCTGAGGCTAGGCCCTGTCTTCATCCATAGTCCTGGCCTAAATCCAGGAATTAAATGCTATGTTGACACTAATTCTTATACATTGCTGCAGTTTGTAGTTTCCATCTATACTCTGTGATTTCCCCAACCTGAATCAAGTCTTAGTCCCTAAGCAGCCTAACCTTTGGAGCTAAGAAACTGACAACCAATGCAGTGAGGTAGAGACAGAAGCCAACCCTCCTTGAGATCAGTTGACTAGAGACAGTCAGGACCTACATTTAATGTAAGCTTCTGATCTGATTAGAGGAAAGCTCTAATGCTGGGAGTGAACTGGAGAAAGCAGAATACTTGGCTGTTTGAAGACCTGACTGGGGGGAAAGTCTTGCTCTGCTAGAAACACATATAGGTTGAAAGATGGAAAACACCTCAGAGGCTCACCTTTGTTTTTTCTTTATTGCCCTCAGTGGCTCAAGAGAGAAATTTCTCAAAGCCCAGAGAGTAGACTTGAATAATTTTGTAGTTCCTAGGCTTAAGGAAAATGCTTTTCACTGAAAGAATGTAATATTACCTCAGAGCCCTGCTGAGGTAGCATGCCTGGGAAATGATGCATCATAGACTTAAGACTGCTATGTATAAAAATAAAAACAAAAACAAAAGGTTAACACTACTTTAGGAGTCCTAGAATAGCAGAGAAGTGTTTTCATTCAATAGGAGAGGTGATAGACCTAGAAGAGGAGTGACATTTGATATATACTGCCTCCTACAGAGTCCATGGTTTTCAGTCCAGAGATATGAATTGGCTTGGGTAGGTTAATAAGGAAATTCAAGTTTCTGTGGCTTTATTCTCAGTCTCTCCCACTTCCCCATTGAATACTATGTGTTTATTGATAGGAGATAGTGACTCATGTTTGTGTATGGGTAAATTGTTGTGTTATATAATGATCCTTATCACTTCTGTTAGCAAACGCTTCGTGTTTAGGAGTTAATAGCAATCATTTTGGCTGATGTGTTTAAATGGGAATCTCAGCAGTGAGGACTAAGTACTTCATTTTTGAGTAGTAGATATATATTTCCCACCACTCCAAGCTTAAGCATAGGAATCTAAGAAGGAGCTATAGCTGTGTAGCCCCCTTTGGGGAATCCGTCCTTAAATGTCAATGTAAGGACAGGTGGAATAAATGAGCGCAAACCAATACTGAGGGAAAAGTGGAGGCTGGTGCCACTCCCTGTGCTCCATATACTGCTTCTTTTTTATAGCCAAGTTATGTGCACTTTTTAGGATATTTTTCCATTTAAAGAGGTTATTCTAACATGCCATTCACAGGATAGAATTTAAAACTGGAGAGGACCTTGGAAATGATATATTCTAAACTTTCATTTTCTAGGTAAGAAAACTAATGTCCACCTTCATAAAGTTATGCTTTGCTGACAGCATCAGAAATACTAAAAAGCAGAAGGTGATTTGGAAACCACACCCTCCTACTCCAAATTTAGTTACTTTTCCACTAAATTGGCACATCAAAATGAAGGGTGGAAAGTAGAAGAAAACACCAGGTTTAGAGTCACAGTACTTGAGTTGGAATCGTGGCTATCTCTAAATGTGACCTTAGGCAAATCACTGAACTTCAAGAAGCTTCATTTGCTCCACTTGAAAAATGAGGTGGTTGAATTAGATGAACTGTCAGATTACTCCCACAAATCTATGAATTTTGGAATCATCTAATGAATATGCATTTTGGAAAAATTCACAATGTGGATGGGGGGGGGGTCCCAGGTATTCTGTCCTTGATGGATATTTCTTCTCAAGTATTGCCCCAAGTCTCCCCTTCACTGTACCTGGGTAGGGACCTACAGAATAGTTCAAATCCAATAAATATTTGCTGAGTTTCTATTTGGAAAAAAACCCTGGAAATCATAGCAGTGAGCAGTCTTCAAAACCCAACAGAGGGCCAAGGCTCTTCTCGAGAAGGAAAGGAAGCAGCTTTGCTGTTATGGTTCAGAGCATCTTGAACCCAACTGTATTCTTATGGCCTATTTATATTTTAAGAGAAACAGATATCAAGTTAACAATCACAGATGTTGGGGAGTCAGAATGTAGCTTGTGGCAGGCAGTTCTAGGTGGAGGTCAGAAGTGATGGGGTCTTCCTCATGAGGAAGTGTATTGAGCAGCTGGGGCCGGAAAGATCACATTATTTTGTTGTGGTCTCAGCTGAAAGTATGTGATGGTGTCCATCTCAGTGGATTAGATTCACGAAACCTCTCAGTAGCATCTCACAGCTCAGTGTGTCTGTAGGAGAACAAAATTTCCTTCCTTGACATTCCACTGTAACATTTCTGAAAGTAACAGTAGCTCTTAGCAAAAGAGAGCATGGGACCATCTGCACTGTAGCAATGGGTAACTCCTTATGGACTGTGTCCTTACAACTATGGTTAGACACGCTTCATCCTTTTCCCCCTCTGTCTTCCAAATATTAGTATTTAATGAAATACACATTTTCTTCATTTATTTTGAACTCCCTCCAAAGCCAGCAAATACCAGAACCTCAAATGTTATGATAGGATAGATTCTTTATTGGTTTGTTTTCTTTTCATTCTCTCTGTTTTCACTGTGTGATTCTTTTTTTCATTATAAATCCTTAGGTTTCTAACTCAAGGAGCCTGACTAATCATAAGGGCTTCCAGCAGAAATAGACAAATATTCTCAACATGGCCCAAAGAGCCTTCAGATGCAAAGATCTCTGCTAGCCACAGGAAATTGAAGAAGCCAGGTTCATCAGAGACAGAGGATTTCCTCAGTGGATGTTTCAGATAAAACATTTTAATTGTTTCATAATAGTGATGTGGAGGATGGGGAGAAAGACAGGATGAATGCAGATGGACAGTGTTGTGGCAGGATTGTTACAGTTATATAAAAAAAATCATCTTTCTGTGATGACAACCACTGATATGGCAGATAGAGTTCTAGTTTCCTTCTCATATCAGGGAAATGGTCAAATTGCAAAGGCTTAAGCTAGGAAAAATGTTAATGTATGTGAAAAGCTGATTCATCTAGTATTCTATCAACTATTTACTGATACTTCCAAAACTTTTATTCTTCTTATTCTTATTAGAGAGTACGGTATTACGGATAGAAAACTGGCCTTGGCATCTGAAAGACTTGGATTCAAGTGCTATCCTTGGCACATTCTGGCATTGTCACTCTGTAGAAGTCACTAAACCTCTCAGTATCCCAAATTATTTCCTACAACTAAATTGCAGGGCTATTATTAACCTATATTTGTAAGTTTCTTTACCAGAGATTATATTCCAATGAAATCATAGGACCAGACAAAAAATCATAATAGTAATAAAAAACAATGACCACACTCCTCCTTTTCCTCCTCCTTTTCCTTCTTCTTCTACTAGAATTATACATTATACTATGCCAGTGATTAACTAATAGCCAGTGTGGTTGCCACTACTGACACAAGTACAAAAATAAAATATTTCTTGTCATTAAGGTATTTGCATGTTATCAGGAGAAACAGAATACACACACATATAGTATAAATATTATATATATAATATATAGTTTCATATATACATATATGCATGCATCTCTATCTACCCGTTTATCTGTTTGTTCATTGGGGTGAGATACCAGTACCTGGGGGAATAAGGAAAACTTTATATAGGACATGGCATTTGAACTATGCTTTGAAAGGCTTTAGGGATTTTAAGAGGCAAAGAAGAAAAGAGAGTCCTTGATAGGCATGGAGGACAATTTATGCAAAAGGAGAAGATTGGGCATGGAGTGTAAAGTGTGAATATCAGAAAGATCCATTTAGCTAGATCATAAAGTATTTGGAGGGAAGTCATTTATTTATAAGGTCGTAAAGGGCTATAAATTATAATCAGAGGACTCTATATTTTGTCCTAGAGATAATAAGGAGTCATTATAGTTGAATACTTATTTGATAAAGGACAAAAATATAACATTACCAAAAATTGTGAAAATCTAGCATAGAATAAAATAATCTTATATTTAAAGAAAGAGATCTCTGAGGTCAACTAGTTCAATCCATACCTAACCCAAGGAATTCCTTGTAGATCTTCCCCAAAAAATGTTGTATGCCCTTTCTTAAAGACCCCCAATGATGAGAAACTCATTACTTCACAAAGCAATGCATCTACTTTTTGATGGGTCTAATTATAGAAAAACATTCCCTTTTATCAAACTAAAAAATGAGAAGTGAACAACAGAAATGTTTTAAACAATGACTATAATAATTTCACTCATAATAATTTAACTTGTGTCAATTAATTGTCTCAACAAGGAAACTAACAAAGCCCAGAAACACCTTAGTCTGCTTACCAAATGGAAGAAGATGGAGCTGCCAAAGGCAAAACCAGGTTAGAATATAAACACATCTTTAAAACTTATGAAGGCAGATGATAGATGATTAGGAGCATTGTTAGCTCATCAAGAAGAGTAAGACAATGGAGGGTAAAAATAAAGCTTGACAAGATATCTGACTAAGCTAAGTCATCCCAAAGCCATTTAAAGATGTTAATGGGAAGAGGATAATAAACAAAAGAAAAATGGAAAAGATTTGCAAAATACCCCAACATTCTAACAAACCACTTTCTCAATCAACAACTATGGAGTCACCGCACTTACATTATAGCATCATAATCCCTAAGGGGCCTATAGAAGAGGTAGAAATGGCACTCAAGAGAATAAAGATGGGTGGGAAAAAAAGGACCCAGGCTGGACAAAGTATATACAGAGGAGATCTGTGCTGCGGATTATGTGATTATGAGGAAGTTGAGGGATCAAGGAATCTGAAAAAAAAAGAAAGATATAAAAGGTGTACAAAATCCTGAAACCTTATCAACACATAGTTAGCCCAAAGAACATTAAAAGCCTACAAGCCTATGTGCCTCCTTCCCGATCTATTAAAAATCTGTACAACAGTGATCTACTACATATGAATTGAGAGCTTCATTGATGAAGGTATTAGTAAAGACTAAGCAGACTTTCATAAGTGATATTCAAGAATTGGTCACATATTTAGTATCTTATAGTTTACTGAAAGATGCAAAGAACATAAGTCCCTACTATGCACATTTAAAATTTTTGGTAGGATAAAATATCCCCATACAGGATCTTTAAAGCAAACAAACAGTCTTCTATCCACACATCAATTATCATTCAGCATTTCTTGGAAGATGTAGCAATAGAAATAATATTATTCAATGACCCTCTGTTAGTAAACTCAGGCAAGGATTACAAGAGGGGGATATGTGCTCACTAAATGTATTTGCCACTGTCAGGGAAGGCATGTAATTCATGGAGGAATTCCAGATTCTCTACTCCAAAAATGACATTGTGCTGACTGCATCAAATTTCAGGATATTAAAAAAAAAAACAACACCTGGAAGATTTCCATAATCACTGAAAACAGTTTAGCCTATCAATCCACACAGGATGATGAAAGTGGATGAAAAACATCTATTGGCCAGATTTCAATGTTGTATAGACATCCCACAACAGAAAATCTTAGTCTGATATCACAGATGGATAATGAACAGGACAAAGAGTCGAAATGGAGGAAGAGAGAGATATGCCAGGTCTAGAGAGTCAGTTTACATCAGAGGTGAGATTTGAACCCAGATTTTTGTGACTCTGAAGTCAACCCTCTGTCTACTACATCAGGCAGTCTCTAACTATTTTAAGCATGTTGCTACTCCATATGTGGTGTTGTTTACTATTTTATGGAAGGATAGGGTAAAGAGAGAAAGAAGATGCATATTTTTTCTCCTTTGATCTTGGAATATTTCATCTCATTCTGTTGCTTGAGACTTCCAGCGACAGAGAGAACAAATATAAGAATTCATCATTTCACTAGGACTCTCAATTCACCAGTTGTTTTTCTCTAAATTTTCTCAAAGTGAAACCTGAACACCCCCAAAGTCACCATACTGTGCACACTCTGACCCAGCAATATTATTACTAAGGTATTCAAATCCATCCTTTGACACATGCTAACTGTCTGACCCTGGGCAAGTCACTTAACCATTCTTTGCCTCAGTTTACTCATCTGTAAAATGGAGATAATGACCAAATGAGATAATAATTGTAAAGTATTTAGCACAGTGCCTGGCACATAGTGAGTGCCATACAACTATTAGTTTTTACTATTATCATTACTCTTAAGCTTATAAAGAGATAGAGGAAAGGGATTAATATGTATAAAAGTTTTCATAACAGCGGCCTGTGAAACAACAAAGAGTTGGAAACAAAATGGATACTCAACATTTGGGGAATGTCTGGACAAATTATGGTATATGTATATAACGGAATATCGTTACACCATAAGAAATGATAAAAGGAAAGATTTCTGATAAACCTGGAGAGATGCTTGAAAAAAATTGGTTTTTTTTTGCTTTTTGAGGGGTGAAGGCTGGGCAATTGGGGTTAAGTGACTTGCCCAAGGTCACATGGCTGGTAAGGGTTAAGTGTCTGAGGTCGGATTTGAACTCAGGTGCTTCTGACTCCAGGGCTGGTGCTCTATTCACTGCACCACCTAGCCACCCCGAAAAAATATTTTTTAAAGTAACTGGCATTTATTGTCTCTTCTCCCTTCACACTCCCCTACTCCAACTGGAAAAAGAAAAAGAAAAACAAAACCCTTTTAACAAATATACACAATCAAGTATAATAAATTTCAGTGTCGGTCGTATCCAAAAACGTACGGCTCATTCTCCATCTCGAATTCACAATCTCTCTGCTTCTATAGAAGCAGCTAGATGACTTAATGTATAGAGCACTGGGCCTGGAGTCAAAATTACTTGAATTCAAATTTGATCTTAAATATTTACTAGCTATGTGACTGTGGGCAATTCACTTTTTTCCCTCAGTTTTCTCAAGTGTAAAAAGATGATAATAAAAGCTTTTACTTCCCCGGGTTATTGTGAAGATCAAAAGAGGTGCTTAATAAAGGTTTGTTTCTTTCTCTCTCTGTCAGAAGATAGGTAGAATGCATCACCATTAGTCTGTTAGACTCATGGTCTTTCCGAACAACTTGAAGAGACAAATTGTTTGTCTTTACAATATGGTTTTTATACAAATTATTGTCCCAGTTCTACTCACTTCGCTCTGCATTCACTCTTATAAGTCAGCATTTTTTTTTCAGAAAAAATTTCCCTTTTATCATTTCCTACGACACAATAGTATTCCATTACATTTATGTACCATGATGTTTTTAACCATTCCCCAAATGATGGACGCCCCTTATTTTCTTAGTTTGCTATTACAAAAAGAACTACTATAAACATTTTTGCTTCTATATTCTTTTCCTCTTCCTTTAATTTCTTTGGGGCACAGTTCCTATAGCAGTATTGCCAGGTCTACGGGTATGTATAGTTTAGTAACTTTTATAGGCATGGTTCCAAATAGCTTTTCAGAATGACTATGCCATTTCACAGTTCCAACCGAGAGTTCGTTAAGAACTAGGAAAACAATGTATACAGTATCAGCTCTGTAAAGAAAAATGGCGTTGACAGACTTCAGAAATCTGACTCAATGCAACTGTGAACCACAATTCCAAGAGGACCAGTGATGAAGCCATGCTGCTCACTTCCTAGCAGAAAGGTGATTCCCTCAAAGTATGGGATGAGATGTCTGTTTTTGCACATAGCCAATGAGGGGATTGATTTGTTTGACTATAGAAAAAAGTTAAACACAACAGTATAGAAGAATTTAAATGGCACAATGGACATAGCTCTGGACCTGGAATCAAGATGTCTTGAGTTCAGATATGACCCCAAACAATTGCTAGTCATGTTGATGTTGGGCAAGTAACTTCTGTCTGCCTTCGTTTCCTCATTTATAAAATAGGAATGTTAGTAGCACCTCCCTTCCAGGGTTATTGTGAGGATAAAATGACTATTTTTAAAGTGCTATACTAACCTTAAAGCACTACACAAATGCTAGTTATTATTATTAAGAGCTTTATTTTTCTGTCATTCAATTTGGTAGGAGATAAATTGGCAGAAGAGGGTACATAGTAGTGAAATTATCAAAATGGAAAAAGAAAAATAAGAAAACTTTCAACCATTTAAAAATATGTATAACAGAACAAGTTGAAGGTCACAGGACACACAGACAGGAAAGATAGCTTTGAAAAGAACATACTGAATTTATTATATAACTTAGCAAGCAAGGCAAACTACCGATAAAACAGATTTGAACCTTTTTAGATCCATTTTTTCTGTTCCACTTTGTTTATTAAAATGCTCATATTGTTTGGTTTTAGTCAAATTCCGAATAA
>CM053584.1:215426862-215456321 GCA_028627135.1 Pseudochirops cupreus | reverse complement strand
AGTCAAGAAGGCTATCTTCCTGAGTTAGAGCTAGCCTCCGTCACTTACTGTGTGACTCTGGTCAAGTCACTTAATCTTATTTGCCTCAGTTTCCTAATCTGTAAAATGAGTTGGAGAAGGAAATAGCAAAACACTCCAATATGTATACTAAGAAAACTCCAAATGGGGTCACAAAGAGTCAAACATAACTGAAAAATAGCTGAACAACAACAGTAATACAAACACATGAACATATATATGTGTGTATGTATATACATATATATATGAACATATATGTGTTGTTGCAAGGCTATTGTGGTTCGTGGTGAGGATCAAATGAGATAATATTTGGAAAGTGCCACACAAAATGCCTAACATGTGGAAGGTGTTATATAAATGCTAATTATTATTATTATTAATAGGAATTATTTTGTTTTAACTTTTTTTTTGTTTTGCCTCAGAGTATGCCCCAAGGCATAGGTAGCCTTGATTTATGCTTAGGAACAAGCCATCTTTCATCAGTGCCTGGCGTATGTCCTGATTTTAAGTCATGGAATGATATAGGATGCCATGGGATAACAAAGTTAATGGCATTTTTCTCTTGTATCCTATCTATCAAACACCAAAGACAAGTATGATTCTATCCTATACTTGGGATAGAATCTGGTCTATTATCAAATGATCCTTGATCTCTGGAACCTTTGTTCTCATGTACTTTATTGTATGGCCAAAGCACATTGCTTGAGTTCTACTTTGGAACTTTGAGGACCAGTTACAGAGAGGATCTGCCCTAGAACAGGACCTAAATCAATCTGGTTTCACATCCCCCAAAAGTAAACAATGATTTCCCCTAACTAAACTAAGGGTGGTATAGTAGAAAGAGAACTTTGAGGCAGCAGCTACATGGTTTAGTGGGTGGAGTGCTAGACTTGGAATCAGGAATATCTGAGTTTGAAATCTGCTGTCTATGTGAGCCTCAGGTTACTTAGCAGTAAAATGAGATTATAATAGCACCTACCTCACAGGTTATTGTAAGACATATTGTAAGATATGTAAAGTCTTCTTTAAAGTTTATACTTAAAATATACGATAGCTATAATAATAATACTAATACTTATGCAATTTATCGTATTTATTTTGTTATAATTATTATATATTGTATAACTATTGTATATTATCATTATATAATTTATATGTGTAATAATGATGATGATTGCTTATAGTTTCAAGATATAACTTAAAATTCTATCTCTGATATTTATTATGTATATGATCTTGTACTATGTAACCTCTATAAACCTTAGCTTCCCCTCTTAAAAAAATCTGGATAATAATGCTTCCAGTAACTAAAATGCAGGGCTATTTGAAAAAGGTGCTTCATAAATCTTGACTCACTATGCAAATATGTGTTTTTATTATTAATATCAGTGCCATCACCAGTGGCACAGTTACACAGTCTTGAAGTCATCTAACAGTTCCTGATTCACCACTGTACTTTATATCTCCCAATTCAAAGAAGTTACCAAGTAGTATTGACTTTTCCTTCAAAAGGTCTCTGGCATTCATCCCTTCCTTTCTGACCCACTGCTACCATGCTACCTTAGGATGTCATGACCTCATGCCCATGCTTCTTTCTCTGTGAGGCTTGGAGTCTGGAAGAGCTTAGTTTAAAACCAACCTCAGGTACTTACTGTGTGACTGTAGGTAAGTCACTTAACTTCTATTTGCCTCAGTTTTGTCACCTGTAAGATAGGGATAATAACAACACCTACCTCCCAGGACTGTTGTGACGATCAAATAAGATAATATTTGCAAAGTGCCGTGCACAATGTCTAACATATAGAAGGTATTGTATAAATGCTTACTATTTTTATTTTTTTATTTTTATCAGGGGTTATTTTGTTTTTGCTAGTTTTTGCCCAAGAGTTCTTCACAATGACTTTTATGGAGTAAGAGTGTAACAAATATTGGTTAAATTATATTATTGCATTCTTAAAAATACTAATTTCATAATGCCACTCATAACCCTGCACAAATCCTCCTTTCCCCAAAAGATATCTTAACTTTTCTAGCCCCAAGTGATCTCTATTTTCTCTCATTCACTCTTATGAGAATTATTGGCTGCATTCTATTTGTTATCTCATCACATACTTCCTTTAATTTTTACTTTACTCTTTAATTTGTGCCTGTCACATCCTTCCAGTTAGATTTTTAGTCTCTGGGTTGCAGAGGTAATATCTTTTCCCCCCACAAAAGCACAATCTGGTACCATCTTGCACATAAAATATTCTCCCTCCCCCATCCCAACTCCCACTACTCATTTTCTCTGCCATCCACCTGATCTCTACCCCTTCAGTGATGCACTCCAGCTTTGTCTATTCTTTCCACTATGCTCTCCCTTCATTTTGAACCAATTCCTCTCAAGCTCATTCTATCTTCTTGTACTGATAGATACCTAGCACAGCCTGTCAATCTATTCCAGGACTAGTTGTATTTTCTCCCATGTTCTCTCCTATTTTGCCCCATGATCCTCTCCTTCCATTGGAGAATTCTACCTGGAACCTACTTTTTGATGAAGTGCCCAGGTCAACTTCACTCTTAATTCATATACAGGCAGTGAAACTATTTCTGACACCCTTTTATAGTCATCGTCAAACCTCTGATGGGTTCTCCAGCATCTACCAGTTATGTCACATGTTAGAAAGTGACTAGACTGGGAGGTTACAAGTCCTGCTTTTTAGATCAGCCTTTACTGTTCCTTCATAGGTTTAAAGAATCTTAGAACTTCTGAGGTTACCTCATCTAACTCATAACTTTTTTCTCATACTGCTTCTCATGCTTACTACCTGTGTGATGTTGAAAAGTCACTTATTCTCTCTGAATCTCGAATTTCCCTCTATAAATGGAGATTGAATTAGATGGCACCTGAAGTACTCCCCTTCCAGGTCTAGATCCTCCAAAATCAGAGGGGTCAAACTCATAGAAATGTGCCCTCATAACTCTGAGAGATTAAAATATAATTAGAAAATGCTTAATAAAATAAATAAAATGCAATAAAACATAGATAGTGGTAATTTGTTGTTTCCTAAGTCATTGTGCAGATATCAGGAATCTGTTTCTATTTGAGTTTGACACCACTGCCCCAAATCAGAGAGTAACTGTCAAGATCACACCAGATAATGTATGTGATAGCATCACAAAATTTTAAAAGTTCTTCACACTCAAATTCAAGATAATTGTTAATAACATTAATTATAAAATCCAAGGGCAATAGACTCTGGTCATTTTGTATGCAAAATTATACGATATAAATACAATTTTCAAGACATAAGTTGGTAGCATTTCTCCTTGTTCTTCCAGAGCGGTTTTTTCATACCTGGAGACAACATCATAGCAGTAAAAGGTTCATCACCTTCCACTCAGGATTCTGAAGAAGTCTATACCTTCTCCTAAGAATGAGAACTTGCCATTAGATTTTTTTTTAACAGTCTAGAGTCCATTTAGTACATCACTTCGTTGTTGTCCTAAATGATACCCCAGTGACCTCCATAAATTGAGCTGTGTACTCCCTTTTCAACAGTAGTTTCACACCCAATGACTTTCTTTTAAGCAGTTGGTGTCTGGCATACCTAATGGTTTCCCACTTATGTCTTTGGGAAATGTTACACTGGAGTTTCACCTAACTCCCCATTATCACTAATAATGGGATACAGAGGAGGCATGGAGTGATTACATCCATAGAAAGTTCAAAACCCTCATTTTGCCTAAAGATTTAACCTCCTCCCATGGCTCTAGGAGTCATTATCATTATCTAAGTAGTAGCTTTGCTGATTTGAATTTCCCCTCCCCTCCCTTCCTTGCTCTTGCCTTCCCTTCTATTCTCTGCCTGTCTTAATTAGTGGAAATGAAAACAAACAACGAAATGATTAGAAACTAGCATCAAGAAGGAAAAAGAAAATCTGGGTAACCCATAAACTGGATAATCAGCCTCTGGATATTCAAGGTATGAATATGTTATTCTAGAGAATCAACATCACAGAACCAATATATTCTATTCAATTACAGGCATTTGGGGTCATGGGCTTATTTGTTGGATCCTGTGATACAGAGGTGGCATCATCCAGAAGGACTTAGTAAACTGCTCGTTTCTCAGGATGAAATCTCCTCCATGTTTGACTTACCCAGGTATTAGGAAGGGGGTCAACTAAGTGTAGTGGATTGTAAGCGCATTGGTCTTGGAATCCAAAAATCTGGATTCAAAATCTGAATTCAATATTTACTAACCAGATCACAATGGGGAAGTCAGTTACCATTCCTAAGTCTTAGTATCCTTCTCTATGAAAGGGAATAATAAAACTTACATTACCAAATTATCAGGTTTCTTCTGAGAAAAGCAGAAATGTTTAATCAAATGGATAAGAGTTTTTCTTATACTCAATTATTCACATAACTCTGTGATCTAATTGATTTTAATATTATATTCAATGGGAAAGACCATAGCCTATCCATGCCTGCCAATCCTATATGACTCTTGCCTACAACCTTCCAAAGGTTTGCCATAATGTGTCCACCCAATGTGATAGTGTAGCAGCAAGCACCCTAGCATACCCAGCATGGCTGCTAGCATAGGCTCTTTGATCTGCTTTTCTAAAGGAAAGCAACTCAAAAAGGGTTAACAGTCTTACTTTAATAAATCAAACATATATCATTTACCTAGTTCAGGGGGAAAAGTCAGCACCCTGAACTTCAGAGAAAACAAACAGAAGTTACAAGCAGACAAACATACAGAGAAAATAACACAATTCAGCAGACCAACAGACAGGGCTTCTAGTTGTCTGATCATCACATACATACAGTTAGTCACCAGAAAGAAAAGCACCAACATCTGGGTTTTAAAAACTGGGGAGCTCAATGGCTGCCCAGAGTCTCATCTGGCCAGTTCACAACTCTTCCCAAAGTGAGCTCCAAAGCAAAACCTCACCTCAGAGGTATATATAACCTTCTATAGGGTCAGAGAACATCATAACTCTCCTGACCCACTTGACTACAAAGTAACAAAAGTTGTGCCTTCCTGAAAAACAAGCCTCCCATCACAGGTTCCATGTAACCACATGCAGCCTATTAGGGGGCAGAGTTTATTTTCAAATCAGGAAAGGTCCTCAAATTCACCTAGGTTTATTAAGGGACAGGGAAGATCTTTAAATTCCTATTACCATTACAGATGGACAACTTCCTGACTTTCTCCTGACACTGAGAGTATACTAGTGGAGTACTAAGCCTCACCCTCCCCACAGGAAGAGGCTATCTTTTTTCTTTTCCATATATTTCACTGATGATAACATTTACACATTTATTATATATTACAGTTTTCTCACACCTACCATGTGCCTCTTTGTTGCCCTTTGTTTAATATTAATTTTCTTTTAAAATAGATTTTATTGCTATCTTTTATTTTTATATCTCCTAGATTTTCCTCTGTATCCCTCTTCCTTCCAGAAAGCCATCCCTCTTAACAAAGAATTTAAAAGAAAAAAATGAAAAGAGGAAGAAGAGGGAAAACATCAGCAAAACCAATAAATATATCCCTCCCCCCAAATCTAATAAATTATGTCTAGAGGCCTCCTTCTGCAAGGGGTTGGAGGGAGGTATTTTATTGCTTCTTTTGGGCCAAACACAGTCTCTGTAATTTTGTAACATGGATTTTAATTGTTTTCTGGTTGCTGTCCTTTACATTTAGATTGTTGTAATTCATTGTATTTATTATTTCTCTTGACTCTACTCACTCAGCTTTGCATCAGTTAATGTAAATTTTCACATACTTCTCTGTATTTATCATAGTTGTTGTTTTTTACAGCACAGTAATATTACATTACATACTTCCACCACAATTTACTTAACGTACCCCAGTTAGGGGGTACCAACTTTGTTTCTAGTTCTTTGCTACCACATAATATTTTGATGTATATGAGACCCTTCTTTTTATCAAAATCTCCCTTGGGCATGTGTCCTGCAGTAAAATCTCTGGGCCAAAGATATGGACATGTTATCTGGATATTCCTTTCCCATCTTGGACTTGTGAAGTTGATTTTTTGAAATGACAAGTGAGAATTTATGTTTATCTTTGTAGCATACCTGTGCTTCACTGAATGACGCTCTAGGCATAAAAACCCCCACGAATATATTTCTTTAACCTGCTAGTCAGAAGATACATTAGATCAAAGAAATAGGTATTTAATATGTATTTAATAGGTATTAAAATATAATAAGAAATAGAAGACACCAGGTGACAGAAGTAGCAGTCTCCTGGGAAAAGTTATCTAGTGGGTTATTTATATCCTTTTATATCCCCTCTACCCCATACCTAGAACAAAAGATTAGGTAAGGAGCATGAAAGGCATGTTGTGAAGTCTGGGTATAGCAAAACCGTAGGGGGCTTTAAACATTCTGACAGTGGAGAGGAGATAGTCTGGGTAAAGTAGGAGTTGTAGGTTACTCAAAACATCCTAGTTTGTAATTTACCCTAGGGGTCCAAATGGGAGTCTCTACTCTTTCTTCAGTCATCTGATTATTTCAGACAAAATACTGATTTTAAAATACTAATTTAGCTAAAGAAAGAATCAAAAGAGAGGGGAAGAGATGTGTGGCCAAATCTATGCATGAAAAGTAAGCTGGAGACTTGAAATAATATTTATGTCAAGAAAATTTTCCTGAAACAAGGATTATTGAGGGTTTTGCTTTAGTCCAGTTATCCATATAATTAAGAGTTGTTTTAATTTACTATGTTTAGATATTTCAACAGGAAAAAATATGTATATTATGTTTGTTGTATATGTACACATGCATATATATGCATATATATACATATATGTGTATATGTATATGTGTGTATGTATATGTGTGTGTATACATATATATATATATATATATATATATATATATATATATATATATGTATGTATGTATAGTCAGTTGATCAAGGATGTCTTTGATCAATTTTATGAGTTGTTTCAGCTAACAGTGAGGTTATAGGGTATAAGCTTTAGTCTGGAGATATGTAATGATAACCCCTTGATATAAAGTGTGGTTCAGCTCATTTGTACCTTTCCGAAATCCCACAGAACTCTTCGTTGGTTTTTAATGTGTAGAGTTATTCATTCTAAGATGATTGGCTAGCTGGGACTCAGAAGGATGGACACTTGTCAGAAAACTGTCTCTCCATGGTTTATACCAGTGTGTGTGTGTGTGTGTGTGTGTGTGTGTGTGTGTGTGTGTGTGTGTGTGTGTGTGTAATTCCTTTTTACCTTCCTGTGTTTAAAAGAAAAGACTACTGCATAGCAAAATGGTCCTGACCATGGGAAGAGGGAAACCTGTGTTCTAACATAATCCTCTCTCCCAGGAAATGGATGTGTATGACTTGGGACAGAGAGTAAGTATGAGTTGAACTGGTTTCAAGGCAGTCAAAGAGGAGAGGTCTTGAGAGTCAACTTTCCCACTGTAAGCAACTGAGAAATGAAATTTCTTGCAGAGACATGTGGCGAAGTCAGTTAGGTGGGGTGCTGACTCAGTCTGAGAAATTAATTTATATTCAGTTCTAATAAATCCAAAATTTTATATGGAAGATAAAATTTTGAATTCCTTCAGCATCATGATGCAAGATTTCAGTTTATATAAAGAAATGAGGTTTCCTGGGTAGCACTATCCTTGAGAACTGCTAGAGGTAACCTCAACTTCAACTCAAGTTGAAGAGTTCAGGAACTGGACCTTCTAGAACAAGAATTCTTAACCTGGCATCTGTAAGTATACATATATGTGTGTATGTATAGATATGTAGATATAGATATACACTTATACATATATATGTGCATATATACATATATGTATTATATTTGAATATAATTTACTTTATAAAATTTTATATTATGAATTTTAAAACATTCTGAGAAGGGGTCTACAGGCTTTGTCAGATGGTGAAAAGGGTTCATGACACACATTAAGAACCCCTGGTCTTGAGAGACAAGAGGAAGTTCTGTTGCCAAATTCTCCTTGAAGAAAGAAAAGGATCACTCCCATATTCCTGAGCATCCTCCTACTTGAAGAGTAGAATCAGTAAGTTATTCAGCTTTTCTGAATAGAGCATAAAATAGATCTGATAGGACCTACTACTCCAAAGCATCTTTGCCTTCTGCCAAACCACAGGATAACCCTTCAAATCTTAGAGGCACTGTGTAAGACCATGGGAGCATAATAGATGTACCAGAGGATATGAAATAAAAATCCTTGTAGCAAATAAGCATAGTCAATCAAAACAAATTCTCATATTGGCCATATTCAAAAATGCATGTCTTTTCTGCATATTAATTCATCACTTCTCTATCAGAGAGTCTGTGGCATCAGTTCTCTGAAATCATGACATGACATTGACATGACATTGATCAGATGTTTTCTTTACCTTTTTTTTCTGTAGTGAGGGGGGTATGAGTTATAGAAATTGGTTTTTAATAATGAAAAAATAATTTTAAAAAAGATGTATAGAAGATGAAAGCCCAAGTAACCAAGGATCATTTTAAAGGAGAGGTCCTGTCAGAGTAGTATCAGAAGCAATAAAACAAGAATTTTAGAGTAAACACATAATAGAGGTTGGCAACAAATGTTAAGAATAAAAAAGGTGGTGTTTGCTATGTTGAGACCAAAGTAAAGTCAAAAGAGCAGTAGGTCTATTGCTTGGAGTTTCCTCTGCATCCACATGGATCTCTAGAAATTAATCTCATTTTTTTTTCCTTCCTACTAGGTGTTTCCATTTATTTCTTGAGAATGTTATTCCTAAGCATTTTTCATCCCTCCTGGGCCAACTTCCTCTGAAGCATCTTCTTGTTATTGTTCAGTTGTTTCAGCCACGTTTTACTCTTTTTGATCCCATTTGGAGTTTTGTTGGCAAAAATGCTGGAGTGGGTTGCCATTTCCTTCTCTAGTACATTTCACAGATGAGAAAATTGAGGCAAATAGGGTTAAGTGACTTGTTCAGAGTCACACAGCTAATAAATGTCTGAGGCTGGATTTGAACTCATGAAGACTCATTTTCCTGACTCCAGACATGGCGCCATATCCGCTGTGTCATGAAGTATCTTATATAGTTCGTCTGAACTCAAAAACCAAATCTAGCATACATGCCAGATTATATCCAGATTTCCTTTCCTCTACAGGCATTTACAAGGTAGAACGATAGGCCTAAACCTGTAAGATCCAGTTTAGGTTTATTTACTTGCTTTTTCACTATTGTAAGGATCTAATGCTGAAGAAATTCTCTCTCCAAAAGCTGATTAGCAATCATGCTACTAGTGATGCACTGATTTACAAACCAGTATCTTTCTGATGCCAAGACCAACTCTCAGTTCCCTGTGTGTTCAAGATCAAATTTAACAGGGTTAAATGTAAAGTCCCCTAGCTAAAAAAAAATCAGCTGCATAAAAACAATTTGAAGTAGGGGCAGAAAGGCAATAATTCATATGAAGAGAAAAATATCTGAGAATTTGGTGGTTTTCATAATAGTCAAGATTATATCATGGAAATTAAAAGAAAGGGGGGAAATTGCAATAATAGAAATGTAATGTGTGGGATAGGTAGTCTGTGCTTGGCCTTCATCAAAATGTATCTGAAGTATTGTGGTCGATTCTGGGTACCACATTTGAGAAAGGGTAGACAAGCTAGCATATGTCTGGAAGAGGGTGACTAGTATATTGTGGAATTAAGCATCATGCCATCTGATGACCGACTGAAGGAACAGAGATATTTAGCCTGGAGGAGAGAAATTTTGGAAGAACATCACAGCTCTCTTGAAGCATTTGAATACTTTTCTTGTGGAAGAAGGATTAAGCTTGTTCTTCTTGACCACAGAGGGCAAAATTGGGGGTGATGTAGAGAGACAGATGTTGTCTTTACGTAAGCAAAAATTTCCTAATGAGCAGAGCTATCCAAAATTGGAATGAGTTGCCTCAAGAAGTCATGGGTTCCTCATCAATGGAGGACTTCAGGTGAAGATTGGATAACCACTTGTTAGGGAAGTTGCACAATAGGATGTCTGTTAGGTACAGGTCAAACTCAGTTATATTTGATGGTTCTTCTGACTCTGAAATTTTATGGTTCTGGATCCTTCTTTGGCATGTAATTGATAATAAAAATCATTGCAGTTTAATATTGATTGATATCTAAGAGCAGGGAACATATCTAAGTCCTCCATTTCTTCCTTTACCTTATTTAATATTTTCATCTTGGGGTGTGTGTGTGACAGAAGCAAGATCACAAGTATACTATTTCAATGACATATGACAGGGCCTCCTTCCAGCATCAGATAGCATTGTAATTGTCAGTATTTCTTTTAGGGTGCTAATAAACCTCCTCCCTGAACCACTTATTTGCCATGGAAATGGATCTTCATGAATAGAGGATAAGTAGCATTACAATCAGTTCAAATTCATGAATGATCTCACTTAGTATTTTCAATTCAGTTGAATTTAAATAAATAAACATCTACTAAACATTTACTATATAAAAAGCTTTATGCTGAGAGATTAGGGAGATGCAAATATGAATAAGAAATAAAACTCAGTTCTAGCCTTCAAGTAGTTTACAATTTAGTAAAGAAAATAACATGCACGTAAATAATCATAATATAAAGTAGCATTATCATAGATATACACATGAGTTTAAAAGAGTAAGAAAATTATATTCATGGGAAGGATCAGAAATGACTTCTTGGGGGAAGTGCTATTGATCTTGGTCATGAAATATGAGTAGAATTTCAACAGGTAGGTTGGGGAAGATATTTTGTGTATAGGGAACAGCATGAATATAAGCTTGGAGGTGGGATAAATCTCAATATCTTCCAGGGCTACACACAATTTTGTTTGGATAGACCATGGGATATACAAAAGGGAGAATTGTGAGTTAAGACTAGAAATGTAGTCTGGAGCCAGACTGTGGGGAACTTTGAATGTTATGCTATGGAATGTGGACTTTATTCAGGAGGCAGTGAGGAGACATTGAAGGGTTTTAAACAATGGATTTCCATGATCAGACCCGTGTGTTAGAAAGAGTCATCTGGCATCAATGTGTAAGAAGGATTTAAGTGACAGAAAGATAGAATATGGGGAAATTTGTTAGGCAATTTGTTGTTGCTGTTTTTGTTATTTATTTGTGCATTCTCTCTCCCTCTTTCTCTCTCTCTCTCTCTCTCTCTCTCTCTCTCTCTCTCTCTCTCTCTCTCTCTCTCTCTCTCTCTCTCTCTCTCATTCTCTGAATCTCTGTCCCTTTATCTGTATAATTAAGATAATAATACTCATACCACCTACCATACAGGATTAATATGTGAATCAAAGGTAAAAACATAAGTGAAAATTCTTTGTTAATACAAGCTATATGTAATTATATGATGAGGATAATAATGATGCTAACAGTGATGGAAGAATAGTGAGGGAAAATAAGAAAATGTCCTCTTGCTGGCACAAGGCTAACCTTACTGATCTTTTTTTTATGTAGTTCACCTTTGGCATCTTTCTGTCTCCCTTTATGATGATCTTACTCTTCTCTGATTTTTGATGCTTTTAGCTTCCATAAAAGATTCACTACTAGTACTCCAACTTGGGAGGGTGAGGTAGGTTTGACCAATCTTCTTGGCCACAAATGTTTTATGTTCCAGAATTACCTTCATCTTCTACCACACCCAATTAAAACATATTTTCTCTATATAGTTCAGCTTAGCTAGGGACTAGGAGAAAATAAGTTACTTAAGATAATTTATATTAATGTATGATCATTAGTCACAACTTTTAAAGAGAGATATCTCTATTCTTTTAAAGAGAAGTTTTGTCAATCAAAATAAATTTCTTGGTAGAATTTCATGTAATATAACTAAATACAATAAAAATTCTTGTGAAGATGCTATAGGTTATGGCAAAAATATAGTCTTCCTGCCTGAAAATTTGACCTGAAGATCAGCTTCCTTAAACTGTTCTAAATTTCCATATTTGTCTCCTTCCACCACTTTTTAATTCATACATTCTCTAAGAATTACTAAGGGTTACCAAAAGTTACTCATGGGAGTGTTAGAGAGCTCTAACATTAAACAATTGAAATGTGTTTTGATTGTTTATAAGTATAGGTCGTTTTTAACTCAAAGACTCCCTGTATCCTCCCAACTCTATATGGGAAAATGCAGATATTGTAAAATGATGTGCTATGTTGGTAGAATGAAGTATGATAGCTTAATGCCCTTGGAATATTTAGGGCACTGCCATGATGTGAATAGGTCTCTGCATTATGTTCTTTAATCCTGCAGGAAGGTGATATGTAGCGCCATTATCCAGCAAGGGAGTGCACTATCTGAGTTGTTCAGTAGGCGATGCTTTCCTTGGGCCAAGAGTCCAAAAGCCACTTCAATTTTTGTATAGTACATACATGGGCTAGTCTTCCAAAAGGCTGTATGTTCCTTTTTGGCCACCAGAGGGCTCTCTTCACACCACAGCACCACTGCTTTATGCTGTGGAGCTGAGCTTTGTAAATCTGCCCAGAATGGGTCCAGAATTTAGCTAGGATGTCATATGGGATTGGTGGAGAGAATTGGTAGAAAGAAATATGGAATCTCCTCATCTGGGATAATGAAATCACTGGTATAATTTCAGTCATCCCAGTCACCTCAGAGAATCACCACACTACTCCCAAATCTGTGATCCATCTTTCATAATTCCTGGTGTGGCAATCAGAAATATTTTACTCAACGGACAGTGGATGAAACAGGAAGGCAACCAATGTCAAATGACAAAATCCTCATCTGAGCTCTATTCCCTTCATTGTATTGGAAGCTTCCTGCCCTGACACTTGCTATTTAGGGTGGTCCAGCTTCCTCAAGGTTCATAAATTCTGTTTCTGCCTATGAAAACTTTTAAGGTTCTTAGGTCCCCAGAGAGATGAATCTATGTTGCAGAAATACACTTTATAGACATGAAATCCCTGCTTACCATACTTTTCTTCATCTTTTGCTCCATGTGATCTCTAAAGAGGGGGCCTAAGCCTTTGAGCTTGAGCCTTACCTTGCATGTCTATATATTCACTTGCATGGGGAATTCTCTTGGGAGGCAGAGAGGGTCAGAGATTCAATAGAAAATCTAAAATCATTTTTTAAATTCTGATAATAGTCTTTTAATGTATAACATTTATATTTAAAAGAAAATGTGAGAGTTTTGTGGGTTTTTTTGGTAGGGAAAGACTGGGTGGGGGAGGAAAGAATCCTTTCTTCCCTTAGGAAGTAATCAAGTTTGAAGAATTTCTTAATATTGTACTATTTTCTTTCTTCATGGTAGTCGTTTCTCACCTTTCAAATATTTCTGTTGCGGTCACTTGACCCTATGGATAGAGAGTGTTCATTGATCAGTTATAATTGTCTTTCTGCTCTCTTTTTCTATCTCTTGTCAGTCTTATTTTTGAAATCTTGCTCCACTCCCCACCTTCTCTCCCCCTTACTCCTGACAGTTTTTATTAAATTCAGATATCTAGTTTAGTGACATCCTTGTCTGAGCATTTCCTCCATTCAGTTCTATAAAGTGAGGAAAATAGAATTATTATCAACTATTCCTTCCCTGCCCTGCTACCTTCACTCCTCTTCATTGACTTCAGGCAATTGTGGGTTTGCCTCTACCATATAGCTTCATGTTTCGGTACTGGGGTTGCAGAGAGCCAAGAATATCAGCTTTCCTCGAACCCTAGAGGAAAAGAGCATCTGAGGAAATGTAAGCTCATATCTGATACCTTGAAGATGTGTAGTTTGCCAAATACTCAGTCCCTCCTGGACATTGTTTTTTTTTTTTTAAGACTTCCTTGTAGATTGCAAACCTACATACTCCCATGAATAGAGGAACTTTGGCAGGGAATGAATAGATACTAGACTTGTACTTCAAAGTTGTGTAAATGGAAGTGAACTAGGATAAAAGCAAGCAACTGAAAACCTCAAAATCTCTAGAGTCAAGAGTAAGAAGTTTGGATGTTTAGTTATCTTTACTCCTCCAGTTCTCCATAAGCCAGATTAATACTTAGTCTGGTTTTGAAGATTGTCAGTACAAGAGGTCTTGACTTATTTTCTAGAAGGTTAGTGTAGTATATGGGGCTAGTATCCAGAGCATCTCCAGTTCTCCTGATCTGTATCTTGCCACTGAATCCAGATGGTTCTGGAGGAGACAGTGAGGCTGGTGACTGTGCACAACCCTGCCTCACTTAAATCTAATTCACTTACAAGTCATGACATCACCTTCCTTTTGTCATTGGTCCTCTTTGAGAATGAAAATCAAACAATAACTGAAAACTAGCCCACTGCCTATTGACCATTTCAAAATGGATGTCTTATAGGCATCTCAAACTCAACCTGTTCAAAACAATTCTTTATCTTCACCCCATTCCCCCAAAAGGACCCATCCTTCTTTTGAACTTCCCTGTTATTATCAAGGATAATAATGACATCTTTCTACTCATCCAGGCTCAGAAACTCAGTATCACCCTCGATTCCTTGCTCTCACTCATCCTACACATCCAGTCAGGTGCCAAATCTTACTGTTTCTGTCCTCATAATATTTGTCAAATATGTTCCCTCCTCACCACTACCCTAGAGCAACTCCCTCATCACTGCTTGTTTCCCTGTACTATTGAATATTGTTATAATTGGTCTTTCTTCCTCAATTGTTTCCTCATTCCAATTCATCCTCTACATAGCTGCCAAAGTGACAGAGGTATGATCATATAACCCTCTCCCACTCTAGAAACTCAAGTAGCTCCTTATAAGCTCTTAACACACTGATTCCTTCCTGCTTTCTTGGTCTTCTTCCTTACACAGGGAATCTGAAATCTAGACATACTGGCCACTATTTTGCACACACTGCACTCCCCCTCTCATCTCCATGCCTTTGCACTAGTTTTTCTCTCACATTTAGAATGCATTTTTTTTTTCCTCACTGGTGTCTTAGAAACCTTAGTTTCCTTCAAGACTGAACTCATGTTGTCTACTATGACAGTGTTCTCAACCTGTGGGTCATGACCCCTTTGGGGGTTGAACCACCCTTTCACAGGAGTCGCCTAAGACCCTCAGAAAACACATATTTCCAATGGTCTTAGGAACCCAGACACCGCTTCTCTATCGTCTCCAGGCGGGTCCGCCCACATTCAGATATGCCCACATACAAGTATTAAAGGGTTGTGGCATTAGGAAGGCTGAGAACCACTGTTCTATGAGAAGTCTTTCCTGATGCTTCCAATTGCTACACTCATGACTACCTTGTATTTCTTTCTACACAGTATATTTATACTTATTTATGTATGTATCTCCTGCTAGAATGTAATCAAGGACTGTTGAATTGTTATATTTATTTGCCCAGTATATAGTACAGTGCCTGGCACATAGGAAGTACTTGATAAATGATTATTAATTGATTGATCCCCCCATTGCCTCCTGGGGTATCTCCAGTTGTCCTGATCTGTATCTAATTACTGGATCCAGGTGGCTTCAGAGGCAAAAATGAGGCTGGTAACTTTGCGCAGCCCACCCTCACTTAAATCCAATTCACTTGCATGTCATGGCATCACCTCCCTGATGTCATAGACCTCTTTGAGAATGAAGGATAAACAACAATTTGATTGATTGACTAATAAACCACCTAAGCAAAGGTTCCATGAGTTGATGATCTAAGCGTGTATTTGGCTTCTCATTCCTGACTATTAGTAGCCTTTCCAAATTGAGTTGTGATATGGTTGTCGGCAGTAAAACTATCTCACAATATAAGATATGACTTACTATCTGAAAACAAATTATGCTTTTAATCATGTTTTTGTAGGATAGGTAAAAGAAGAGAGTGATAAGCAATCAATGATAATTAGTTGAGTTTCAGAGCCTTAAAAGAATATCAGGGGGGCAGCTAGGTGATGCAATGAATAGAGCACCAGCTCTGGAGTCAGGAGGACCTGAGTTCAAATCCATCTCCAGACACTTGATACACTTATTAGCTATGTGACCTTGGGCAAGTCCACTTAACCCTAATTGCCTTGCCTTCCCCCCCCCAAAAGAAAATAACAGGATCACAATATTTCTGAATTAAAAGGGACTTCAGAAGCCATCTAATCAAACTCATACCTAAACAAGAATTCCCTCTACCACATTTCCAATAAATGAGCAGTCAGCCTTTATTTAACAACTTGTACTCAAGGAGAACCGAATTCCTCTTAGGCAGCCCATTCCACTTTTGGAAAGCAACTAGGGAATCTGCCTCTCTGTAACTTCCACTCACTGCTCCCAGTTCTGTCTTATGTGGTTAAGAAGTCCAATTTACCTTCCCATGATGTCTTCTCAATTAATTATAGCCCTATATCTTCTTTTTTCAAGACCTAACATCACTGTTTCCTTCTGCTGATCCTCAGTTAGCCTGATCCTGAGGCTCTTCACCATCCCAGTGAATTAGATGTGTGAGTTGACAAGGATGACATGGGCATATATTGTGGGTGAATAGAACAAAAGGAGCAAAATCACAGAAATGTTACCAAATTGTTTGCAAAAGATATGAAAGAGATTGACTTGGCCTGAGCAGAGACTTTGTGTTGAGCAGTGAAAGATAAGTCTTAATAAGCATATGAAGAGACAGAGAATTAGAAATGCAATTAAAATATGACTTTGGATGCATGTCACAAGAATTTAGTCTACTGATGATTTACAGGCAGAGGAGGACTCCAGCTTGGTAAAACGTGGCAAGACATGCCTGACAAAGAGGACAATCAAGAGAGAGATAGTTAAGGTTTGTTAGTTTGAGAAAGGTTGAGTGAAAATGGATTGACTACTTAATTTGTTTCTCTCTTTACACAGTTCTATAATATGAGAACAAGTACTCTCTCAATGAAATTAACGGCAGGTAAATTTAAAACAAATAAAAGGAAATACTTGTTCATTTAGCATGTAATCAGCCCATGGTCTTCCCTGCCTCAGGAGGTCAGGGAGTCAAATGCTGGAACTGGATGAGAAGAAGGGAGGGGAAGAAAGATCCGGTTAATTTTATGACCAATAATAACATTTGTAATTATGCACTAAGATAAGGATAATGAAGTCTGACGCTTCAGGGCATAAAATGATCTCCATAGAGGGCAGGAAGGAATTCCCCCATCATCACCCCCTCCCCATCATGTATGGTATTGCAGACTTGGCCAGGTGCATTGTGGGGAGATTTTCCCAAGAGGCACATGTTATTAACCTAAAGAACTACGCTTGAAAGACCAGTGGCTGGTCTCATCTGGAATACCCTTCTTTTCAGGAAAACATCAGTTTCATATCCTAGAAAATAGAAATCTATGTGGTGGTGAACTATTAGCAATTCAGTGATAGATGAAACATAATTTCTCTGTATATTCAGTTTCTAAGTTCCTAGGATTATATCCACATGCATGTCTAACAACAGTTTCAATATGTCATAGAAACTGATTTAGGACACAAAACAATTCATACCATGAAGGACTAATGAGATGCCCCTCAAGAGATGATACCTCTAGTTGCTAGTCTTATTTCACATGTCTCCAAGGAGGCTCTTAACCTCTACTTTTGCCTTTAGCTCTGCTGGTTGTCAAGGATCTCTGCCTGCTTCCTCTGAGCTCAGGGGAAGCCCAGGATGCCAAGAAGAGAAGGAACCAAGGACATAGCCTGGCCTTGGAGTCAAAATGTATTTCGGCATAGTCATTTAGAAGCTATGTGACCTTGGTCACTTTCTAGGGTATGACTCTAGGCACTTTTCTAGCTGTATGATCACTTTCTATGGTCTCTGATATTCCATGGATCAAACTGGGTATGTATTAGATGGATCTCCAAAGTCCCTTCCAGCAATCCATAATTTTGTGGAGGTAGAAGCAGAAAGGTCCATCTAATTCCATCCACTAAGCTTTCTAAGCAGCAGAAGATCTTTTCTCTAAATACGTCAGCCTGTTTCTCATTGTATGCTTGAAGTGTCTGTCTGCTAATGCTTCTCAGGAGATCAGCCTTCATTGCCTAAAGTTGTACTCCAGAATGTTCTCAAATAACATTTCCTACAATTCTTATTGTACTTTGCTATTTTCTGATATATTCTGGCGACCAGAAAAATTGAATGCACCTACTTGACATTTAAAGCAAATTATTTACATGACCCACTTTCCCTTTTACAGGTGTTCTGCTAGAAAATAGGTCACTTATTGATCTAAGCATATTCCTCATTCTAAGTTCCACTTGTCTGGCTACAATTCCTGTGTTGAGGAAGCAGAAAGCTTAGCAGGAGTTACCATTCTATTCCCACATCCTTCCCTTACCCTCAGATGTTTCTCAGAATTTCACCTCATGACTCTTATAGAGTCATCCATCTTAAATACATTCTTTCCTCCCTCTGTTCGTCTTTCTCTCCATCAGTTGGTGGCTCAGTGGATAGAGCACTGAGCCTGGTCTCAGCAAGACTTGAGTTCAAACCCAGCATTACTAGCCATATGACCCTGAATAAGTCACTTAACTTCTGTTTGCCTCAGTTTCCTTAACTGCAAAATGGTGATAATAATGTCACCCACCTTTCAGTGTTGTGAAGATCAAATGAGGTAGTATTTATAAAGTGCTTAGCACAATAGAAGGTGTTATATGAAGACTTATTCCTTTCCTTTTCCCTTTTCCTCTCTCCTTCTCTTTCCTTCCATCCATCCATCAGCAAATCATTCAGCATTTCTTAAGTACTAAGTACAGGGTAGGCGCTATGCTATGCTTATCACTGTGCTTGCTGATACAAAGAAGCAAAAACAGCCTTTGATTTTACATTTGAATAGAGAATATGATATATATATATAACTGTAATGGTAATGGAAATTTGAAGATCTTCCCTGCCCCTTAATAAGCCTAAGGGAATTCAAAGACCTTCCCTGCTTTGAAAATATACTTTGCTCCCTAACAGGCTGAATGTAATCATATGGACCCCTGCTTTGAAAATATAATCTACCCCCTAATAGGCTGAATGTAATCACAAGGAGTCTGTGGTAGGAGGAGTTTGCTGAACCCTAGAACAAAGCCCACAGGAAGCTGAGAGCCAGAGCTAGACTAGATGATCAGGAGTAGAGCACATATCCCAGGGAGTCAGTCTGTCTTGTGAGTAAATATTGGTCTTGTGTTGGTTTGTGGGAAGACTAAAGTATGTTGTGGCTCTCTGTCCTGTTGTGGCTTGTTAACTTCTTTGCTACTATGATGTGGATAGGAATTGGCTTTCTGATTTTTGGATTTGCTTTTCTGGTGTCTGAATAAATGTTTCCCTTCTGTCTGCTATATGGAGAGTCTGTTAAATCTTACAGTTGAGTACCATGCAGGTATATTTATAGTGATCATGGGCAATGTGAATATTGCATTGGCACCACAATAACTCAATACATGTAAGATAGACAGTGTAATATGAAAGGTAGAATTAGCAGGTACAGCACTAGTTTCAGAGGGATGGGCAAAGACTTCCAGTAAAATGTGGTGCTTAAACTGGTTGTGTTTATCCTTCATTTTTGTGGCATCAGGGAAAAGATGACATGACTTGCAGTTTTCTTTTATTTGAGTGAGGGAGGCTTATACAAGGTCACCAGTCTTACTTTCTCTTCCAGAGCCATTTGGGTCCAGTGGCCAGATATTCATCAGGATGATTGGAGATGGCCCAGAAGGAAGTCAAGGTTTCTAAGAGACCTCGGAGGTTAGGAAACTTGAGACCATTCCAGTCATTAGGGGCATCCAATTCAAAGACAGGAAGATAGGAGCTGCAACATCATGGGACAGAAATAGCAAATAGACCTTAGAGTGATAGAAAGGAGCAATGTGTTAAAAGGCTAGAAAGATAGTAAAGGGCTAGGTTATAAAGAGCTTTACATGTCAAATGGAGGAGTTTGTATTTGATCCCATTTTTTTTTCCAAGTTAGGAAAACTATCATTGTATGAGAGACATGTGTAATGCTCACGTTCAACAGGTGAAGTAGAATAGGGATGGAGATCAATCCATTGACTCCCTGGCAAGATCTCCCCCTCACTCTATCTCCTCTGCAACATGAGGCCAGGAATCATATTGTGTTATAATGTCCTCTTGCCCCTCATGTTTGTGCACAAGCCTCAGCAGTGTTGCCAGGCTATTTGCTGAGCCTCTTCTGCGGTTCAAAAAAAGATGGTGATCTTTCTGCCAGGCCATGGGAAGATCTGGATGCAGCAGCTATATTCATTCGCCTGCTGCACTCTTTCATCTTGTCCTAATGTATTTAAATATTAAAGTCAAATTAAAAGGCTATATTGTGGATTGGGCCCTAGACTTGGAGTTGGAGAGGCATAGGTTGTTATTCTTCCACAGATACTATGTGGTCCTAGGCTAGTGACTTTAACTCTCTGAGCTTCAGTCTCCTCATCTGTAAAATGGGGATAAAAAGGACCATAAGTACCTACTTTAATTTACAAAGTTGTTGTGAGGTTCTGATAAGATAATTCATGTATGGTGCTTTGCAAATTTTAAAATGCTGGATAAATAATTATTACTACTGTTGCCAGGCCTTGTAAATAAAGAAATCTGACTTGTTATTTGACATATATGAAGGAAGTTTCTTTTTTTTTTTTTTAGATGACTGACTCTGGGGTTCTGACCCTTAAGCAGACTTTTAGAATGGTTATGATCATAATCGAAATGGGGAAATTAGCGTAGGGAAGGTTTGCTGGGAAAGGGCAAAATGGATGAGGAAGAGTTCTGTTTTGGGAAAAATGTTGAGTTTGGGGTGTGTGTGTGTGTGTGTGTGTGTGTGTGTGTGTGTAAATGTCTATGGGGAAATCTCCAACAGGCAGTTGACAAGATACCACCGTCACTCTGGGCAGAGGTCAGAGCTGGGATGTTGATTTGAGAGATAGCTGCAAAGAGTGATAATTAAAGCCATACACAGGAATGGATGAAATAACTGAGAGACTACACAGAGAGAAGAGAATAGGGCCCAGGATAGAAGATCGGGTTAGGGGAAGGAAATCATTGCTTAGCAGGAAGGAAGAAGATATGAAGCCAGTAAAGGAGAAAAAGAAGGGTCACCCACCCAGTTTAGAGGGCCATCTTCAATTAAGAGCATCAAGAAGGAGAGCCTGGGTCGTTTTATTAAATGCTACAGAGAAATTAAAGAAGATGTGGTAGGTGAGGAGAGGAGAAGGCCACTGGCTTTGCTAACATGATTATTAGTTATCCTAGAGAAAGTGCTATCAGTGAAGTAGTAGGTTTGGGAGTTTGGATCAGGAGTTGAGTGAATGAGTAGAGAGGAAGGCTATAAACTTTTTGTCTTTTATTTGCCTCATATTTAAATAGTAGATGCTAAATCTGTCTCTAATAACTGATGATACAGAAAGCAAAAAGCATAGGGTTTTTTTTTCCCCATTGTCTGTATTGTGCAAATTAGCAATTATTTTACTATTCTCAGAAAGGACTTAAGAAAATGAAAGAAGATATTTAAATATCTTTATGCTATATTTAAATATTATGCAATATCCCCACATCCAAAGGGAAATCATTGTCAACGTGATTGAGTAGGACTAATTAATCAGACCATCAAGAAGCATTTATTCAATGCTACTATATCCCAGCCACTGAACTAGGCACTAGAGACAAAAAAATATAAAATGAAACGATCACTGCATTCAAGAAACTTGCTTCCTAATGACGTGTGCCAGGGATGATGTATGACATGGAATTTGACACTCACTTATAAACCTCACAGTCTAAGTTAAACTGGATCTTCACAGGCACACACACACACACACACACACACACACACACACACACACACACACGAAGTATCAGAATTATGTGACCCCCATATGGAAATAGAAAGAAATCCTTTTCCTTGGTGACTCCAAATATTTTCCAAAGCATTGAAAGGATAATTATTCTTTCTTATTTCGCCTTTCCTTTAATTTTTTTTATTTTTGATTCAGAAAAAGAAAATGATGTAAATAAATCTGGTAACCTCAGAGTAGTTAGCAGGTAACAGTGTAAGTAGAATACATGCAAAATTTCTTGCATCAATATCGATGACGATGCATAATATAAAAGTATCCAGGTGTTGAATTTGTGTCTTTGGGAAACTGGAGTAATTCATGAAAGGCATCTTAGAAGTAGCACCTTTTGAGAAGGGGTTTGAAAGTAGCAACGGAGGGAGTTTGTCAGATAACGTTCGACAACAGTGAAAGGCCTCAGGGGAAAGTCATTTTCTCACAGACCGATCGCTCTTGGAGTAGAGGCTCCCTTGCTGTATCATGACAGCTTGTATGTGGTGATCAGTGGAGACAAGTTGAGGCTTTCATTCCATTTGATTATAAATGGGGTTTCACTAAGCCCAGTTCACCACAAGCGGATTCCTCTGATTTTGATTTTGTTGTTGTTTCTCCTTTCCATTTTCATCTGTAAACTTTTGGGATCTGCACATACCCTCCATTTTCCTTCTAGTTGTTACTGTTTTTGTTTAGTCGTTTCAGTCCTGTCCGACTCTTCATGACTATTTCAGGTTTTCCTGGCAAAAATACTAGAGTGTCTTGCAATTTCCTTCTTCAGTCCATTTTACAGATGAGGAAACTGAGGCAAACAAGTTTAAATGACTTTCCCAGGGTCACACCACTAGTAAGTGTCTGAGGCCCAATTTGAACTCAGGAAGCTGAGTCTTCCTTACTCCAGGCCCAGCGCTCTCCCCACCATGCTCCTAACTGTACCTCTTCCGCCTAGTGCTTGAGTGTTTTTTAATCATTGTTTTTGATCACAAGGCTTTTTGGCATGTCTTTTCCTCTCCTCTAAGCAATTTACTTAGACATAAAGTAGACAGACACATAAAACAGAAGCAGGGACAAAAAGTAAGAGAGAAGACAATCTAAATGTTATTTTGCACATAGTAGGAACTCAGTAAATATTATTAACTGATTACCTAAGTTGTACAGACCTCCTAAAGAAATCAGAACATTTTACAGAAAGTATATACACATCCCTTTAAAGGAAGTAGTAAAAAATGTTATTGTACACATTTAAGGATGGAAAAATTGAGGAAAAGAACAGTTAATTGATCAGGAACATGATAATGATGGTGATGAATTAATCAATAAGTAAGCATTTATTATGTGCCCATTACATGCTAGGTACCATGGTTGGACCTAAAGATACAAAAGCAAAACAAAACAGTCCTTGCCTTCCAGGAGCTTACATGATGTAATGAAAGATGTGTACACATAGAAATATATGTAAAATAAAGAAGGTTAGGGATTGGCCTGAGATTTCATTGGTATCAGGAACTCTCAAGTGAGGGAACTTGATCTGAAGGAAGTCAGGTCCTTTTCTTCAATTGAATGTTTTAGAAAGATATCTAGTGCAGTGAGAGGTTAAGAGACTTACCCAGGGTCACAAAGTCAGCACTTGTGAGAAGTAGAACTTGAGCCTTGGCATTCCTCTCTCTGGGCCAGCTGTCTATTCGCAATTCAAACTGCCTCTCACAAAGTTAACACAATATAGTTTTGGAAGAGAGTCACAAACATTTTGGGGCAAGGTGGGAATTGGGGGTGGGGAAGGAAATCATTCAGGGCTTCATGTAGGTAGGAGGGAGCGCTTGAGCTGAACTTTGTTTTTTTTTTCTTTCTTAAAATTAAATTAAATATTTATTTTGTGTACATCAGTGGTTCTCAACCTGTGGGTTATGTTCAATTTGTAACAATGAAAATACATCCTGCATATCAGATAGATTCATAACAGTAGCAAAACTACAGTTATGAAGTAGCAATGAAAATAATTTTATGGTTGGGGGTCACCACAACATGAGGAACTGTATTAAAGGGTCACAGCATTAGGAAGGTTGAGAACCACTGGTTTACATCATTACATACACCACAAGATTTTGAGTTACAAATTTTATCCCTGTCTTTCCCCTACCCACCAACCCCAAACAGTGATCCCACTGTATACCCCCTCCCCCAATGTGCTCTCTCCTATATCCTCCCCTATCCCCCCCCCCAACTTTCCAGGAGGGCAAGATAGATCTCCATATCCCAGTACCTGTATATCTTATTTCCCAGGTGCATGTAAAAAATAATAATAATAATAATTATATATATATATATACATATACCTATATATATATAAAACATTTGATTTTAAAACTTAGAGTTCCAGATTCTTTCCCTTCCTTCCTCAGCACCCACCCTTACTGAGAAGATAAGCAATTCAATATAGGTTATACATGTGTAGTAACACAATACATTTCCATAGTGTTCCAAAAACACTGGCTGCCCACCACTTGTTCTATGCTCTACTTTGTCCTTGTCCCTTTACAAAAGTGTGTGCTTCTAACTACTCTCCCCCTCAACCTGCCCTCCCCTCCATCATCCTCCCTCTCATCCCCTTCCCCCCACTTTCCTGTAGGGCAAGACACCCCAATTTAGCGTATATGTCATTCCCTCCCTAAGCCAAATTCAATAGAGAGTAAGGTTGACCCATTCCCTTTTGCCTTCCTGTTCTTCCCCTCCATTGTAACAGTTATCCCTTACCTCTTCTATATGAGATAATTTATCCCATTCTGTCTCTCGCCACTCCTCTCATTATATTCTTCTCTCACAGCTCAATTTCACCTTTTAAATATCATTCCTTCCTATTCAATTGATCCTGTGCCCTTTATCTATGTATACCAGTACACATATATACACACACTCACATATGTATTCATACACACATATACCCTCCTGTATAGACATACATACATTTATACATTTATATTCCCTTCTACAAAAGTTTCATAGGTTACAATGATCATTTTTCCATGTAGGCATGTAAATAGTTCAACTTTGATAAGTTCCTTATGATTTCTTTTCCTGTTTACCTTCTCATGCTTCTCTTGCTTCCTGTATTTGAATGTTGAATTTTCTATTCAACTCTGGTTTTTTCATCAAGAATACTTGAAAGGGGGGTGGCTAGGTGGTGCACTGAAGAGAGCACCAGCCCTGGAGTCAAGAGGACCTGAGTTCAAATGTGGCCTCAGACACTTGACACACTTACTAGCCATGTGACCTTGGGCAAGTCACTTAACCCCAATTGCCCTCAAAACAAAAAAGGAAAAAAAAAGAATGCTTGAAAGTCCTCCAGTTCATTGAATGACAATATTTTCCCCTGGGACATTATACTCAGTTTTGCTGGGTAGGTGATTCTTGGTTTTAATCCTACCTCCTTTGACCTCCAGAATATCATATTCCAAGCCCTTCAATCCCTTAATGTAGAAGCCGCTAGATCCTGTGTTATCCTGATCGTGTTTCCACAATATTCAAATTGTTTCTTCTTGGCTGCTTGTAATATTTCCTTCTTGATCTGGGAACTCCAGAACCTAGCTATAATATTCCTAGGAGTTTTCTTTTTGGGATGAATTCTTTTCATTTCTATTTTGCCCTCTGGTTCTAAAATATCGGGGCAATTTTCTTTGAGAATTTCTTGAAGGATGATTTCTAGGTTCTTTTTTTGATTGTGGCTTTCAGGTAGTCCAATAATTTTCAAGTTGTCTCCCCTGGATCTATTTTCCAGGTCAGTGGTTTTTCCAATGAGATATTTCACATTGCCTTCTGTTTTTTCATTTGTTTGGATCTGTTTAATCGTATCTTAATTTCTCATAAAGTCATTAGCTTCCATTTGCTCCACTCTAATTCTAAAGGAATTATTCTCTTCAGTGAGCTTTTGAAATTCTTTTTCCACCTGGCAAATTTGGCTTTTTAAGGCATTCTTCTCCTCAATGGCTTTTTGGGCTTCTTTTGCCATTTGATTTAGTCTATTTTTTAAGGTGTTATTTTCTTCAGTCAGGTTGTTGACTCTCTTTTCATGATTTTCTTGTATCATTCTCATTTCTCTTATTTGGTTTTCAAAATCCTTCTTAAGCTCCTCTATGACCTGTAACCAGTTCATATTTTTTTTGGAAGCTTTTGGTGCAGGAGTTCCGACTGTGTTATTTTCCTCCTGTTCCATGCTTTGATCCTTCTTGTTCCCCAAAAAGGAATCTAAAGTTGGATTGCTGCGTTTGCTTTGCTTCCTTTGCCTGCTCATGTTGCTAGTCAATTAACTTGACTTTTGAGCTCTTTGCCACAGTAGAACTTTGCTTCCAGAGGGGAAAGATTTGTCCCAAATTGCTGGGGTTTTCACAGCTATCAGAGCTATTAGGAGGCCACTATCTCAACAGCCCCCACCAGCTTTGGCTCATTGGTTATGTACCTTAGGACCACCACCCAAGACCATGATCCTGATCCAGGCAGATTAAGGCAATAGCACTTAGCCTCTGAATGGTCGCTTGGCCCCCCTGTAATCTGCAGGCCAGGAGCTCTGAAGCAGCCACATGGAGGCGGCTGCATAGCCACCTCTTCCACTGCTTCTGGCTCTTGGGGCAGAGGGCTGGACCAGCTCCTCCATCCTTCCCAAATTTAGCTGAATTCCACTGACCTTTCACTTTGTCTTTGGCATTTATGGGTTGATAATTCTGGAAACCACCACAGCTGCTGGTGATCCAGTCTCCCAAATGCTCCAGCTGGGCTGGTCAGGCTACCCTGGGGCTAAAATCCCAGGTTCTTTCAGGGCTGGTTTTGGCTCCCAGCATGCTATGATGAACCCTTCCTGTCTGCCTGTTGGGATGCCTTCAGCAGGAGATTTGATTTTCTGTTACTTTGTGGGTTCTGGAGCTCTAGAATTTGTTTAGAGTCATATTTTATAGGTATTTGAGATGGTTATGGGGGGAGCCACAGAGTTTTCCTGTTTCTATGCCGCCATCTTGGCTCTGCCCCTTGAGCTGAACTTTAAAGGAAATTAAGTGCACAAAGTGGGTAGCTAGGTGGCACAGTGGATAGAATGCAGGGTCTGGAGGCAGAAAAACTCATCTTCCTAAGTTCAAATCTGGCCTCAGACACTTATTAGCTCTGTCACTCTGGGCAAGTTACTTAACGCTGTTTGCCTTGGTTTTCTAATCTGTAAAATGAGCTGGAGAAGGAAATGGCAAAGTACTCCAGTATCTTTGCCAAAAAAAAACAAAAACAAAACAAAATTAGGCCATGGAGAATTGGTTACAATGGAAAAATGACTGCACAGCAAAAACAACATAGGATTAAAAAGAGGCTGAGACGATAAGGGAGCACCTTCCAGGCATAGGGGACAATCAGTTCAATGGAACTGAGACAGAAGTTGGAGTATCTTGCTGAGGAACAGCCAGAAGACCAGTCTGCCTGGAGCAGAGAGTACTTAAAGGTGAATAATAATGTATGAGAAGACTGGGAGGTCGGTTGGAGTCTGGTTGTGAAGGGTTTTAAATGTGAATCGAGGCATTTGAATTAAATCTTGGAGATAAGAGGAGCCACTGAAACTTACTAAGTGGGGTTGTGACCCAGGTGGTCAGACTCTTCTGGTAGAAATATTACCTTTTTTCTTATATTTTATTTTTCCCCAATTACATGTTAAAACAATTTTTAACATTAAAAAAAATTAAATTCCACTGTGCCCAAAGGGCACACTGTTCATGCCTTTTGGTCCAGCAATATCACCATTAGGTCTATATCCCAAAGAGATTATTAAGAAGGGAAAAGGACCCGCATGTACAAAAATATTTATAGCAACTCTTTATGTGGTGGCAAAGAATTGGAAATTGAGGGGATGCCCATTAATTTGGAAATGGCTGAATGAGTTGCGGTATATGAATGTAATGGAATAGTGTTGTTCCATAAGAAATGGTGCGTAGGCGAACTTCAGAAAAACCTGGACTTACATGAACTGTTGCTGAATGAATTGAGCAGAACCAGGAGAACATTGTGAACAGTAACAGCCGCATTGTACGATGACTAGCTTTGATGGACTTAGCTCTTCTCAGCAATGCAAGGATCTGAGACAACTCCAAAAGACTCATGGTGGAAAATGCGATCTACAACCAGAGAAAGAACTATGAAGTCTGAATGCAGATCACAGTGTATTATTTTCTCCTTTTTTGTTGTTTTATTTTTTTCTTTCTTGTGGTTTTTCCCTTTTGTTCTGATTCTTCTTTCACAACATAACTAACGTGGTAATATGATTGTACATATGTAACCTGTGTCAGATTGCATGCCATCTTGGGCAGGGGAGAATGGAGAAAGGGAGAAAAAAAATTTGGAACTCAAAATCTTATAAAAGTGAATGTTGAAAATTATATTTACATGTAATTAGAAAAAAAAATAAAATACCATAGTGGGAAATAAAGTTTTGAATTCCAAATTGTATTCCTACCTCTCTCCCCTCTCCCCTCCTTGAGATAGTAAACAATCCAACATAGGTTATACATGTGTTATCAGGTAAAACATGTTGATATTAGTCATTTTGTACAAGAAGACAAGGAAGGAAGGAAGGAAGGAAGGAAGGAAGGAAGGAAGATGAAAAACCAGCATGTTTCAGTCTGTATTCAGACAATATCAGTTCTTTCTCAGGATAGCATGCTTCATCATGAGTCCTTTTTGCTGAGAAGAGCTAAGTCATTCATAGTTCATTGCACAATATTGCTGTTACTGTGTACAATGTTCTCCTGGTTCTGCTCACTTCACTTTGCATCAGTTCATGCAAGTCGTTCCAGGTTAGAAGTATCACTTTGGCAGCTGTATGGAGAAATGATTGGAGATGGGATAGATTGGAGGCAGAGAGAAAAATTAGGAGACTATTATAATCCTCCAAGCAAAAGGTGATGAGAGCCTGAAATGTGGTGGTGGATTTGTTGATGGAGAGAAGGGAAGAGATGGTAGAGATGCTGTGGAGGTAGAAATGGAAAGATTTGACATCACATGATATATGTTGAGTGAGGAAGAGTGAAGAGTCAAGGACAGACCTGAATGACTACATGAATGGCTAGGGCCTAAGAAGATATAAGCAAGTTTGGAAAAGAAAAAGATTTGAAGGAAAACAATGATTTCTTCTTTAGAAAAGATAACTAATTGCATTTAACATTTTCATTTAGGTCATAGTTTCAAAATTGAAGCTATATCTTTTATACAAATGTCAAATGTTGTTACCATTGCCTTTCTTCTAAATATTTTGTTCATTCTCTTCCATGTGTCTTCTCTCCATTTCTTTTTCTTTTTGGGGGGTATGAGTGGAATTGAGGGAGTAGAGGGTAGCAGTCCTGTACCTGTGATTTCATTAGTGTGAGAAATTTCCAATGCATATATTCTCTATTCTGATATAGATTAGCAACTAGTCTGTGACTTAGAGCTTTAGATGCCTGCCTAGGGGAAATGAGAAGTTAAATGATTTTCCTGTAGTAATACAACTTGTTGTATCAGCAATGCAGTATTCACAATGCCTACAGTAACTATAAATATGCTGATATAGTTATTAATCACAAAATGGAACAGGCTCTCTACATAAGAAATATAGATAGTGCATTCATTTAAATACCAGAAAACTGAGTCCCAA
>CM053584.1:215386545-215426362 GCA_028627135.1 Pseudochirops cupreus | reverse complement strand
TCTCTTGCTCCACCCCTTCCTGCTACATCAGCAAGCTCAAGGGGCGTGGAAGATCTTCAAATCCCAGTATCGTTACACTTGTGTATACCTGAGGCAAGAACAGAATTTGGGTTTTCCTCACTCTGAGGTGGGTTTTCTAGCCATTGTACCATGCTGCCCCTCATATCCATTCGTATCAGGATAAGATCCTGAAATTAGATCAAAGAAGGTTCTGAATGTTTTCTAGTAGGATGTAATCTGTCCTCTTTTTTGCGTACTGCTTTACCCAGTTGGCATCCCACAGTTGAGTTTAATACAACCAAGATGAAGAAATTTTTGCTGTATAAAATTTGGTTAGTAAAGTAGTTAGATCAGGTGATTCAAGTAAAGTTGTTGTGGTGCTGGGTTTTTTTTTAACCGGATTTTCCTAGCTTGTTCCCCAAACCAATGAATACAGAGAATCCTGGGAGCTAGGATAGATTTAAAGTTAGAAGTAGCCATAGAATCAACTAGTCCAGTCACCTCATTCTACAGATGAAGAACTGAGGCCCAGAGAGCTAGTGACTTGTCTGAAGTCGCACAGGAAATATGTGGAAGAGCCAAGATTTTAACACAAATCTTTTGACTCCAAATCCCGTGCTCCTTTCCATTGTGCCATACTGCCCTTCAACTGGTCTCTGAGAATATCTAGACAAAAAAGATATTTTCCGTTTCATTTGAAGCTACTTGATCCAAGTCTGAAATAAAGAAAATGTGGTTGAGAACAAAACATTCTGAAGCTTCAGAATACCCGGGAGCTTGAGACAACTGAGGAAATAGAGCTGGTCATTAATTGTCACATCTCTGCTGTTCCGGGGGGCAGCTGGGTAGCACAGTGGGTAGAGTGCTAGACATCGAGTCCAGCCTGGAGACTCATCTTCGGGAATTCAAATCCAGCCTCAGACACTTACTAACTGTGTGACTCTGGGCAAGCCTTTTCCTACTCACCCCCTCAGTTTCCTCATTTGTAAAGTGAACTGCAGAAGGAAATGGCAAAACACTCCAGTACCTTTGCCAAGAAACCCCCAAATGGGGTCACTAAGAGTTGGACATGACTGAAATGACAGCAACAAATATTGTTCTTCCTTTAAATAGCATGTCTAGTGGCCCTGCTACCCACAGGCTTCCTGGGAAATGCTCTCTGCTCTACCTGCGTTCCCATAAATTGACAGCCCTGCTTGTGAAAAGAAACTGAGATCAAAATGAGATGAAGTCCAAGTTTCCTATACCCAGCACTGATTTTTATCTCAGATAATTTTTTAAGAAATTTTTTTTTTGCTGAAGAGAAGGAATGATTTATCTCACCAAGACCTGTCTGTGAGTCCTGGCTACTGAAGAATGGGAACATTTCTCTCTGTAGAGAGAAGTGGCAATAATTGTCAGGAATAGATTTCAAGTTTATTTGACTAATTCTTTCACCACTTGTCAAAAGAACATACTTTTGTTTATGGTAACAAAACAAGCTCTTTCCTCTCCCATTTCTCCAGTGAGTAGTATGGGCACTTGTGGTGAACACACATTACTGCTAACTGTTATGATGTTTGCTGTCAAACTCATTTATTTATGCAACTGCTGTGGAAAAGCCCCAGGCCCATAAGCAGGCATGAAAGATTTCAGAGTCATGGTGTGGGGTCATGAAAGGGAAAAAAAAAAAAGAGGAGGGGGGAAGCCTCCACTGGTTATGAGAAAGGAACTGACACAGGAAATGGTCACATATGGCGCAGATTTATTGTGTCCGGGGCTTCCCATTCAAATCTCATTATATCCACAGCTCAGAGCAGGCCATGGCACAACCACATTCATTTTCGTTCTGGCATCCGACAAAATTACCGTTCTAGCTTCAAATCGAGGGCTGGAGAGGTGATAGGTTTATCATTCTAGGGAGAGAGTGAGCCAGGAATTGTATTTGTAAAGAATGCTGTTGGCTGCCCCTGCCTTTAAATTAAGCCATGAGCATCGCTTTGTTTGAAGCTGGCAGACAAGGTTTACTAGCAGGAAAAAAAGGGGGATATGGAGGAGGGAGGATGGGGAAAAAGCTTGTGGTTGGTTTTAAATACAGGATATAAAGGGAATGAGAACTTGAGGGAGGAAATAAGGAAAGTTAAATGGGAAACTCACCATGAATTTTACAGTGTATTTTTTTTAATTAGGTGAAGTAGAGAGGTATCCTGTTTGTCTTTACCCCTTTCTTTGAAGAAGTGAATTCTCATACCCCAGATTTATCCCTATCCTCTGTGAGAAACTTTCTGAAATGATGGAGAGAGCACCAATTTGGAGTCAGAGGGACGAAGGGGATGAATGGTACCACTTGCTGCCTCAGTGACCTTGGGCAAGTAGAGCAAGTACCTTAATTTCTCTAGTCCTCAGTTTCTTCAACTATAAAATAAGGGGGTTGCATGAGATGACCTCTAAAGTTCCTTCTAGGCCCAGGACCTATGAGCTTATGATCTGGATTCAAACCTTGACTCTACCCCTCGGTACCTGTGTGACTGTGAACAGTTTACTTATCTAGGCTTTAGCTTCTATGTCTATAAACTGATGGCATGCTTAGGTTCTATCCATCACTAAGTATTTTTGTGAGTATATGATCATGAGTGTCTGCTAATCATAGTATGAGTCTTTGAGTACATATTTCTAATTTATTCTAATGTACTACAATTCAAGAATCAAACGATAAACATATGCTAGGTGGAGATAGGAAGACGTGAAACAGTTTCTGCCTTCAAGTTTACTTTCTATGGAGAGAAACAACACACAATTTAGTAAGTATCTATCATGTGAAAAAATTTGGGTTAGGTGCTAGGGACATAGAGAGAAAAAAAAAAGGGGGGGGAATAACAATCTCTGAACATCAGGACTTTATGGTCTAAACCAGTGGTTCTCAACCTTCCTAATGCCGCGACCCTTTAATACAGTTCCTCATGTTGTAGTGACCCCCAACCATAAAATTATTTTCATTGCTTCTTCATAACTGTAATTTTGCTACTGTTATGAATAATAATGTAAATATCTGATATGTAGGATGTATTTTCATTGTTACAAATTGAACATAACCCACAGGTTGAGAACCGCTGGTCTAAGGTCATTCAGTGTTGAAAGGTTAGCAACTCACTATAATAATTAACTGATACGGTCTGACCTGGTTTCTAATATACCATTCATTTCTATATGACATATAACATAAAGAAGTGGGGGAGTTTTCATTTAAATCTACATCTAATGCTACACTAGAAATCCCTGTGTAACAGAAACAATTCCAAATGATCTTGAATTAAATTCTATTGCCCCTAACAACTCTGTATCATTCTGGCTAATGTGTTACCTTAGTAGTGAGCCATTTTTATTGGGAGTCAGTCAGAGGTGTGCTGGAGACAGCTCAAACCACCTCCCAAGAATTGTTTGGTAGATTTTCAGCGTGATCGTTTCTTATTGTTATTCAGTTGTTTCAGTCACGTCCTACTCATTGTGACCCCATTTGGGGTTTTCTTGCCAAGGGTACTGAAGTGGTTTGCCGTTTCCTTCTTCAGCTCATTTTACAGAAGAGGAAATCGAGGCAAACAGGGTTAAGTGACTTGCCCGGGGTCATGTTGGTAGTAAGTGTCTGAGGCCAGATTTGAACTCAGAAAGATGTGTCTTTGTGACTCCAGGCCAGTACTCTGTCCACCTCAGAAGTCAACAAAGTCTACAAATCAAAAGTTGATTTATTGTTTTGTTGGTTGTTTACAGGTAAGAAAGTGACAGTGAAAATATTAATAAAGCAGATGAAACTTAAGAGTGTGTCCTGCAAACATTCTCATACACCTTCTCCCCGGCTAGTTGCTAAACATTTACTAACACACCTTTATGATCAATTGTAGGACCTACCTAGCAACTGATGTTTTCTTAGTCAACATTTTTTGGTCTGCATAGCAATTTACCCATCAGAATGTAATCTACTCGAAGGCAGTAACTATTTCCCTTTTGCCTTTGTTTCTCCAAAGTTTAGCAGAGGTCCTGGCACATAGTAGGTACTTAATAAATACTTGCTGATTGACTGATTTCCTGATGCTGTCATTTCTTCTTCACCACTGACTGATCTTCTATTGAACCACAAAACCCAGAAAAGTTTCCAATTCTTGGAAAGCTCCTGACTCCAAGCTTATTATTCCTAGAATACTGATCCCCTCCTCATTTTGTCAAAATATTTAGAATAGAATGCTGCAGTGCCGTGCTTTATCAGTAGGTAATACCATCTAATAATCTGCGGACTTCAATCTGAAAATTCTATAACTTTAAGTCCCCAGAACATAACAAATTGCCATTTAGAGTTAATAGAGAAACTAATACTATAGTTTAATCCCTTCCAGTACACAGATAAAGAAACTGAAACCTACATAAGTTAAGTGACTTACCCAAGATCTCCCATAGTAAGTGCAGAGCCAGAATGCAAAACATACTGTTTTGGTTTCTCATTCATTGTCTCCTTGTACAAGATAATTTTGTCACCAAAGTCCCTGGCACTATCAAATGGCTCACATCAGAAAGAGACTCAATTCTATCACTATAGATAACTTTAAAAAGGAGACATCACTGCCTTCAGTGACTCAGTGGATAGACTACTATGTCAGGAAGGCATCTTTTTGAGTTCAAATCTGGCCTCAGACACCTACTAGCTACATGACCCTGGGAAAGTCACTTCATCCTGTTTGTCTCAGTTTCCTCATCTGTAAAACAAGCTGGAGAAGGAAATGGCAAACCATTCCAGTGCCTTTGCCAAGAAAATGCCAAATGGGGTCACGAAGGGTCAGATGTGACTGAACAACAATACCACTACCAACAAACCACCTTTTTTTCTGCTGTGCCCCAAGGATCAAGGGACCTTCCCATGCGACTTAGAGATGAAACCTTCCATATGTGTTGTCTCCCCCTGGAGAATATGATCTAAAGGACTATATTTCTCTTCTCTTGGCATACTTTGTGCTTAGCATAAGTGCTAGATAGTAATAATATAGTGCTTAATATAATAAGTGCTTAATACAAGTTTCATTCATTCATTCTGATTTCACTTCAAAAATTAGAAATTCCAAAGGACACACTTTCTTATAATGACAGATAGTGACATTTGTTCATAAGAGCATTGATTCAGGGACCACTTCGGTCTCCTAGTCCAGTGCCCACCTTTTGTAGATGAGGAAAAAGGAGGAAACTAGAGAAGTTGCTACTTGTCCCGGTACCTAGCACACTTCACAAATGCTTGCTGATTGACTGATTGCTTAGAAAGTTACACAAGTAATAAGTATGAGAGAGTCAAGGTTTGCACCCAAGTCTATTGCTCTTTCTACTTTTCAAAGTATATCTTTGTTGCTTTTTAAATGGAAGTTCCTTTTGTTATGTTTTAAAGAAGGATTGGTGCATGATTAGCACTCAGCAAACTTTACGAGGCCACCACCAGTAGTCTCCAAATTAGAAAGCTGTTTTAAGTAACAATTTTGAGTCACATTTAATTTACATTTAGCAGCACTTCACTGTGAAACCACCTTACGTTTTTTAGGGAAGCTCTCTGATGTACTATCATTCTTAAATCTTAAAATAGTCTTTAAAGATGGACAGTCATCAATGCTTTATAATAATGATGATACTATTTACCCTCCCTGCTTCCAATAGCACGAGTTTGTTTTCCTTTAACTTTTATTTTGAGGTTTCAGCTGTTCCTTTTGCGGTTTTAGAAGGACTGCTTGGAGACCTTGAATTTTTACTCCTGATAGCCTGAGGCAACAGGACAACATATCTAAATAGGGTTAAATTCAACCTTTCCTCACTTTATTTTATATTGTGGTCATTAATTTTTGTTAAATTAGAAATAATGAAGTGTAAATCTGGTTTGACAGAAGAAATTGGAAAAGATTTCTTCTCTCTTCTTGAAAATAGGAGAATAGTAATGTATTTTGTTTTTGTCAAAAATCTCCTATATTTTACTCTACCATGAATTGTAGAATCCATCACAAAATGGTGAAAAAAATTACTGAGGGAAATGGTGGTGTTAACCTGAAGGAAAAAAATCATTAATGTTGATGTATTTCATTCAATTTTAAACATATAACTTTTTTTTTTCTTTTGTGGAAAAGGGGAAGATGGAAGGATTCTATGTGCCTTTGAGTCAAAACATTTATTTTAAAAAAGTCTTTTTTTTCCTCTCCTTCTGATCCATTTTTCTAAATAAAGGATATGAGTTGTTTTTTTTTTAATTTTTTTTTTCTGAGTAAAGACGACCCCTTTGGCGTATTTTCTTTTCAAACGTGAAATGAGGTGGAAAATCCTCATTTCACGACAGGAAGGACAAATATTGACACAAAGTTAATATTTGTCAGAACCCTGGAAGCAACCTGAGTATTTTAAAACACACACACACACACACACACACACACACACACACACACACACAGAGTAATAGACACACAAGCACACACCTATTTTCAATTGCTATTTCTAAGGTTTCAAGTCTTGGCAAAGGAGAATGCGGGGTAAGGTATATCTGGGGCCCGTGAGGTTAGAAATATACACAAAGGCAGTACCCATGCGCACAGACTCACAAACACAAATACAACCTGTTTAATCTAATTTCCCCCATTTAGAAAAGAGTTTCTGGACTTTATCACTGTTATTGTCCATCTTGAATGCAAAGGATATATGTCAAGTCAATATTCAGTGGTCACTCAGTATTTATTAAGTCCTGTCCACTCTGGCCTTTTTTGAGAGGGAGGCCCTGAGGGCGACTGGGCTGCTGCCCCCTCACAGACTGTGTCACTTATCTATTCACATTGATTATGAGAGTCAGCTGTGGCCAGACCTAGCTTTTTTTCCCCCTTCTTCTCTTGGCCCCTCTTACAAGCACCCCTGCCTGGATTTTCATGAGGAAATAATCAGATTAGGCCTTCAGCGGTGAGTTCATATGGAGTTCTTCTTTCTCCAGTGTGCTACTAACTGAATAAACGTGTTTGGTGGTAAATTGTAAATGACATTATGATTACCAAGGCCAGCATGGGTTTCATTTAAAAGTGATCAGAATTGCAGACCACAGAAATTGTGACTGGCAGATAAGGCCATTTGGGGAGGTAGGAAGAGAAAGGACATAAACAAGAGGAAGAGAACCAGCTACAACTATTCTGGACTCAACCTCTTCCAAAAGAGAGGAAGGAGCAAAAACAGGAAGAAACTCTGAAAGACGACTGAAAAACTGAAAAGCTAGTCAGTGGTATAATGTCAGTGCAATCTCTGGTAGAGATGTTGCCTGAGAGATTGAATTATGATAGTCAGGTTGTATATATTGCTCTCCTCTTAGTATATGTCACCTGTATCCTGCCCAAGTAAAGAGGAACTTCTGTGCATTTGATTTGAAGCTAAATACATTGCTCAAACAGGTTCCTTTTTTTTCTTCTTTCCAATTAACTCTAAGAGAAAAAGGGCAAATATGAAATAAAGAGGTCTTAGTATTTTTGTTTAGCATTGGCAAACCTCTCTTTAAGCTATTGGTGATTTTTTTTTTAGAGAGAAACTGATTTATAAACTGATTAGTATCTGACTTATTTACATAAACTTGATCTACCATTTACTGTCCGATGCTTATGTCCAGACTATTTAGCACCCTGGATTTTGGAGTAGCTTTGAAAATATAAGCTGGTGATGACTTAACTGTCATATTTCTGTATTGACATCATGAAATATTTAAAAAGACAAAGCAGGGAAAACTAACTGGTTGTCACCAAATCTGCATATGCAGTTCTATATTTTTTAAAAATAAATGTTTTGACTCAAAGGTGCATAGAATCCTTCCATCTTCCTAATGAATAGCCAACAACATTTACACATGCCTCTTTTACTGAAGAGATAGATAGATAGATAGATAGATAGGTGGATGGATAGATAGATAGCTATGTATATATACACACATGTAAAATACTGGTTACAAAACATTCTGTGGCTGATTGTCCATATGATTACTGTTGTCCCTAAAACTCACATTTGAAGGATTCACATTTTGTTAATCTTATTGCCTTTTATTTTATGCATAGTACCATTCTCAGTTACATCAGGTATTATATCTAGAGTATTGCTTAAGTAAGCGACTCTTCCAATCCAAAGGTTTTAGCCCTCACTACTGTACCCTTGTCAAAAAAAAAAAAAGGTAAGACACAAATTCAGAGCAAAAGTTATTTAATGAAGCAGAATGAAATAGTAAATAAGAACAAAATGAGTCAGGTAGTAAATATTCCTGGTACCTATAACAAATGGATGTCACCTCCCATTCGTTGTAGAATAAAGTTCCTAACTGATCTGTTTGTCCCCAAAACATAGTGGGACAGGAACATTCTAAGATCACTCAGGGCATGGGATTTGAAGATTATAGTCCAAAGTATTCTTACTTAATCATTCCCCTTTCAATACCAATGAGATGATCCAGTGAGTGCTTATTTTTCAGTGCTACAGCCAAAAAGTGTTGATATTTGACTCCATCCCTTATCACAGAGATGAGTTTCAGGGTGTCAAAGATAACTGTCTTATTTTGTAGTTCTCCTATTACTACCTCTGCATCCATATTGCCCTCTTTACAAGACTGTCTTCATTTTTTTTAAGTCTATTACAGCATGGGTATTCCTCATCCAATCAGAATCTTGTTTGAATGCCATCACCGTGTGGTGGGTTCACTTACAATCCTCTGAGAAATAATAGCCTAGATGATTTCCTCCCTTGAGGAAGGATCCCTTAGACATAAGCATTGTGAGAAATGCCCATCTATAGACGTGCCCACTATATGTATCTAACCATTGATAGGTGGTTAGAAATGTGGTTTCTCTACCACTCTATAACTTTTAACTGTTCAGATCTCATTTGTTCAGCAATGGATTTGCCATTGGTGCCAGAAAAAGGAAATGCTAAGTTTTATTGTAGTATGAAGTTTTGTGAGAAAAGTACACATGTACTTGACTCTGGCAGAAGAGCTAGAGCAAATATATGTGTGGGAATGAGAATAAATTCAATTCTAATGTTGGCAGCTAGACTGGATTCATATAAATTAGTTACACATCTTACATACTGGGGACGGATCATCTAATCAGTTCCCAAGCTAATACTTAGTCACTCCATGCTTTTAGCACTTCAGAGCTAGATGACAGCCAAATGGTCATTAAATCCAATCTCCTCATTTTATTTCCTGTCATATCACCAGAATATCTCTACTGTTTATGTGTACATATTTCTTCACATGACATATTCCCTGGTAGAATGTGAGCTCCTTGAAGTCAGGAACTGTCTTTCAGCTTTCAGCATTTAGTATGATGCTTTGCACAGAATAGCGGTTTAATAAATGAATATTGACTAGCTGGATCTTACATGTAACAGTTGCTTCACAAATGTGAGGTAAATAAAAGAGTAAGTTATAATATGCCTAATCAGAAAGACTTGTATTTGTTGGAATGAAATTTAAGTTTAAATGAGTTATATAACAAAGATACCTAGATGCTTGGGGTTAAACTGGAAAGAATATTAGATAATATTAGGATTTTATATGTTTATATTTTATATATTTCACATATATTTATATTTTATATAATAATATAGAATTTTGGAGCTGAAAGCAAACTTAGATCCATCAATTCTTATGTGTTGAGTACCATTGTGTATATGGAGCTGTGCTATGCATACTGTTGAACAAAAATTGCAGGACAATCTCAGGTCTTACAGAGGAACTCCATTATTTTTGAAATAAGAAAATGGATTCTTTGAAAAGTAAATGCTTTGTCTAATATTACTCAGCTTATTAGAGACAGAGAATACAACTCTTCTGACTCCTAGTTATGGTGATTGAGCCGTATCAAGGTCGAAAGACATTTGATCAGTAGTCCATAATAGAAGAAATACTTTGATTTCAAAGATACAAGTGCAATATTTGGAAGTGATCCATGCTGAAGAGAAGTGCTTAATAATCATTTTTCCTTCTGGAAGACTAGATTTGAGTCATCTGAATTCATCATTTGTAACATTGCTCTCAAGTAACATTCATACCTTCCTGTCTCTATAAAATTGTTATGAGAATAATCGACATGCACATTGAAGGCAACCTTGGTGAAGTTATGCAACCACAAGAGGCAAATTTCTACAAACAGCATTCTTTAACATACCATACCTTTGTAATAATACTGAATTGTGTAATGTATACAAGATCATATTTTGTTTACTAAAAACAAGCATATGATTAATCAGAACAAAATTCCATATTAAAGTCATTTATCTGCCAAGACGTCTTCCATGTATATGTAAAAAATCATACAAGATTCCTTGAATATGGAATAATAGAGTTAATTTTGTTTAATAACTCTCTAATCCCTTATATCAAGTATAAAAAAGGAAGACCGATGCTTACCCAGGTGTTTGCCACTATTATGGAATATATTCAGCCCAGAATCCAAATAGAAGACAGATTCTTTATAGATGATGGGGTACTCCAAATGCTGTACTTTGCAGCTGAAACAATGCTAATTACATTAAGACCTGCAACATTGCAGAACTTCCTAAATGAGAGGAAAACTGTTTATTGTCTAGACTTAGGCCATTCAGTTGTCTGTATAATCCATAAAATATCCCATTAGCACATAAATCTTGTACTGATAATGCCAATGGACAATGAACTATACCTAGAATTAAAGAAGAGAAGAAGGGTCATGGGCTAGATTTCCTTGGCAAAAAGGCAAGGGACACTAAATATTTACCTAAATAAAAGACTCATTAAAAAAATAGTCCTTCAGTGATGCTTTATGTTTGCAAGACATAGAATAACATAGCTTCCAAAGAATTAAAGTTATGGTTCTCCCAAAATGTAATGGCAAGTTGCACAATGTAGGTGTGAACAAAGGGAAATGCATGACCAATAAAAAACATTGTAAAGGAGATGTTGTATAAAGGATGTTAGCATATAGGTATATGTCCATAAAAGAAACTGGACTTTCAAAAGTCCCATAATGAGGAAAAGGGATAACCAATGAATTACCCAAGTGCTCCACCGTTATTTATGTAATAGTGAGAATGAGGGTAACTTCTTAAGGACTTTGGCTGGCTCATTTAAGGACACGGAGAAAAATTTTACAATCAGAGAGGTGATGGATGAATTGTAAACTGCATCATTAGAGAAAGTACCCACATTGATGCAATTGCAGAATCATTGAGGAATAGAAGTATTTCTAGGCTATCTTTTTTTTTCCCTTATCATTTGTTTGTTTGTTTTTATCCTAATCAAACTGGTTTCATGTTGGAGCAACCCTCAATGTGTATGTTAAAAAAAAAACAACCCTCTCTTAGCAACTTTCTTTATGGAACATATTTGCTGCTAGGAGCTTTGATTTTTTGCAACTAATATGAAGTATCAAAGACTAATAACATTATTAAATATATATTCCAAATTCTATAAAATTCAAATTCATTATGAAAAATTTACTGAATTACAAAAAGGCTTAAAATTCAGGGATGGGGAACCTGTGGCCTTGAGGCCACATATGGTCCTTTAGGCCCTCAAGTACAGCCCTTTGAATCTAGACTTCACAGAACAAATCTCCTTAATAAGAGGATTTGTTCTGTAAAACTTGGACTCAGTTGAAAGGATGTACCTGAGGACCTAGAATGCCACATGTGGCCTCACGGGTTACCCACCCCTGACCTAAATTGTAGCACAATAATTGAAGAAAACATTAAAAACTCAGAATTAGATAAATTTGAGATTTCATTCAAATCAAGTAGATTTGAATCCTGCTTCTCTAAAATGGGAAGAATTATATCAGTCTTCCTTGCCTTGTTTGTAAAATGGAGAGAATCATATCTTTAGTGCCTGCCTGATAGTATTTCTATGGAGATAAAATGAATTAACTTACTGGATGTAAGGTATTTTGCAAACTCAAAAGACTGGGGGCGGCTAGGTGGTACAATGAATAGCCTTAGAGTCAAGAGGACATTCAAAGAGTTCAAGTCAAGAGTTCAAATCCAGCCTCAGATACTTAACACTTGCTAGTTGTATGACCTTGGGCAAGTCACTTAACCTCAATTGCCCTGCCTTCCCCCCTCAAAAAAAAATTCAAAAGACTATATAAGTGGAAATTACTACTATTCTTGCTTTTGCCAGTACTGCTGCTGCTGCTGCTACTTCATCTGCTTTCATAGAGACAGTATGGTATATTTTGGACCAATATTCTAGACTCAAGAGTTAAGAAAACCTGCAATCACATACTACCTCTGTGTTTAAATCCTATTTACAAGCAGTTTAATCCTGGGCAAAGACTTCTCATCTATTTGCCTCAAACAACTCCATAGTACTTATTTACTAAGTCATAGATAAGGTACAAACTTTGATGTTGGAAGGAATTCCCATTTTTGGGGAATCACTTCGTGTAATATAATATAAATGTTCCCCCTTTTTTCTAAGAGTATGGTGAGGAGGTTATAAATAAATGTATTTTTCACTCTTTCTATCATCTACCTAGATCTGGAAATTAAATATTTCATACTCGGGATGGCTAGGTGGCTCAGTGAATAGAGCACCAGCCCTGGAGTCAGGAGGACCTGAATTCAAATTTGGCCTCAGACACTTAACACAAAAACTAGCCGTGTGACCTTGGGCAAGTCACTTAACTCCAATTGCCCTCCCCTGGTATGAAATAAATATTCATACCCTTTGACCTTAGAGTTATTGGTACTATACTTATACCCCAAAGAGATCAAAGAAAAATGAAAAGGATCCCTCTCTTTCTCTCTCTCTCTCTCTTTCTCTCTCTCTCTTTCTCTCACTCTCTCTCTTTCTCTCTCTCTCTTTCTCTCGCTCTCTCTCTCTCTTTCTCTCTCTCTTTCTCTCGCTCTCACTCTCTCTCTCCATCTCTCTTTCCATCTCTCTCTCTCTCTCTTTCTCTCTCTCTGTCTCTCTGTCTCTCTCTCTCTCTCTCCATCTCTCTCTCTCTCTTTCTCTCTCTCTCTCTTTCTCTCTTTCTCTCTCCATCTCTCTCTCTCTCCCTCTCTCTTTCTCTCTCTCTCTCTCTCTCTCTCTCTCGCTCTCACCCTCTCTCTCCATCTCTCTGTCTCCATCTCTCTCTCTCTCTTTCTCTCTCTCTCTCTGTCTCTCTCCTTTCTCCCTCTCTCTGTCTCTTTCCCTGTGTGTGTATGTGTGTGTGTCTGTGTAAACTAAGGGGATGCACATTAATTGGAGAACAACTGAACAAATAATGGTATGAGTATGTAATGGAGTGCTTTTGTGCCATAAGAAATGACATAAAATATAGTTTCAGAAAATCCTGTGAAGACTCTCCTGAAGTGACTTAGAGTGAAGTAAGCAGAACCAGTACAAGAGGTTCTAAAATAGCAGCAATCTAAAGACAAATAACGACTAATTATGTTTTCAGAGGATTGATGGTGAAACATGCTGCCTATAGATGTGATAGATTCAGGGTTATAGTAGGAAATTGTAGATATTAATCTCACTTTTTTGTTATATTTGTTATATTTTAGATATATTTAAAGATGACCAAAAATGCACCTATAGACCATCGATGCAAGGCTATGTCTGCAAGCAAATGGACTATGTACTTCTGATCCTTGACAGTATCACCATTGCTCCAGGGAGAAAAAATCCGTCTCCAGTGATTTCAGTGACTAGTGACGTTGTGGGAACATTCAATAATGTTGCTGCCCACCCCTCCTGCTCTGCCTCTTTATCTATACCAGCTTTCTATTCTATTTTACCAACCAACTTACTCACCAAAATTTGCTTTATGAATTGGGCTCCCCAAACCATGCGCTTTTATCTCATTGGGAATGAAAGGTCCTCTAAATTTCTGGCTGTGTTCTACCCTGAGCTTCAGAGCCCTCGGGTTTTCTTCCGTGGACATTTTATTCCACCAACTCCAGTTCTATCAGATATTTGGCAAGAGAGTGGGGCTACTGGCACCAACCATTTCAGTTTCATGGATAATCTCTTGTATATCCTCCTGCAAGGGGATGAGCCTGTTGAGGTGCATTCTGCAGTTTCTATCCATGTAGCCTTCACAGTGACATTATCAGTCACACTGGAAAGCTGGGAACCAGTTGTTCAGCAAAGATTGGCTCATTTCTTAAGGATTGACCAAGACTATATCAGAATTGTTCACATAATGCCAGGTGGTGAATGGACCTTAAAGACCATTGCTGACAGTGTGTCCAAAAGGAAACACCACTATCCCACTGGGACCTTTTGTACTTGTTGTCATAGAATGGGTCAGCATAGAAGGCTCATGAAGAAGACGGCAACATGGATCCCACCACCAACTTATTCAGAAACCATTTCAAAAGTGGTGGTCACTGAAATTGGTGATCTGTCTTCTATAGGCAGTGCCAAAGTGGCTCCCTCATTATCTACCAATGCATTGCAGCGTTTGGCTTACCAGATCATCACTGCTCAACAGATTGGGGAACTGCAGGAAGCCCTAGATATGCCAGTTGGGGCCCTGGTGATTAGTCAGTCAGCTGGAGTACATACTTCTGGGTAAGTATATGCTGAAGTAAAAGCTGCCATCATGAATTTTGGTAGCAAATTTAGTCAGGTCTTATTTGCATCATATCACAGATGGGGAAACTGAGGTACAGAAAAGTTAAACTAATTGCCCTGCATCACACAACTAAAATATCATCCTTAAGTCAGAATAAGAATTTAGATAATTACCCAAGTACTCATTCATGATCTTTTATTTTTTGTATGTATTTACTCTATCCATAGTTAATTATCCTCAGGTTACTGATAATTCTCAAGGAAAATTTGAAAAAAAAATCCATTTTAGGATTCCCTATTTAAAAAAAAATCAAATTAAAAGAAAATTTTGATTTAATTTTTAAATAAAATTGTATATCAGAAATTTTTAAATTAAATTTTTAAAGAAAAAACTTAAGAAAGGCAGTGTGGTATGCTAGATAGAGAGCCAGCATGGAGTCAGGAATACTCCAATTGAAGTCACACATCTGATCAATATTAGATATGTGATAATGGCCACATCATAACTTCTCAGTGCCCTGGGCAACTTCATATCTGCAAGTAACCAAAGAGGCATTGATCTATAATGGCAGAGAGAGTTTCCATGAAGGAAGTTCCCAAATGCCAGTAAAACCATTGGCCTGGTCCTACCCAACCACCAATCTCAGAACTCTACACCCAATTATAAAGTTACTTTTAAAAGTCAAATTATAATAAGCAACAACAAAATCAAATAAAGAGTCAAAGCAGCAAAACCTTACACAAAATCTTCAGCATTTGACAAGCTAGAACCATCTGAATGAATGCTAAACAAAAGAACATTTTTATTTTATGTTCCTGTCCAGATTTTCCTAATTTTATGCTACTTTTGCCCTTTCCCCCTTTATAAAAAAAAAGCAGCAGCTGTGAGTATACCATTTTTGTTCTGCTGATTTCCCTCCCCTTTATACAGATTTTGTGATTGTTTCTGTCACTATTCTTATCATTTTCATAACACCATAATAATCTATTATGTGAACATAACATGATTCATTCAAAAGCATTGTTTGTCATATAGATTATTTCTTATTTTTAAAAAGGTGGGCAGTGGATAGAAAGCTGAGCCCAAAAAGATCTGAGTCCAAATGTGGCCTGAGATACTTCCTAACAAATCATTTGTCCCCTTTTTGCCTCAGTCTTCTCATCTATAAAATGGGGAAAATAATAGCACCCACTTCCCAGGGTTATTGTGAAGAACAAATGAGAAAATCATTGTAAAGCACTTGGGCTTTACACATAAAAAATGCTATATAAATGTTAGTTAGTAAGTTAGGTAGGTAGGTAGGTAGTAGTAATAGTAGTAGTAGTAGTAGTAGTAGTAGTAGTAGTAGTAGTAGTAGAAGTGGTAGTAGTAGTTGTAGGAGAAGTAGTAGTAGTAGTAGTAGTGTCATCATCATTATTTTATAGAATTGCTATAAATAATTTTGTATAAATAGACCTGGTTTCCTTTTTATGATGTATCTAGTATAAAACTTTAGATTTGAATTTCTAGATCAAAAAAAAATAATTGGGTTGTATATCTTACTGAATATTGCTTTAATTGTACCTCAAAATGTTTGCATTCATTTACATTCCCGCCAGGTATGTAAAAAGTCAACCCTAGTGTAGACAAACAAGTCAGCCTCTTACAATCAACACATATAGCCTGCAAGGCTCTGCATCTATATGTATCAAGAGCTGAGACCCCTCAAGAAAGACCCAGAAAGTTAAAAACAAACAAACAAACTCCAGGGTGGCCAAAAAGACACCGTGAGGAATGGTAGCAATCATAGCAACCCTGAAACACTTAGATCACAACAGCTCAGGCACAAAGGTCCCCAAGGTTCTTAGCATTTGGCCCTGAGATGCCATAGGAGGCTCTGAAGAACCTGAACTCTGAACCTCAAAGATCAAGGAGGGGCCTAAGTCTGGGAAGTGTATGTTAATGCAGGAGCCTGGGGGACCCAGGGTGAGACCAAGCAGGAAAGACAACAACACGGGGGAGAACGTGGCTTGGCACTAAACCCCAATTCAGCAACTAAGGCTGAAGAGATTAATAAATCAAATAGATGCCAGGCATCACATATACTCACATACACAGATATAGGCAGACATATATGTGTCTATCTGTCACATATATACACATATGCATACATACGTGACTATAAAATATATATAATGTATATGCATATGCTATGTATGCCTGATATATAGCCTTATAATATTATATAATATATGTATATATATTTATGTAAAATCTAGATAGCTTCCAAAAGAAGGAGCAGTTAACTTTGTAAAAACTGCCAGCAAAAACTCAAGGGAAAAGATGAATTTTCTGTAAGGACTATATGACTACCTAGAAGAAATTAAGCAAAGGTTTTTAAAAAAACCTCTGGGTGGAAGGAGAATAAATTACTTAGAACATAAAGTGGTAAACCTTACCCAAGTAATGTAGTTCGTGAGACTAGAAACAGATCCATGAGATAGCTACATATATGTGTGTGTGTGTGTATATATATATATATATATATATATATATATATATACATGCAAATATATATATGCATACCTCTATGCATAAAACATGTGTACACATGTATATGCACACACACACACAGAGAAAAATCAAAAGATTAGAAAAAATAAAAATGTGAGTTATCAAACATCAGAAACAAATGACCTGGATTTTTCCAAAGAGAGGTAATTTTAAAAATCGCTGGACTCCCTAAAAACCTTTTTGAACACAAAAAGAATACTACTAGGAAGGGAACAGCCTCCAACGAAGCAAATTCTCTAAACGTGAAGGGGTGATTGAGTGTCAGGAGGGATGTGGGGGAGGGGGAGAAAAAAAATCTAAGAAATCGAATGTAAGAGGGTACCATATGTAGGTGGACATATGTGTATGCATGTGATATACATGCATATATTTTTACAAAATATTTATAATCATCATACAATGTACCTATGTATCTATGTTATCACAAAGCAAGAATTTATAAGAAATTTCCTTCTTTTTGTTGTTGTTTAGTGTTGTTCAGTCGTTATCAGTTGTGTCTGACTCTTTGTAACCCCATTTGGGGTTTCCTTGGCAAAGGTACTGGAGTGGTTTGCCATTTCCTTCTCCAACTCATTTTACAGATGAAGAAACTGAAGGCAACAGAACTAAGTGACTTGCCCAGGGTGACACAGCTATAAAGTGTCTGAGGCTCGATTTGAACTCAGGAAGATGAGTCTTTCTGACTCCAGGCCTGGCACTCTATCCACTGTACCACCTAGGTGCCCTTTTTCCATCTTTTACAGAAATTAAAAGGGAAAAAAATATAGGATGATGTTTTAAAAATAGACAATTTTTGTTATTTCCTAAGGGCTTAGGTTCATTTTGCAAATAAGTAAAACCACATAAAAATATTTTTCAAACCCTTGTAGTCCCAAAAAGAAAACTTTATCAATCACTAAGGACTCTTAAAATTTCTCTTCATTCTTTCCAAAGATGACATACACAAATAGAAAAAGTGACATTCATTTATGCTATAACATACAGATTTGCAAGAGCCTGGTTATCCTTCCAGTTATTTATTTTGTATTGCAAAGTATGCTTGTGTTCATGTTTTTATTGGCTCTGGAAAAACATAGTAAAGGTTCAATGGAAAATAATCTTTAAACACTAATTTTTCAACAGTACTGTTGGACAAATGTACAATAGTATATATCCTATTGGCAATTAGGAACTTTCCCTCATTTAAAAGTAAATATGTAAGTTCATATCTTTCAAAGGTCAAGTTTGAAAAGCTGTGAGAAAGCTATTTTATTTCAAAATTTATAAACAATTATCTGTCAATGGATTTCTCAGAAACCAAGCAATGGTAGGGATTTTTTTATATGGTCACTTTCAATCTTCAGGGAGATCTGAAAAAAGTGATAGATAGTATGCATTCCACAAACCCCTAACAGAAGACTGTAACTTGACTAACAAAGAGATATCATTTTGGTTGTCTTCAAGAATGAAGGACTACCAACAACCAACCAACAGAAGGGGATGCACTTGAATTGAAGACACCTCCTCTGATATGGGTGCTCTCATTCAATTCATATTCTATCCATTTTATATCCTCCATCTTTTATGATGCTAATCAAGTGACTAAGAACTTCTTGTTGTTTAGAATGTTGCTTGATTTCTCTTATACATACATAGAGGTAGCCAGGTGGTTCAGTTGGATAGAGCCCTGGGCCTGCAGTCAGAAGACCTGAGTTCAAATCCTACCTTAGATACTTACCGTTTGTGTAACCCTGAACAAATCACTTAATCTCTGTTTGCCTTAATCCACTGGAGTAGAAAAAAAGGAAACCACTCTGATATCTTCACCAAGAAGACTCTATGGTCCATGGGGTCACAAAGATTTGGACACAACTGAACAACTTTGAAGTGGAGATTCAGTTTCGTATATGGACCATGTTGCGTTCTACTGTGAATATGGAAATAATTTTTGAGGAGTGTTTAAGCTCAGAATTATATGTCTATATATCTACCTAAATATCTATCTATGTTTCTATGTATCTATGTCTATATAAAAATTTCAAATCCAGCAAGCAAAGTATCAGGTAAGTAGGAAGAAAACCAAGAGAGAACATCTTCATGAAAACCAGGGAATAGTATCTAGAAAGAGGAGGTTGTTGCCTGTGACACATGCTACAGACAGATCAAGAAGAAGGAAAATTAAGACAGCCATTAGAATTGGAAATTATGAGGTCATTAGAAAATTTGGAGAGTGTGATTTCAGTATATTAAACAAAGAAGAAAATACAAAACATTAGCAGAAAAAAATTGGGGCAAGATGGTGGTGGAGAGGGAAGACAAGATAGGTCTCAGGTATAATGTAGGCTCCATGAGGGCAGGGACTGCCCCTCTTTTGCCTTTGTATCCCCAGGACCTAGCCCCATACTTGACACATAGTAGGCTCTTAACAAGTGTTCATTGAATTGAATCGTTGATTGATTCCTTGAAATGGCACTTGAGCTGAATAAATGGATGAATAAGTGAGTAAAAGGGGTTTGTCTCTAGTTTACAAAGTTCCTTATGTTCCTATTTGGAAGAAGGTGATGCTGAATAAAGGAAAATAAACCTCCAGCCTGAACATCATGTTGTTCTATCTATCTATCTATCTATCTATCTATCTATCTATCTATCTATCTATCTATCTGTATATCTGTATATGTATATATGTGTGTATATATGCATACACATACATATGTGTGTACACACACACATATGTATATACATATACACACACACACACACACACACACACACATATATATATAACTTTCATAAAGTTATCCATAGTCTCTCACCTAGGTAGAAAGATAGATATAGATGCTTATCTATCTATCTATCTGTCTGTCTGTCTATCTGGGTGAGAAAATATGAATAGCTTTATGAAAGTTATCACCACTACTAAAGAAATAAGCCAAATGTCTCTCAACATGACGTCCATTATATCTTTGTTGCTAAAAACAGAGTTAAATAATAATATTTAGTTTCTGGGATATTTTACTAAATGCATTTTGGAAACTGAGCATTAGGTTGAATTAGGCTGTACCTTTTTCTCATCTCATTGGTGTTGCTGTTAATAAATAATCAATTACTATTTAATGGGCAGTAATTACTTTTATGCTAACATTTCTAATGGATCCAAGATTTAATACAATTACAACCAGGAGAGGAATCCTTAGTACTTCTGTTCAAGACTGTACATTAGTTGAATGCTCTGCCACATAAGCAGCTACCTGTATGAAGGGAGAAAGGGATGACCAAACAGAATTGCAGTTTCCCCACCTACAAAACTGAGATAACTAATGACCTGTCTATCATATAATAATAGATAAATGTAATTTTATCACTTAAACGACTGTAAAACGCAGGACATTGTGATAGGTACTGGGGTTAGAAAGCTGGAAAATTACAATCCCTGCCCTCAGGGAGCTTATAATTTGTAGGTTTATGACATGCATGCAAACAAAAGTAGTACAAATAGATTGTGATAAGAATTAAGAAGAAATTAAGACAGTATGCTCTAGAAAGTCTTGAGGAAGGAGAGGAATCACTGAGGGATTTAGGAAAGACTTCATGGAGAAGGGGGAGAATTCATTGAGTACTTGACAAACTTCAGATACTTCATATTTGCTGATTTTTTTATTCCATGCAAGGAAATGGCTTGAAGAGAGATGAAAAGGGGAAAAGATGAGTTCAGGGAAAAACTGCTACTGTGGTTTGCAATTTTTCAAGTGCCAAGGATGTTTTTTAAAATAAAAAAAAAATTGCAGACTCCAAAATTGATAGTAGTTGCATTCATAATAGATATTTATTTTATTGTATCTCAATAAAAATCAAGTATAAACATGGTACACATATGCATTCCTGCCCCCCACCCCTTGCAATAAATCAACCTCTTCCTACCCCAGGGTTTACTGTTTACACTATGAGAGCCACTGGACTAGAACAGAGACTATATAATAAAAAATATAACAATAATCATAATATAGTGCTTTAAGATTTGTAAAACGCTTTTCATACATTATATCATTTGATTCTCATACCAACCTTATGCAATAGGTATTTTTATTACTCTTTTTTTGCAGATGAAGAAACTGAGACTGAGAAAGGTTAAGCAACTAACCAGGGTCACACAGCTAATAAATATCTGAGGGAAATAGTGTAAAAGAAGTCTAGAAAGATAAGTCAGAACTGGATTGTGAAGGGTCTTAAGGTAAAGCTGATTTATATTTTATCTTAGGTATGGGTCTGTGGAAGAAAATTAAGTAATTGAAGGAGGGAGAGGAATATGCTTGCTCTAATGGCCTGGGAGGATAGTGAATACCAAAGTTAAAATAAGATGTGTGTGTGTGAGAGAGAGAGAGACAGAGACAAAGAGACAGACAGATATAGAGACACAGAGACAGAGGGACAGACAGACATAGAGACACAAAGAGGCAGAGAGAAAGAGAGATAGACAGAGAGAAAAAAAAGAGGAAGGAAGGAAGGAGGGAAGGAAGGAAGGAAGGAAAGAAGGAAGGAAGGAAGGAAGGAGGGAAGGAAGGAAGGAATTGCTAGACAGAGACAAAAAGGCAGGTGGGAAAAGGGACAAACAGAAATCAATACAGAGACATACACACACCAAAGCATTATGGAGTAATGTATAAAGGATAAACCTCTAATCCAGGAACCTCTGAATTCAATTCCTACTTTTTTATATGAAATGGCTACATTACTGTGGACAAATAACTTAACCTTTGAGTCAACTGTCTAAGTTTAGATCTTCATGGGAGAAGCAAAAGCTTACAAACTGAGTTCCCTATATCAATAAAATCATGGGATTTTGTATACACACATATACCTATAAACACATATACCTATACATGTATATGGTACATGTGGATAGTGTGGTATATGCATACATACATACATACATATACATATACATGGATACACATATGTATATATACATATATATGCATATATATATACATATATATGCATATATATATATATATATACATATATATATATATATATATCAAGAGCAATGATTCAGGAAGACATGCTCACATACTTCTTCTGCAACTTACTAGCTGTTCAACACTGGGAAAGTCACTTAAACTACTCTCAGCCCCATTTTCTTCATATATAAATTGGGAGTTCTCTCATGGGGGGTGGTGAGGTGGATAGAGTGTCAGGCCTGAAGTCAGGATGGCTCATCTTTGGGAGTTCAAATCTGACCTCAGAAACTTACTAGCTATGTGACCCTGGGCAAGTCACTTTACTCTGATTTCCTCTGTTTCCTCATCTGTAAAATGAAATGGAGAAAGAAATGGCAAACCACTCTTTGTCAGTCTTTGACAGGAAAACCCCAAATGGGGTCACAAAAGGTCAGACAGGGCTGTAAATGGTCAAATAACAGTAATATCGCTTACTTCCTAGGGTGTTGTGAGGATCAAAAAAGATAATGTGTATGAAGGACTTGGCAAATCGTAAAACGCTAGGTGTCAGGTATTATTAATGACGAGCTTCTTGGGGGAAGCTTTGGGATTTTTGGGGGGGTAGGGGAGGAAAGAGTAGAATCCAAGGAGTACCGAAAACAAAAAGAGACAAGAAGAGGATTAGCAGATAGAAATAGCCAGGAGAGTAGAGATAGCACAAATATACGGAACATTATTTCATCAACAGGTTATGGCTTCCATATCATCACTTATGTTTATTACTCACCATCTGTCACAGCCATTTTGAATCTCTCTTGACTTTGACATTTGTGATGTAATAAGAAACAAACTTTTGTAAATCATGTCATGTATTTTCTACAGGGACTTTGGAATATCTTCTCTGTCTTGTTTCTTTCCATGTGTCTAAAATGTAGGTGGTAGATCTAGGCACATGATGTAAAGTAAATCTTCTCAGGCAGAAAGCCTATTTCCAGATCCACTATGTGTGTCTGTACAAGTCCATACTGAAGAACAAAACACCTGTCAAAAGCTTTCCAGCGGGGTTTAATTATTAAATAATATGGCAAACAGTCTTGTAGTTTTGCCCAGACCCCTTGGCCAACTTTAACCATTGGGAGTTGGGAGTTACCACTGAAACTGATGAGGTAAAGGGTTAGCCTCAGGCATCCAACAGAGAAAAGTGAGGCAAGGTGGCTGGCTTATTTATACTATTGGCCAGACTCTTTTTGAGATATTTGGCTCTACTTAGTATCAATGAGTTTTTAGGTACTTCAGCTGACAGATGCTTGATTTTCAAAGAGAATTCTCCTTTGCTTGGATGATGACAAAACATTGTAGTTTCCTTCTTACTTGCTAACGAAAGTCTAAAGTGCAAAGAAGTGAAAAATGTTTATGTCTAAAGCATTGGTTCTCAAAGTAGGGTCCATGGACCCCTGGGGATGCCTGAGACACCTTTCATGGGGTTACTGAGGTCAAAACATTTTTCATATTAAATATTAAGATTTTATTGGTCTGTTAATAACATTTCACCCTTTTCCAAATACTTATCAATATGAGACCAGATTTTCTTCATGTATTTCAACCAAAACAACATATCACAATAGATTGTGTGCCAAGGTAGATATGAGAATCCAGCTCTTTTCTATTAAGCAAGATACAAGAGATTTGCAAACACGTAAAATGATAATCATTTTTCTCATTTTTTTTGTTTAGGAAAATATGGGTATTTTTCCATTAAAAATACATATTTTATGTTAATGTGCAATAAAATCATCGTTATTATTTTAAATGAATTATACATATATTTAATCAATTTTAATTTACAATATGGCAAATATTTTAAAAATATAGCTCTCATAAACAAAAGCTCTTTGGAGTCCTCAATAATACTTAAAAGTGTAAAGGGATCCCAAGATGGAAAAGTTTTGAGAACTATTGGTCTTTTTTTTTTCCTTTTTTGTCTTTTTGGAGAGGGGAAGGTAGGGTAATTGGGGTGAAGTGACTTGCCCAAGGTCACACAGCTAGTAAGTGTTAAATGTCTGAGGCTGGATTTGAACTCAGGTCTTCCTGACTCCAGGGCTGGTGCTCTTTTCACTGTGCCATCTAACTGTCCCTGAGAACTATTTGTCTAAAGAATACCCAGACTGAATGAAATCTGATTAATAAGATATATAACATTTCATATTTTTAGAAAGTTTTATAATCTCAACTCACCCCTCCTGTGTATCCACTTGTATACATGGCATCATAAACACAAATGCATCTATTTTGGGTACAAATTCTCCCTTTTCTGTCATCATTAAAGAACTTTCCACATGAAATAGAATTTCTAGATAATCAAAATTTACTTCTTTAAATGCAAAACTATTTTTCTGAATTGTAACCATTTTTTGATGAAAAATCTTTCTAAAATGTAGCACAAACTTTCTTGCTTTTGAGAGTATGCTGAGCATAATTTAAGTTTTTCCTTATCCCCTCTAGTTGCCAATATCCACCTGCTTTACTATGCATTTATTTCATGTGTGCTCACACATGCGCACATTTATTTATGAATATATTTTCTTCCCTAATACATGCATATATGTACATGAATGTAGATGTATATATATATATATAAGCTCCTTGAGACCAGACACCATTTCATTTTTGTAATTCTCTTCCTACCTCCTACCACGATGCTTGACACAGAGGAGATGATTAATAAATGCTGTTGATGATTAATAAATGTTTGCCATTGATTCTTCACATGTCTTTTTAGAATCTTAAATTGATTGATGAGTTCAGACCACTCCTCTCTTTCATCATGAAATCATTTCTATTTGTGTCTTTTGAATTGCATTTTTGAGAGTTTCTTATTCCTTTGTACCTTATTTTCCCAAAGGAATTTGAGTTCATGTTATCCTTCCTCTTTTCAACCCATTGAAATCTGCTTTCCCTAAATCTATGGTGCCTCAGACTATGCCCAGTTTCCCTTTCCTTTGTCACAGATTATAAGAGGCAGTGGACTCTTCTCTTCTTAATATTGATTATTTTCATCCCAATAAAGAGTTCTTCCCTTTTTGTGAGGGAATTTATTTTCTTTTGTTGATAGCTACCTTTCCAAAGAGTTCAAACTAACCATTCACACTGAAGAAACCAGGTGGATAAAGAAAATCTATTGTCCCAGCTACTGGATAGAGCATTGGACTTGAAGTCAGGAAGACTCATCTTCATGAATTCAGATCTGGCCTCAGACACTTACTAGCTTACCTCAGTTCCTCATGTGTAAAATGAACTGGAGAAAGAAACAGCAAACCACTCCAGTGTCTTTGCCAAGAAAACCCTAAAGGGAGTCATAGTGTCAGACACAACTGAAAAGTGACTCAACAACATAACATTGCCCCAACTATAACATACAGTTGAATGTGCAACCCATGCAGAGCATTTATTATCACATATATCTTTGACAGACGTAATAGAGCGATGAACTGATCCCAACATTGAATGGCAGGAATGTGGAAAGAGAGTGTTTCTGGAGACTTCTTTTAATGACCTCAAGCTATGCCTTGAGGCACAACCTTTAAAGTCATTTTTTACAGGTTTTGGAGATGGTTGGAGGGCCAGCTCAAGCAAGTTCCTGCTTTCACTCCGAGATCTTGGCCCCACCCTCAAAAGCCCCAACCTTTAAAACAAACAGTTTACTACTGAAATGGTATGTGGCAAAATTCTAAAATTTTCAGAAAAGAATAAATTGTTATACACCAAAGAATAATGGTGACTTGGTTGATAGTGATAAGCCAAGTGGAAACACATAAATTCTGCAAAAAAAAAAATGTTGTACAAAGAAATGGGTAACTGGAAAAATAAGATGAGCCGAACACATACGGAAAGTTAGAGATAAATAATGGACTGTTAATAGAACTAATGTTGACATTGAGGTCACTTGACTTCTAGTCAAGTGTCCTTTCCTTTGCATTACACAGAAGGAGAAGGGAATGCTTAATTCTATTAGGTACTTCAATTAATCCATTATATCATTGATTTGGGTACTCTGATACTGCAGATTGACACTCATCTATACCTTCCCATCTTATACAACTTGTTTTTATAACATCTCTGGTGAGTTCACCCAATTTGATGGAGGCCTTCCACTAGACTAGGTACTTTAACAGTATATAGGTACCAGAGCAACCTTCAGATCATGTATCTATTATCTTTTGCTCTCTCTACTTGACAGGCTCACCTGCTTTTCCAATCACGTATCTCAGATAATAGCTTTTATCACTAAGGATCATAGATTGGGAGCTGGAAAGGACCACAGGGATCCTTTAATTTATAGGTGAGGAAACTGAGGTCCAGAAAGGTTAAGAATCTTATTCATGCTCACACAGGTGACCACACTTCTACTCAGAAGTAGAATCTGAATTGAGGAATTTGAACTGAGCTAGTGCTCCTTCTCCTGTCCCATAATGTTTCCTACTCTTGATAGTCTAAAGCCTACTTCCTCCCACTGTATGTCTCTCTATTGACTTTTGAATCTTTCATGATTTAAATTATTTGGAAATCGTGTTCCTATATAGCATCACCAGAAGTATATAGTGTTAAAAAGATGAGGTTTGGCTTGAGAAAACAGCTTGGGATCACTGAAAGTGCTGGACCTTTTTCAAAGAACCAAAACTTCAGGATCCTTTTGGAATTAAATATTCTTCTTTACTCATTACCCAATACCCTGTTTTGCCTTTTGGAACCTTTACAGAACAATAGAAAATCCACAGCATACTTTGGAACTCTTCATCAAAGCCTAAATATATTTTAAGGTTATCTACCTTAATAGCCTTGATGGGGAGAGAGATGGTGTTGTCACCAATCCATTTCCCTGTACAGGTCTTGCTTTTGAAAAAAGGCAGCTGACATAGGAAGGATATATTTGTTTGCTGGTCCTGGAAGAAGTATGTAGATACTCTATGATGCATTCCTTCTGTACTCCCTCCTTCAGTTAAATATCCTGGGTCTGGCAGACCAAGGAAGCAAGAGATAAAGGGGGCATCAGAACTCCCTGAACTGTGGATTTTCCAGCTCTTGTTGCTCCTTATCTTTTATCCTCTGCTTAAGGCAATGTAGGGGAAAAAAAAATTCTTTCACACTCCTCACTAGTTATTGGAAGATGTCCAATGAGGGGTTAAATTTGGGGGGTGGGTTTTTTCTCCCCCTGCTTTTTTTAAGTTTGGCTGTAGGTCCTTCTGCCTGCAGGCCAAAGTTACATTAGCAGTTGGAAATTGGATAACGACAGCACAATGACAAATCCAGGTTGCTTGCAATAAGGTGCTAATCCCTTTGCTTTAATATCGGAGCAGCGTGTAATGATGTTTGGACATCACTCCAGTTTACTGACGACCCCACTGGGGCCGGCAATAGAACCTTACAACTGTCTAACAAGGTGTCAGGTGACTCCCGTCGTCACAGCAACGGACACTGGAATCTAATCTTCCCTCCATCCCTTCCAGCACCCAATAACGCCTAGATTATATAAGTGGCCCATCATTGCTTGGTAACTCGAATCAATTAACGTTAATTCGCACAATGCTATGATGTATTGTGATCACTTTCATTTCAGGGAAGGGGGAGAAATTGCTATAAGTCACCTAAAATGAGGTTGTCTGTGGTGCTGAGGTATTAATTGGGTGTCCATATTAAATGGAAAAGGAGCACCATAGTGAAGGGAAAGTGGATGAGTGACTCTCTTGGCTGCTATTGACCTATCAGAAGAAGACAGTGCCCTTTTCCTTTGCTTTTATCTATTACAGTTTTCCCTATTGCGTGTCAAGTTGATGTATTATAAAAAATTCATTTGGTGACCTTTCACCCCCTTAGCAGATTAAACAATTTCACTTGGATGGCATCATTAACAGGACCCTGCATTTAATGATGATTTCTCTAAAAGGCCACGGAGATTCGATTTTAAGCTAACAGATTTATTGCACTATTATAACATATCGTAAAAAACTGTACCACCTACGGTCTGGTTTTAGGATAGAAACTGCTTAAGAGTTTATGTGGAGCTTAAAGTGGTATTACCTTGGGATATGCTGTAGCAGCAAGTCTCTGACCTCCAGTGAGATGCTGTTTACATTTAATAAGAGATGTTTGCTCACAATAAACTTAAAAGTGTGTCAGGAAAGGGGCTTTTAGCTAGTGCGCAGACAATTTTTTTCCTAGCTACTGAGTCTCTTGGTATCACTGATGATATGTCAGCCTTTATGATGGGGGGCTGTCAGCTTTTCCTACCCGAATGGTTCCCTCTCACTTGCAGCTCTTCAGGGAAAGTATGCAAGGATTAGGTTAGGGGCAGAATTCGAACTGGAAAATGAATTTAGAATCTCCCAGAAGCCTAGGACTCATAGGAGAGAAAGTACAGGAAGAATAGAGATTGAAGAAACTAGAATCAATGGTGATTATGGCTTAAATTTTAACCTGGTTTATATTGACTAATTAAAATAGAAATCTGACTCACCTACTTACCCTAAATATAAAAAACAAATGGCAATTAGAACTAGTCTGTGCAGCAGCATGATATTAAGTTCAGTAGGATTCCTAGCCTGTATACAAAAATCAATAGGTAACACTCATAACCTTTTCTGCTAGATAGATCTCTAGTCCAAGTGTCACGACCATAACATATTCTAACCCAACTCCTTCCCTTCCCTGGGCTCCCATTCCTCTCCCATTTGCCTTTGGGGAAGGGAGAAAATTGACAGAAGCAAACTCTCCTGCTCTGAGACTTAGTTGTGAATATAATACTTATCTTACTAACTCTGCTTATCTTTTAAGAAACTCAGATTTCTCCCCTCCTGCTCTCAGAGCTTTGGAGAAATGAAAATTCCCTCTTCCACACAAACTATTGAAGATCCCTAGTAGATATAATAAGTGAACGATCATACCATTCACATCCATCCATCTGCTTTATTTGTGTTTGGGAACAGTGTTCATTTTTGAGATCATAGCTTTACAAAAGCTATTACCTTTAGGCCTAGGCTTTTTGAGACTTAATAGAAAAGGGCAACTTTAGAGATTAGAAATTTCTGAGTCATTCATTTTTTTGCTGCATATATATGTATCCAGTTACTCATTAATTCAATGAAAATTTGTTAAGTTTCTATATCATTTAAAACATTTTGCTAAAGACTGGAACTGATACAAAGATGAGTTGGAGATGATTCTTACCCTCATGGAACTTCCCACCAAATATTTGTGATATGAAAAATATGGAAATATTAATAATAATTCACATTTCTTTGGTACTATAAGGTTTACTAAGTGCTCTATTCCATTTTCTCATTCTGTTTTCCCAGTGGCTAATAAACTTGAACTAGGTTCTCTCTAATGTATGAGTCATTTCCTAGTACTAGGTAAATCAGTTCATTCATTAATTTATTCATTTCTTCATTCATTATCCAATAAATATATATTGAATGTCCCTCACGTTCAAAGTACTATGCTGGGTGCTAGGATGTGGTTAAGGGTGGAGGCGTATGCTTACCTGGCCCTGGGTCTTTGTTCTTGTTGAGTTGAGAGTGCCTATAGTTCTTTTCCTTCTTATACCTATTAAAAACCTGCTTTCAGAGCCCAACATAAATGTAGCTTTTCCTATGAAACCTTCTCTCATCCCTCCATACCCCTCCCTCTTTCCCCCATGTCTAATCTCTCCTTTCTTGTATCTCTCAGAGTATTTGGTACCTCTTTCTTCTTTCATATTGTAAGCCCCAGAGAGAAAGGACTTGGTCTTTTTTAATATCTTTGTGGGACCTAGAGTCTGGCATGCTATATGTTTTAAACAAATATATGTTGACTCTAAGTAGTCCCTTCCACCAAGAAGCTTGCAAACCAGTGAATCCCTATTTTTTTCTCTCTGTAGGAAGAATTTCTTCCAATAAATAGCAGCAGTGATAACTGATATTGGTCAGCAAATTTAATAGAATCTATCAGTCTATCAACCCGTAGTCTTTTCTTTCTGGTTGTTATTTCTTTTTTCTATTTTTTGGTGGGGGGAAGGGAAGGACATTGGGGTTAAGTGACTTGGCCAAGGTCACACAGCTAGTAAGTGTCAAGTGTCTGAGACCAGATTTGAACTCAGGTCCTCCTGACTCCAGGACTGCTGCTCTATTCATTGTGCCACCTAGCAACCTCAGTGGTTGTTCTTTCTTAAAATTTAGCTAGGCTGTTTTGTTTTACTGTTTAAGAGATGTTATTGAGAAAATACCAGTGATGCTAGCTCATGTCCACTGTTTTCTGTTTCCTTCCACTTAGAGACAAATTTTAATTTCTAAATTAGTGACATATGTGCATGGTAAAAAATAGAGTGATTTCAGCAAAATTTATTATCTCACAAATGCTTCTTTTTCTCCTTTTTTTCTCTTTTTTTCCTCACTGAGCAAGAAATTCGAGTGGTTTTGATATTGGTGGTGTGGTATATATACAACCACATATGCTTTCAATCCAAGTTCAGCCATCCAATGGAGAAGTCGGAATAGAGCTTCCAGTGCAACCACACCTTGTCTTTCTGGATAAACAGGTAACCTTATCCATAGGTGACCATTTTCTTCTAGAGCAGCCATTCTCAACCTGTGGGTCATGACGCCTTTGGGGGTTGAATTCACAGGGGTTACCTAAGACCATAGGAAAACACATATTTCTGATGGTCTTAGGAACCGAGACACTGCTCCTCTATCTGTCTCCAGGCAAGTCCGCCCACATACAGGTATGCCCACATACAAGTATTAAAGGGTCCCGGCATTAGGAAGGTTGAGAACCACTGTTCTAGAGCTTGCCAGCAGACATGCTGATTAACAGACCAGCTCATCTAATTCTATATGTGTCTTGTACCTCAGCATCAGTATAGGAAAGCATTTAGTGAATTTAGTAACCTTCTCAGCACAGGGTGCTGCTTTTGTATTTTGTATTTCTTAACTCCTTTCTCTGGTTAACTTTCATTCTATATTCTTGCTTTCCTACAATCACTAAAAGACTGAAGAAAGAATAAACTCAATGTGTTTGCTTTATGAGCAAGGGACAAAGAAAGTCGTTTTGGACCTCCTTACAATGAGCTACCAAGTCAGATCACTTACATCACCAGGGATGTTAACAAAGTTTATTTGACTGTTTCGAACAGTCTATGCATACATGCATATATATTTGTATCAGTGTTGTTTTCAATAGCGTTTTTGCTCTTTTCTTTAAAATCACAAATAAAGAGCTCTTCTAATTCTATTTGCAATTCCATACTCTTTCTTTTCTCTACTACTTTATGAAAAAAAAAACTACACTAATGAAATCACCTCTTCTTCCCCTTAAAAAGGCAAACAAGATGCTTCCTATCTGGTTGCAATGAGCAGAAGGCAGGATGGCTGAGATATGGATTATAGATCTCTAGCTAGAAGGGCCCAGAGAGACCTAATCCAACCTCCTCATTTGACAGCTAATAAAGCTTAGGTCCAGAAATTTAAGTGACTTGCCTATGATCACATCCAGAGGAAAAAATGACAATATTGTGTAATCCCACACCCCTTATGTCCTCTCCAGATTCCTTCCTTCATCCCTTCATTCACTCTAATCAGCATCTAAGCTGCTTATCTCTCAAAAAACCTTTCTCCTGTTCCCTCTAGTAATTCACTTTTCTCTTGAACTTTTCCAGATTACTTCTCCTCTAAAACTACCCATTCACTTCCCCCCAAATTAGTCTTTTATGATGTGTAGTAAATTCTTACTTGAGAGTTTTGCCATTTGGATATTCTTCTTCCTGCCACTGATGGCGACCCTTCCATGACTTAGTAGACCATCTTGAAGTAGACTATAGTCAGGTCTTCCTGACTTCATGCCCAATACCCTGCCCACTTCACTACCTCTCTGCCTCATAATAATATCTAGCATTTATATAGCACTTAAAGGTGTGCAGAGCACTTTACACAGAGGGTACAGGAAGCACAAAAATGAAAACTATATGACATTGAAAGAAGTAGGGTGGTATTCTGGAAAGATTCCTGGCTCTAAATAAGAGGACCTGGGTTCAAACTTGCCTCTGGTGCTTCCTACATGTGTGACTCTGGACAAGTCATATTAACTCCTTGGCCTTATTTTCTTCATCTTTAAAGTGAAGGTATTGGACAAGATAGATGGGCCTCTGAAGTCTCCTTCAACTCAATCTATGATCCTATATTCAGCTGGTGTCCTGGGAAATAAATGCCTTAAAATCCTTCTGTAACCTCTCCCCGGATCTCTTCTAAACTCTTCTTTTCATTTTCCTTTCTAGGGTAGGGTAGTAGAATCATTAGGACCTCCCTCAGAGCCTTGGATTGTGACCGTTTCTCTGGAGGGAGCATCAGAAACTTTATTGAAAGGTATGATGTTGCTTGTACCTCTTCTTAAAAAATTGTATTACCTGGATGTGGTGTTACCTACATATAGTTCCTTTTGCTAAGAAGGGGAGGGAGGCTAAAGCTGCTGGATTGCTTTACCTTGGGAGTTCTGAGCTACATCAGGGTTAAAATACCTGTTCTAAGTGTGATGCCAACATGGTGAGTCTATGGGAGTGAGAGTGAGGGGCAGGGCACCAGCCTACCTAAGGAGAAGCAAACTGGTTCGTGTCAGAAAAGAACAACTTAAAACTTCCATGCCAATCAGAGCAACCTAGGCAAAATAGGGAGACTCAGATGAAAGACCAAGAGAGAGACAGAAAAAGGAAAGAAGAGAGAGAGAGAGAAGGAAGGAAGAGAAAGGGAAGAAGGGAGAGGAAAACAAAAATCCTTTTTCTCCCCTAAATGGTCTGGAAAAAGTTTTGAAGGTATTTTTGTATATTGTATATTTGTATATTCTTTGGTCACAAGGAATTATGATTAGAGAGGTCAAAGACAAAGGGAAATTCTCCCATAAACAAATAAAAATACATAGCAGCACTATGGCAAGGGTCTATAACCAAACTGGGTGCCTGTCAGTTGAGGAAAGACTAAAATTTTTTCTGACATTTTAATGCAATAGAATTTTATTTGCAGTATAAGAAATAACATATATGTAGAATGCAGAAGGAAAATAAAACTTGGGGAGATTTGTGTGAGCTAATGTAAAACTATGAAAGCAATTTACTCGATGACCACAGTAATGCAGAGGAAAGCAGCACTAAAATACCTGTGCTCCGGAGGAGGGATGATGAAACATACCATTTTTCCTCACGGCCACTAAACTATCTTTCTCAAGTGCAAGTCTGATCATGTTGACCCCACCCCCCAACTCAATATACTCCAGTGGATCCCTATTGCCTCCAGGATCAAATACAAACTGCTCTTTCTGACATGGAAAACCCTCTATAATCTAGCCCCTCCTACCTCTCTAGTCTTCCTTTCTCCACACCATCTATGTACTCTTTGATCCAGTAACACTGGGGCTTCCTACCTTCTCCACAACCAAAACACTCCATATCTTGCCTCAGGATAGTTTTTTTTTCTTTTTGGAAGGGGAAAGGCAGGGCAATTGGGGTTAAGTAACTTGCCTAAGGTCGCACAGCTAGTAAGTGTTAAGTATCTGAGGTCAGGTTTGAACTCAAGTCCTCCTGACTCCAGAGCTGGTGCTCTATTCACTGTGCCAAGTAGCTGCCCCATCTTGGGATATTTTCTCTGGCTGTCTCCCATGCCTGGAATTCAGATTCTCCTCACCTCTGCCTGCTGACTTCTACAGCTTCCTCTGAGTTCCAGTAAAACCCCATCTTTTACAGGAACCCTTACCCAACCCTTCTTATTTCTGGTGCCTCCCCTCTGTTAACAAATTCCTATTTATCCTGTATATAGTTTGCTTGGCATTTATTTCTTTGCACATATCTCTTCTCCATTAGGTTGTAAACTCTTTGAGGATGGGGGCTGCCTTTTCTCTTCTTTTTTTTGCATTCCTAGTGACTAGCACAGTGCCTAGAACATAGTAGGCACTTAATAAATGTTTGCTGATTAACTTATAGAGTGATTGACATTAGACAGATGGTGAACTATAGATTTCCCATGAAGCATGCTCTGTTAGACTTGGTTCATGTGTCAGTTTGTTCTCCTTAACTATATATCTTTGTTTTAAGAGAGGGATTTATTGGGGCAGCTAGGTGGTGCAGTGAATAGAGCACCGGTCCAGGAGTCAGGAGGACCTGAGTTCAAATCTGGTCTCAGAGCTTGACACACTTACTAGTCGTGCAACCTTGGGCAAGTCACTTAACCCCAATTGCCCTCCAAAAAAAAAACAGAGAGGGATTTATTGGAAGTTGGTATTGGGACATAAAAGGTAGCTAGGTATCCAGTGGATAGAGCCCTAGGCCTAGAATCAGGAAGACCTGAGTTCAAATCTGGCCTCAGACACTTACTAGCTATGTGACCCTCGTCAAGTGTCACTTAACTGTATTTGCCTCTTTCCTCATCTGTAATATGAGCTGGAGAAGGAAATGACAAACCGTTCTAGTATCTTTGCCAAGAAAACCCCAAGCATTAACAAAACATTTTAAAGCCTTAGAAGTATTTTAAACAGTAGCCCATCACTGTGTCAGAAGGACTATACACAGCCTTGTAGGCTAAGTCAAACATTGAAAATACTGAAGCCTTAAGTTTTAATCCTCTTTATGCTATTGGCTTTCTGTAACTAGTGAGTCACTTTACCTTAATCATCTTCTTTATCTAATCAATGCTGATAAGACTATTTATAACATCCCGCTTGGTAATGGAGAGCTTTGATTAAAATAAGATGATACATTTGTGATTCAAGTCTCAGGAGGAAGAGAATGCAGAACCCAAGCAGCATTTCTTTACCATCCAACCTAAGGACCTTCCTTCATCTGCTTCCTGCAGAATGGTCACCAGTAATTGTAATTGCCTAGAGAAACTGAGCAACTTAATTCCACGGGTCTAGGTAGCTGAGGTGTGGAATGTGAATAAAACGACCTAAGGAGATTAATATTCTTAAGAACAGCAACAGGGATCTCTCTCTTAGCAACACCCTTCAGAACGTGCCCCAAAACAACAACCCAAAATAAAACCCCAAATCAAGTACAGCCCACTACTGAGGTACTAGAAAGAAGAAACTCATTCCATAAATTTTTTCTTGCTTATGAATTCCTGAATTCTGCATTGTTCTAAGGAGGCTAATAGATCAAACTGTGGGTCTGTGCTATTTCATGGAAGAAAAGTTTACATAATTCTTTTAAATATACATACTTGCTAATATTGGTTCAGGTGTGATCTTGGAATTAAAAACTTCTGCAGAATCTGATCGAAATCCTGAGATTATAAACACGTTTCCTTTTTTGGTTAAAAAGAAAAAAAAAGAATAGCATTTTATATGCATGAATTAAAGAGTAATGAACCATTGTTGGTATAATATTCCTAAATAAAAATAAGGAAGGAACAGAAAAACTCTATATTATACATTTGGACCTTTTAGTTTCCCCATCTTTTAGAAATATTAGCTCTTAGCATACAATTTTTTTTTAAATGTTACGGCCATCCTGCCTTCTATAGAACAGGTGTCAGTAGAGTGAGAGACAGGCCCAATACTAATCATGTAAAACTTTTAAAAGGAGTAACTAGGGCATGCAGTGGATAGAGCATGGGGCCTAGAGTCTAGAAGACTCATCTTCCCGAATTCAAATCTGGCCTCAGATACTATAATGTAAGTAGAAAAGTAGCTGTGTGATCCTGGGCAAGTCACTTACCCCTGTTTGCTCCCGTTTCCTCATCCGTAAAATGAACTGGAGGAGGAAATGGCAAACCACTCCAGTGTCTTTGACTAGAAAACCCCAAATGGGGTCACAAAGAATCAGACAGCAACAATACATAATAACAGTTGTGACTAATAATTATATTTCTGCAAAGTAATCCTGTTCTAATATGGAGACACTTTCAGAGCCAGAATAGTTGGTGCTGACTATAGGTTAGGCAGGTTACATGTAATCCTTTCTTAAATAGATACCAGTCCTCCTATTTTTCTAATTTATCCTGTCCTGTTGTGGTCCTATTCTTTGATTCTACCCCGGCTTTACTCTTAGTGCTGGTAAATGAACCCTTTGTCTTATCTTTCAGTGAACTAAGCTTCCAGATCACTTCCTGCAATCTCCTTGGCATGCCATTTTTCAACATGTTTTGTTTCCTCCATTAGAATGGATGCTATTTCAGGATGGGAACTGCCCTGTATGCTTTTATTGTCTCCCCAGTACTTAGCACAGTGCCTTACACATTAGCAATTTTTTTAACGCTTTTCCTGGCTGGCATGGAAGTGATATCAGGTAAGAATCTCATATCTAAAATGTACAAAGAACTTTGTCAAATCTATAAGAATGAGTCATTTCCCCAACTGATAAATGATCAAAGGATATGAATAGGTAGTTTTCCAATGAAGAAATCAAAACAATTTACAGTCATTAAAAATGTTCTAAATCATTATTTATTAGAGAAATGCTGATTAAAACAACTTTCAGATATCATTTTACACCTAACAGACTGGCTAAAATGATGGAAAGGGAAAGTAACAAATGTTGGAGAGGATGTGGAAAAACAGGACACTGATTCATTGTTTGTGAAATTGTGAACTGATCCAGCCATTTTGGAGAGCAATCTGGAATTATGGTCAAAGAGTTATTAAACTACTTATACCCTTTGACCCAGCAATATCACTATTTGGTCTATTTCCAAAGATAATTAGTGAAAAAGGGAAAGAACCTATATGTTTTAAAATGTTTGTAGCAGCTCTCTTTGTGATCACAAAGAACTAGAAATTGCCGGGATGCCCATTGTATATGCATATGATTGTGAAGGATTACTAATGTTATAAGAAAAGATGAGCTTGATGATTATAGAAGAACATGGAAAGACTTGCACAAAATAATGAAGGAAAAATGAGCAAAACCAAGAGAACATTGTGTGTAGTAACAGCAATATTGTTTTAAGATCAACTTTCAGGAAATAACTTATTTTGTCCAGTATAAATACCCAAAATTAATTGTAAAGGACATATGAAGAAAGATGCGATCTGCACCCAGAGAAAGAACTGATAAATAGAAGTATGTGTATAATGATTTTACACATATATACCTCTTTGTGTCTAATGCTAGCCATCTCTAGGGAATGGAGGGGAGAGGAAAGAAAAAAAAGAAAAAATTTACACTATAATTTTGTTGTATATTTAAAAGGAACAGCAAGTTGTGCACTGTAGATTTGTAGTTTCATGGACAATTATCTTTTTTATTTTACTATATAAGTAAATGCTTGTTTTGTTCCATAAATTAAAAAAGAAAACAAAAAGGGGAAAGTGACAATCTCACACATACCTTCTAATAGATTTTAAATTTTGTTTGTGTGTGTGTGTGTCTGTGTGTGTGTTTATCACAAATCAAAGACCCTTCAAAATTGCACTACTAATAGAATCAAGTCAGTGTTGACATTTCATTTGGCCATTACATTTTTCTAAAATTAGGTCAGGCTGATCTGCCCAATCAAAGATAAGACATATCTATCTTTGAAACATTCCAAATATGGGTTATAATATAACAACTCTAAGTTGCTTATATAAAGAGACCTGATTTCTTTTAGGCCCTTTGCCTTTGATCTTCCACATGACTGTTTTAATATATATGAAATGTTATCCTATATAGGATGAAGGCACTCTTAGACATAATAAATATCTTTTTTTTTCTACTAGTGGGTTGATATTTATGCCAAAATAGTCATTGCATCAAGTGCTTCAAGTATGTGCTTCATCAAAAGAGGTTCTCGTCAATTCATTAAAAAAAATTTTTTTGGACAATTGGGGTTAAGTGACTTGCCCAAGGTCACATAGCTAGTGTGTCAAGTATCTGAGGCCGAATTTTAACTCAGGTCCTCCTGACTTCAGGGCTGGTGCTCTATTCATTGTGCTACCTAGCTGCCCCCATTGTAATCAATTCTTAATCATTTGGGGGCAGTGAATAGAGCTTCAGACTAGAGTCAGGGAGACCCGAGTTCAAATTCGGCTTCAGATACTTACTATGTGACCTGAGGAAGACACTTAACCTCTATTTGCCTCAGTTTCTTCTGTTTATTATAAAAATTGTCATTGCATTACCTGTTTCAAGTATGTGCTTCATCATAATAGGTTGTCGTCAATTCTATTCATATGGCATAGTGGATAGAGGAGAGGGCCTGGAGTCAGGAAGACCTGAGTTCAAATATAGCCTCAGACACTTACTGTGTGATCTGGGAAAGTCACTTAGCAACCTCACTTTGCCTCAGATTCTTCATCTATAAAATGGGGATTATAGGAGCTCTTCTTTCCCAGAATTGTTTGGAGGAGTAAATGGAATAATAATTGGGAGGCGGGGTGGAGCCAAAATGGTGACACAAAAGTGGGGACTTGCTTGAGCCCTCCTCCAAAACCCTTCCAAATACCTGTAAAAATGACTCTAAAAAATTCTAGAGCTATAGAACCCACAAAATGAAAGAGTGAAACACACCTCTAGCCCTGCACAACCTGGATGGATGACAGGAAGGTCACACAAGGCTGGGAGTGGAGCACAGCCCCATATGGACTACACCAGTTCCTCTGGGAAAATGAGCAAACAATATAAAAAAAAGTCACACTATAGAATCCTACTTTGGTGACAAAGAAAATCAAAATATGCAATCAGAAGAAAACAACAAAGTCAAAGTTCCTGGATCAAAAGCTTCCAACAAAAATATGAATTGGTCTCAGGCTATAGAAGAGCTCAAAAAGGATTTTGAAAAATCAAGTAAGAGAGGTAGAAGAAAAATTGCGGAGAGAAATGAAAGTGATGCGAGAAAATCATGAAAAATGAGTCAACAGCTTGCTAACGGAGACCCAAAAAATACTGAAAAAAAAAACACCTTAAAAAAATAGAGTAACCCAAATGGCAAAAGAGATCCAAAAAGCCAATGAGGAAAAGAATGCCTTAAAAAGCAGATTTAGCCAAATGGAAAAAGAAGTCTAAAACTCACTGAAGAAAATTAATTCCTCAAAAATTAGAATGAAGTAAATGGAATGTCTCTTTATGAGAAATCAAGAAATGATAAAACAACCAAAAGAATGAAAAGTAGAAGACAATGTGAAATATCTCATTGGAAAGAACACTGACTTGGAAAACAGATCCAAGAGAGATAATTTTAAAATTATTGGACTACTGAAAGCCATGATCAAAAAAATAACGTAGACATCATCTTTCAAGAAATTATCAAGGATATTCTAGAAGCAGAGGGTAAAATAGAAATTTTAAGAGTCTAACAATCACCTCTTGAAAGAGATCCCAAAAGGAAAACTCCTAGGAATATTATAACCAAATTCCAGAGTTCCCAGGTCAAGGAGAAAATATTGCAAACAGCCAGAAAGAAACAATTCAAGTGTTGTGGAAATACAATCAGGATAACATAAGACCTAGCAGCTTTTACATTAAGGGATAGAAGAGCTTGGAATATGATATTCCAGAACTCAGAGAAGCTAGGATTAAAACTAAGAATCACAGACCCAGCAAAACTGAGTATAATACTTCAGAGGAGAAAATGGATATTCAATGAAATAGAGGACTTTCTAGCATTCTTGATGAAAAGACCAGAGCTGAAAAGAAAATTTGACTCTCAAATATAAGAATCAAGAGAAGCATGAAATGGGGCGTGGAGCCAAGATGGCGGCGTAGCAGCAGCAACATATTGCAGCTCTCACATAGCCACCCCAAAATACCCATAAAATAGGACTCTAAACCAATCCTGGAACTCCAAAACGCACACAAAGATACTTCCCACT
>CM053584.1:215365985-215386045 GCA_028627135.1 Pseudochirops cupreus | reverse complement strand
ACGGGAGGGGAGAAAATCTGAAACTCAAGTGATCGTGGAACTGAATCTTGTAAATTAAAAGTAAATACACAAGTCATTAAAAAAAAGGAAAAAAAGAAAACATATTTCCGACGGTCTTAGGAACCGAGACACCCCTCCTCTGTCCATCTCCAGGTGGGTCCACCCACATGCAGATACGCCCACATAGGAGTATTAAAGGGTCTCGGCATTAGGAAGGTTTTGAGAACCACTGCTTTAAAGTCATCATCGTCAACACTTTCCCACTGTCTATTTTTTTCCTTGTGTCTAGCCTAAATAAATTGTCTGTGCTCCTTTTCTTTTGTCCTGATCTCAGTGGAAACCAGAACTAGCTATAGTCTGTACCTGATAGACAATGTCACATCATCTACTCAGTCTCACTTCAGGCCCTTCCTGGTGAACTAACCCAATGCTTTTGACATTTAGTTACTGGTCTCATCACTTTATGGAAGAAAAACATTCAGACTAATTGAAAAAAATGTATTTAATTATGCAGTGCTGTGATGGTGTGCATATAAGGGTGACTTAGAAGATGTTCCAGGGACTCATAGTCTGTGCAGGGAAGCATTGAGGTAGCAGGTAGAAGCATCTTCCTGGTAGGCAGGCAGTTAATCAGTCTCAGTCCTCCTTCAAGCCCATTTCCATGCCATTCCAAGCTCCCCCACTCAGCTCATTGTTTACTTCCTTTTTTATAGAGGAGCCTGTCAACAGCATTTATATATTTTATAATTGCAATTCCAAGGATATGATGAACCCTGGAGTAATGTACTGTACTTTGTAGCAACTGTCTCAGCTTTGGGGCACATATGCTTCAAATTTGAGAATATCATAGATATATATGGGGAGAAAGGGGATCTTCTCAGAGATCTCTGAGGCAAGCTGGTATTTAACGCAAAAGCACACCCATTTGGAGCTAAAGCACTTTCCATTAGGCAGTTTGGCTGCTGTTCTATGAGGCCGACTCACTGTGCTCGACGGACACATTGCGATTAAATGCTGTTTTGTATTCCTCCAAAGATGAGCACAATAAGAACGTTTGTCAAAGGAAAAACTGCAGCAAACGATTGCACGTTGAACATCTGTACTCTGTAGTTCATTGTTTGTAAGAGTTTATTGACCATAATTTTGATGCATATAGGTTTTAAAGAGTATAAACTGCATTTGTCTTGAGCAGCCATCATTTATTTGAGTCTTGGCTTATTTATTTCCATTTGCCGGGCTTTTTATTTATTTTGAGGCTCAGAGGAGATAAAGTAAAATATGTTTCCCAAAAAGGAAGTTTTAGTTAGCTTGGCAAAATTGATGAGAAAATGCGATATTTTTCTAAAAAGAATTATGCTATTGAATTGAAAAATGTAGCACTAGACATGCTATATCTTTATAACACCTTTTAGCCATATAGATCTCAAACCAATTTATAAACTTTAAGAACTACACTCACCAAATCAAATATATAGCCACTTCTGGAGTACAATGACACAACTAATCATGAGAAGAAGCTTAGAGGCAGGGTAATCAGGAGAATAATTAATAACTATGTGAATGTGATTCTAAATTTGGTACCACATATAAGCGATTGCCCTCTTAGGGCCCTTTGGATAGAAGGTTTACTGTTTATCTTTACTTAATGCGTTTTGTTATCTTTTGTTTTTACATCAAAATAATTGCCTTTTGCCCCTTCCACATCCAATTTGCTGTCCCTTATTATAAAAACAAGAAATCGGGAAAGCCAACAGACCACATCTGAAAGTATATATACTACAATTTACAAGGATAATCTCTGCCCCTCTACTCAGAGGAGGGAAGTCTGTTTCATTACCATCAGTGGTCTGGAACTGAGTTTTGCTGTTACCATTAATCATAAATCACTTTGTAATATTATTTTCTTTATATATGTTGTTCTGATTCTACTTCACTATGCATCAGTTCATATATCTTCCCATATTCCTCTGAATTCTTCATATTCATCACTTCTTATAAAGAAATAAGTAGTCCATTATATACATTCATATACTATAATTTGTTCAGCCATTCATTCAACTGGTCACCCACTTTTTTTTCCCCTAGGAGTACTGTTATTAATATTTTCAGATGTATAGACATCTATAGTAGTGTAGTGGATGGAGCATCAATCTTGAAGAGCTGTATTCAAATCCTACTTCAGACAGTAAATAGCTGTATGAGCCTGGATAAGTTACTTTCAATTTTCGCATTTGTAAAATGGGGATAATATTAACTAATACGTATCTCAAGGGATTGCTGTGAGGAGCAAATGAGATTACATATGTAAAGTACTTGGCGAACCTTAAAGTTCTGTATAAATTCTAATTATTATTATTTTTTTTAATATGGGGATTTTCTCTCAGCCTTTAACTTCATTTGGGTATATATAAGATCACTGTATCAAAGAGTAGGAAATAGTTTAGCCACTTACATGACTCCAAATTACTTTTTAGGTTGGTTAGATAAATTCACAGCTCTAGAGATGTGCCTATTTCTTCACAGTCCATTCAGTGTTGACTATTTTCAGGCTCACTGTTTAGAAATTCACATCTGTTTTTTGCTTAGTGTTCCATATGGGAAAAACCAAGGTATAGGTCACTGACATTACTTTTTCAGGGTCACCTGGTTAGTGGTGATTAGAAAAATAAAAAAGACTAAGGTGACTTCAACTTCTTCTAATCATTATTAAGTAAGTGTACTTTAGAACAGAATCCTGACTATTCTGTCATGTAATACAATAGCAAGAATTTAATGTATGAATAATGAATCCCTCAGCTATATGGGGCCCCTGAAATTGTTTCTCTAGGGAACTTGTAGAACGTCTTTACTGGAAGCCCTTTAAGAACAAGATTCAATTATCTGGGATGGTTTAGTTCCAAGTCTCGCCTGAAGGAAATGGGATGGACCATATAATGTAAATGTATTATCCAGCTCTATTTTTTTGGGTGCTTGAAAATTAAAGAATCACCTCTGGGCTAAGGAGATGGCTTGTGGAGTTTTCTCTTGGACAGGCGGGAATTAAAACTTGCTGTCTTTGTTGCTATAGTTGTTGTTTTTGTATATACAGGACACACCCATTCAGAAGCTCACCAAGGTCGAGTCAGCTTCTCCAATCTGGCTATCTCAACCTCCGGGTCAAAGTGGTACTTTCTTTTCACTGTGACATCCCCACCAGGTAACTTAAGCGCTGTTTACATTTGTCATTTCAAGCTTTTGGCTCTTTTCCTAAAAAGCAAGCCCCTTCCTTACAATGGAATTAGCTTCGGTCAAGCAGACATAGGAAGTGCACCTTCCATTTTGTTTCATAGAGACATGGTTTGGTTTTATCACTGAGAAAACAGAAAGAGGAAAATAGAAGAAGGACCTATGGGAAGTATCTATAGAGTGATCCATAATGAACAAGAATCCAGATAAAAGTGTAAACACTTGATTTAGATTCTATTATTTTCATAAAGGAGCTACATCTTTAGTTCTATAGAGGTTGCTAGCAGTGACCTATTGAGATGTCCTCATTGATGAGGAAGAGCCTTGGGAGAGCATTTGAAGAGCCCCTTTTGCCCCAGAAAATGGAAAATGTAAAAATAATCAAAACTCAGTTCTAGATTGAAAATATATAAATATTTTACATTTATGTATAAAATTCCTGGATTTCTGTGAATTGGAGTGGGTTGGGAAGGGTGGGCATCTCTTATGTCTCCAGCACTATTGGAAGTCATTACAACTGTTTCCCCTTTTTTGGGAAACCTCTATTACCAGTTTTGATATTTTCACAGCAAATATTAGAGAAAGTATAACTGGGACTACACAAAATATCCTCTATTCTAGATCAGGTGCCACTTGCTAAGTGAAGCCTTTCCTGAAACAACCCTCAGTTTTTACTGCTCTGAACCAATTGAAATTATGTTGCTTTACTTTTTAATACATATTTTATGCCTTTGTCTATATACATGTTGCACCCTCTCCCCAGTAGAATATAAGCTCCTCAAGGACAGGAATTGTTTTGTTTTTGTTCTTTTTATCTCTAATGCTCAGCACATAACAGGTGTTTTATAAAAAAATTATTAAATTGATTGAATCTTGCCTTTCAGACCTTGTGACAATTGAAGATTTCATTTCTTATCCTCTTGTTCTAAGGATTTGACTTAACTATTTCAAGGGGATGCCCTTCCAAAGTGGGATAGAATTATTGACATAAAGAGATGTTGATTGACTGAGAAAAATAATGACTTTAATATATAGCCTCAAAAATTGTACTGGGAATCTTGGAAATGTTCACCTAACGTGGGAAGTAAAAATAATCCAACAATTATATATCATCATCTCCAATAATACAGCCTTTCCTCTTACTGTTTGTTTCTTAGGGTTTTGCAAGTTGGGATTCATAGTAATGATGATAGATATTAGATGGGAAAAAATAGACTTGTATCTTTGAGTTGTTTATTTGTTTGGAGAGGTAGGGGAAAACATTCTGAAGCCCAGGATATACAAATATGTTAATTAGAAATTTTGGAAAAATGTTTCTTGAAAAAATGTGTTTTGTAGTCTTTAAACTGATATTTGACTAAAATATGATCTTATACCTCAATGAAGTATGGAAGCAGCCTTGATTTCTCTAACGATCTATCTACCAACCTTGAAAAACTCAATTAAGGGGTGGCTAGGTGGCACTGTGAATAGAGCACCAGCCCTGGAGTCAGGAGGACCTGAGTTCAAATCCCTCAGACACTTAATACTTACTAGCCGTGTGACCTTAGGCAAGCTACTTAACCACAATTGCCCTGCCTCACCCCCTCCAAAGAGCAAAAAAAAAAAAAACCAACTCAGTTAAGAACTTTGTATTGAGAAAAAACATGGTACAGTGGACAAAGCATTCCCCATTTGTATTCAAGAAGACCTGGGTTCAAATCATGACTGCTACATTCTGCCTGTGTGATCTTGGGCAAGTCACTTTACCTCTATAGTCCTCAGTTTCTTCATGCATAAAAAGAGCAGACTTAACTGGACTATGTCTAAAGTCCCTTCCAGGTCTATTTCATTGACTTTATATTCCTAATCTAGATGTTTTTATCCATATTGTGAAGCCTCCCATACATATAAATTTAAGCACATGAAGGTAAAATGACTTCCCCCATTATCATACAAGAAACAACTAGGAGACCCATAATTTGACCCCTTAGTTTCTGACATCAAATCCAGTGTGTTTTTGACTACACCATCTGGTTCTCCAGAGTTCCAGGACTCAGCGAGGGTACCCCACAGAAGTGCTACGTTTTAGGGTAAGATGTACAGGAGCTACAAATTTGATCCTAGGATTACTCTAACTTGAAAGATATTGGACAGGTATCCTCCTCTCTGTAACTCAAGTTCCTTATTGGTGAAATAGGAACAGGAAAATAGGCAGTTAGTTTATAGTATAGGTTAGTGCTGGACTTGGAGTCAGGAAGGCCTGAGTTCATATCCTGCCTTAGACAGTTACTACCTATAAGACTCTGTGTAAGTCTCTTAACCTCCTTCCATTTTAGTATCCCCATTTATAGAATGAGCATAATAATAGTGTATACCTGACAGGATTATTGTGAGGCTTCACTGAGATAACATGTGCAAAACTTAAAGCGCTATCACTAGCAATATATTATTAGACTGTGAAGATCATTTGAGGACTCAGTAACAAGGGGAAATGTACACTGCTTTGTAGATGAAAACTCTTCAGCATCAGGGATCTGAGTAAGTACCAGTTCTGAGCTATGCTTGTTGTTAATGTTCAGGAAACTGTTGGCGAGCAATTTTTCCCTCTCTTCTAAATCTTCAAAGAACTTTGTTAGCAAAATAGACTTGAAGTATTTCTGCATATTGCTTTCCCCAGAGTTCCTATTTATAACTTTCCAGAAGGAGCAGATTTAAGTTAACTGTCAGAAGTAGCTTCAGAGCAATGTAAACTGGGAAGAATGTAGATGAAAGACGAAAAGTAGTCACATTTCTTTCAGGAAGCCTTCATTTACCGCATACTTGATTGATATCATGTTGGACATTGGAATAGGATTTTGGAAAGGAACTTTGATGCCCCAACTAGTAACATTCTCCAGTTGACTGGTTAAATCCTTAGGGTAGGTCCTCCTTCTAATGATGGTCACAACCCATCTGTGCTTGCCTATCCAAAGCACTCTTATCTAGGTTTTTACATAAATATACCAGAAAGGGCCACCAAATGTATTGAGGACATTCCAATCATTCTTTTGATTTTGTGTTGATAGCATGAGAGTATATGAGATGTCAGTTAGCTAGTCTTCTCTCTATTATGTGACTAACTCATATTTTCCTTTGTCTCTGATTTACTCTACTTCTGCATAATTTCTGATTTGTAATATGTTTTAGACTATTTACACCCATCATGTGATTTTTCATTGTTCCTTTGTTGATTGCAAAAAAGTCAGTTTTTTTTTTTTTTGGCTTTTTGGAGAGGGTAATGCAGGGCAGTTGGGGTTAAGTGACTTGCCCAAGGTCACATGGCTAGTAAGTGTTAAGTATCTGAGGTCCGATTTTAACTCAGGTCCTCCTGACTCCAGGGTGAGTGCTCTATTTACTGTGCCACCTAGCCACCCCAAAATAAAATTTTAAGATACAAAAATTTTGGAGGGGAGAAGGCAAGGCAATTGGGGTTAAGTGACTTGCCCAAGGTTACACAGCTAGTCAAGTGTCAAATGTTTGAGGCCAGATTTGAGCTCAGGGCCTCCTGACTTCAGGGCTGGTGCTCTATTCAGTCACCTAGTTGCCCCTAAAAAATCAATTTTTAAAGATTATAAACTCACATACCATAAAACCTAATAGGAGAAATATTGCTGCTTTAAAAAAAAAAGGTGTTCCTTTGATAAAGATTGAGACATATTTTGGAAAGGCATGGCCAATGCAAGATGATTATTATTTTTTGGCTCAAATATGCATACTTTTTAAAAAGGGTTTCTTTTTCTTTTTTCCCCACAAAGGGCAAGGAAATATAAAAGAGATAAAGATTTTTGTTACTTGAAAAAAAGTAAATTTTAAAATACAGTAAAAAAAAAGAGGAAAATAAGATGGACCTTTGTTTCAGGGAAAAAATTAAGGTTATTAAAATTAGGTTCTTTCCTATGAAATGAAAGCCAGGCCAATGTCTTCCCATATTCAGTTCTAGCTTTGTTTACTTCCCATTTGCATAATTTGTGCCAACTTCACAGTTATTCAATTGTATATAATAGACTAGATAATAAATGTTTTTCATCCACTTTGTTTTTCCTATGTGGATAGTTAGGATGTTATGCAGTATTCATGATCTTGATTCAACAAGCATAATACAATCCAGAATTGGGAACATTTGAAGAGCTTCACTATTTGTATTGAATCTCTTTTTTATTTTGATGCCAGGCATCCTCCGTGACAATGAAAAGCATGGTGGGTGAGCATATATTTCCCTCCTTTACATCTCACTTGATAATTAAAATTAGGTCTTCAAAAGAACTTAAGTCAGTTTTGACATCTTTCAAGGAATCTTGTAAGATTTTCACATATAAGTGTGAGACATCCTTGGAAGATATACGTTAAGGGAGTGTTACCCTTCAGGAAATCAAATTATTTTTATAGCCAACAAAAAAATAAACACAATGAGATTTTGTATTCTCCATGCCTTTCATTAAATTAAATGACTATAAAGATGTGGTTTGCTGTGGAATATCATTTGCAAAGATCTTGCTGTTCCTTCTCCTCATATATAGCATCCTGAAGGATTGTCATGATGTTTATGAATATTATTCTCACAATTTTTAAATCTTTGAGATAGAAAAAAGATAGATGGGGCAGTGTTATTAATATGCTATAATTTTTGGCAATAATAAGATTTAATATTTTTGTCCACTTTTGGAATCCTGCCCTCTTTCAGATATCGTGAGAATCGATCCTTTGCCATCCTCATGGTAGGACTACCTCCATTGCAGACCTTCTTTGTCTATTTCTTGTAATAGCACAGGTCATCTGTGATTTTAGATTCTAAATACAGTGTTTTACAATGTTTTTGCTGGTTTAAAAAGTTTCTTACCAAAAACAACCAACTTTTCAGAATTTTTCACTTTTGTTGTCCTCCTTTAAACTTCATCCTACAATGCCCTTGGGATGATTTTGCTTGCTTGAGTCTTTCACTAAGCCACTAGTAAACTTATTTTTCCCTTCACTATTTCTTGATGTTTTCTGAGGAGATGTTACTTTTGATCTTCCTATATCTTCTTAAAGTTTTTACAAATGAGTTTATATCCTAAATCATTTCTAGCTTTGGTGGCCAATCTGTCTGCGTAAGTAAGAGATCATATGTTTGCTAGTTGAAGTAGTTTCTAGATTTCTTTGATTGCAATTTGGCAATTGACATTAATATTATATAAAATATTACACATAAAATAAGAATCTTTTCTTAAGTTCCAAGATCTCTCTAACCCCTCTTTTTTACACAAGTAATTAAGTCAAATAGACTCAAAATATTCAAAATTAAATGCAAGTTAGAGATCATCTAATTCAACCAGTTCATTTTATGATAAAAACTAAGGCTCAAAATGAGAAAATGACTTTCACAAGTGAGGGATAAAGCTAGAATTTGAACCCAGGCCTAGGGACTGTCCATGTAAACCTCTATAGTCTGGTTCTTCTCTCTCATCCCAACCATATCACATACTATTCTTCAACATGAATTCTTTGTTTTGGGGACACTGGATGATTTATTATTCCCCATTCATGCCTTTTGCTTTCTTAACTTTTGCAACTTTACTTACATTATTACTTCTTCCTGTAATGTTATGTTCTTTCCTTTTCTCTCCCATCTCCCAACCATTCTCATCTTCTCCTGTGAAATGGGCTTTAAAATTGTGGTAGTGGCAACCATTGATTGATGAGTCTTCTTGATTTTCATTTTATATATTATCCTTCAGCTCTTCCATGGTAAAGGATGCTTTATAATCACTTTCATTGTTTTTTTTCCCCCTCAGTGCCCCCAGAATGAGGGCTAATATTGCTACTCCTTTTTTTGCCTATCAGGAAACTGAAAGTCAGAGAAATTATAAGTAATTTAACCAAGGCAATACAGATTCAGCCTCAGAGTCAAAATTAGATCTTTCTTGTGTGTTCATGAATCTGGCCCTGTTAATAGCTTCTTCATTTCCTGAGCCACTGCCAAAAAAAGATAATGGTTTTTGGATAGTAATTTTGCAGTGTTGTCTCATCCATCCTTTCCATTTCCACTGCCAATACCAGAGTTTAGTTACTTATCACCTCAAGCACAAAATGTTGTAATAGTATCCTAACTGGTTTCCTTGCCTCCAGACTCTTCCCCCATCCCTGTGATTTCCTACAAACAAAATCTTCAATGGCTTTCCAGTACTTCTGAATACAGTTGAAATTTCTTAACCTGGAATTAAAAATTCTCTTCAATCTTGCCCCAACATGTTTTTCTAGCCTTACCTCGTGCTATTCTTTGACCAAATGGACTACTTGCTTTTTTCCAAATAAATGTTTCATCTCTCCAACTCTGTGCCTTTGTCTATGACATTTTCTTTGCCTAGAACACTCTTCCCCTTATATACCACATCCTCTTTACTTCAAAGAGTCGGTTTGGTAGAGTGTGAAAAGCATGGACTTTGGAATTGTAAGACCTGAGTAGGCTCAAATCCTGCTTTTGACACATATTAGCTATTTGATCAGTCCTTAACCTTTTTAAACCTCAATTTCTACATCTCTAAATTGGGTATGATAATACTTTTCTTTCTGCTTCATAGTATTGGTGGGAGAAAAGTTCTTTGTCAATCTTAAAGCACAATATGAATGGTAATTAGTGCTGTCTTTCTACCAGCTCAAATGCTACTTCATTCATTATGCCTTACCCAATCACCTCAGGCAGAAATAAACTCTCCTCTTCTATGCTTCTATAGCTCTTACAGTTATCCCAACAAGTTCCTTTATGGAACATTTGTTATATATCATTTTCTTTTACAGTTCTGCTTGTGTTATCTCCTGAACTAAACTATAAAGTCTATGATGATTGATGGAGGAAAAAAAGCACAAGAATTGAAATTAGAAGAATTCTGTTTGATTCCTGGTTCTGCAGCTTACAGACTGTGTGACCTTAAGGAAGTCATTACATCATACTGGGTCTCAGTTTCTTCAACAGTAAGAGAGAAAGACATAGTCTTCCTTAGTCACCTACCTTCCATGTTCACCTTTGAATTAAATAACCCGTCCAACTATAAGAGCCTATCAGATACTGTGGTAAAAATTTCCATCATGCACAGTGCTTAATGTAGTCTCTTATGCAATGCAGGAACTCACAAATTTTGTTGGTTGTTGTTATGGTTCAGTAAATGAGTGATTGAATGAATGAATGCTGGTATCCTAGAAGAGGCCTGATAGGATCCTTCCCTCTTTTCCTAGGCTAAACTGAACCTGCTTTTTTTTTTTACGCTTCATTGGATGGGTGATCTCATTGATTCAAGTAATACTTCCAGTGATACACAGCTAGGTCCAAATGAGTGCAAATAATGAATCACATGAAGTGGTTTCATATATTAGAATTTGAATATAGATAGCAACCTACCCATTGCTTCTTATCCTGAGTACCTCTTATTCATGTCCTCTCATAAAACCTCTACAAGAAAACTTAAGATTGGAGACTTACCTCTAGCTGTCTTCATATTATGAATATATTAATGCATTTCACAGACTGTTTCAGTTTTTCTTTATGTATTCAACAACTAGGAGAGTTCCTAGAATACAGCAGTTGATGAATAAATGTTTGTCATTGGTTGATTCTATTATACCTGGCTTTTGCTGCATGACCAGACTTTCTCCTTTTCTAGGCTTTGAGAATACTCTTTACCCACCTTCATGCATGCTGTTTACCATTGTTGATGTGATACTACCTATTTATTCCTCCTATACGTTCTTACTTTGCCCTTTGGGTGATGTACAACTTTGATTCCTTGGAGATTATGGCATTCTATGATCTGCAACCATTCAACATCATCAGAAGAGTGATGTTTAAAACATGGAATTTCTCTTTTTTAAAAAAAATTGCTTAATTAGGAGCAAACTTTTTTAGGAGAGACAGGATGAAAGAAGAGAGAGAGTAGAATAAACAGGGGTAAGGAGAATAGGTTTTCACAACATGACTATTATGGATATATTTTGCATGACTACACATATATAACCTATATGGAATTGCTTGCCTTCTTAGTGTGGGGGGGGTGGAGAGGGAGGAAAGCAGAGAATTTGGAACTCAAAGTTTTAAAAACAGATGTTAAAAATTGTTATTTCCATGTAACTGGGGAAAAATTAAATATTAAATAAATACAAAAAAAGAATTGGACAGAAAGATAAGAATAGTTAGAGATAGAAAGTTAAGGAAAATTATCTTACATCATCAAAATGGGAAAGTAGATATCTATACAAATAAGGAGGAAATGGTGGGAGGATGAGCTGACACGTCAATCTCATTATCATCTGAACTGGTCATAGGAGTAAAGAAACAAATTCAGAGAGTTGGGTACAGAAACATTTTTCACTCAACCTGGAGAGAGAAGGGAGAATTAGAGGTAAGGTAGCTTAATGGAGGGGTTAGTCTTAGGCAAAATAAACTCTTAAGGATGTACACAAATACTTACAGCAACTCTTTTTGTGGTGACAAAGAATGGAAAACTGAAGAGATGCCCATCAACTGGGGAATAGTTGAAAAAGTTATGGCATAAAATGTTATGGAATACTGTTGTGCTATAAGAGATGATGAAGAAGATATTTTCAGAGAAATTTGGGAAAACTGATATGAACTGATGCAGAGTGAAGTGAGAAGAATCAGGAGAACAATATTTACAATTACAACAATATGGTAAATGACTTTGAAAGACTTAGGAACTCTGATCAACTTAAGGACCAATTATGATTCCAGAGGACTAATAATGAAACATGCTACTCATTTCTTGATAGAGAGGTGAAAAATTCAGAGCACAGAATAAGGTATAAGTTGTTTTCGATGTGGCCAATGAAGAAATTCATTTTGTTTGACTAAACATGCTTGTAACAGGTATTTTGTTTTGTTTTGTTTTCCTTTCTCAATGTGGTAAGGGTTAGGTTGGGAGGAAGAGAAGACAGGTTTTTTTTTTTTTTCTGATTGAGGAAAAATATAATTTAAGAAAAACTTAGTTCAGTTCCAACATATTTTGTATAAATTTCATAAATATTTATATATGCACATATTGCTTCTCTTGATTGAATGTAAGATCCTTGAGAGCAGTGAGTGTTCTATTTCTATCTTCGTATTCCCAGAACCTAGCATAGTGCCTAAGACATGGTTTGCACTTAATACTTATTGATTAACTGAAAAAAAAATCACTTGCATGTATTCATCAGGAACCAAATCAAATGAAACTCAGAACAAGATGTTCACATGTAATAACCAATGGGTTATTCTGCACAGTACTAAGAAGACTACTAAGCAATAACATTTCTGGTACTACAAGGCCAACTCAATTCTATTTGATATGGCATGATACTGAAAGAAAACACTCAACCACAATTTATGTAATCAATCCACCCCTTATTAACTTGCTAGGTCAACACAACCAAAGTGAAAATGAGAGTATCAATCAGTTAATCATTTACTAAGCACTTACTATGTGGCAAGCACTGTGCTAAGTGCTGGTGATTCACATTAAGAAAGAAAGAAAGACAGTTCCTACTCTCAAAGAGCTTAACAATCTAATGGGGGAAAACAACACAGAAAAAGAAACTGAAAGGGGTAGGGAAAGGTGCCAGGCACAACAGCATGATAAAGTACAAAGGAATAGTCAAGTGGGGAATGAAGAGATGGCTGACCTAGGTGCTCTCCATAAATGGATTTTGGGGAAGAGCTCTCCACCAGACAATCACAGGGACCCCAAGGGCCAAGTGTACTGATAAGGTATGAGTTCCAGGACTAATAGGATCTGATAGGATCAGAGCATTTCCTGAATAACTTAGAAGAACTAAAATTCTCTAGCCTTACCTAATTTTCTGCATTCTTCAGATAAAAACAGAATTGCTTTCTTGTTTGATTGATTTTTTGGAGGGTTCCAAAAGAATTTTGATCATAACTACTCATAATCATAGTCAAGTTTTACATTTCCTTGTGTCTTTGTCATCTTTAATCTAGGGAAGATGAACTTGGACCTCTTATCTATTGATCTGAGACAAGACCCTGATAAACTCTTAGAACCTTCTGAGTTTACGCAGAGATGGGAGAATATTTCTTCCCTCATTCACATAAGCAGAATCAATTAGTATCAAAGAGCTAAATGTTACATTAGTATCATCAAATAAAACTCCCTCTTGTTACAGATGAGGGAACTGAGGTGCAGAAAGGCAAAAAATATCTTAGCCAAGTTCACCTAGTAGTAGAGTTGAGAATAGAATATAGATCTCTCAATTTCTCTTCAATGACAACTTCCCATACACATTGTTTCTTTAACAGAGTCTACATTTTATTCTACTTATGTTTACTTTTTAGTATTTATTGATGTATATTGTTTTTACATTACTGTACTTTCCCAATAAACACTCAATCTATAGATCTCTCTCCCAGAACAATGAAGGGTTAAGTAAAGCAAACCAATATAACACTCATGTCTGATAGGATATATGACATATTTTCACTCCTAGTTCAAGAGCACTGTACCCGGCTGAAGTGAAAGGTCATCTTTGGTCTCAAGGACCATAACTGATCATTACATTTCATTTGAATAATTTTGTTTTTGAGTGTTGCCTTTGCTTTTTTTTTTAACTTTTTACTGTTATGGTCATTACGTATATTGTTGTCTTAGTTCTACTGTCATTTCTCTGCATCAGTTCATACAAGGCTTCCTATGTTTTTCTAACTTTCATATGCATAATTTCTTATGGTACAATAACATTCCATTTTTTTATAAAATATCACAATTTATTCATTCATTTTTCTGTTCTTCAATTGATAGAAATGCACCTTATTTCTATTTCTTTTCCTAGGAGAAAAAGTGCTTCTCTGAGTATTTTTCTGTCTTCTACCTCCTTGCAGTAAATACCAAGGAGAGGGATAACTCAGTCAAATGTTAACAATATTCTCATAAAGTTCAAAATTGCTTTTAAAAAAATGGAATAAATTCTTAGTTCTATCAACAATGTATTGATGTACTTGACTTTCTACCAACCCTTCCAACATTGACTAGTTTCACGTTTTATCATCTTTGCTAATTTGTTGACTATGAGGTTAAAGATAAGAGTTTTTAAATTTGCATTCATCTTAGATTTAAAGCATTTTTGTGTGGTTGTTGATAGTTTTTCATTCATTTTTTTAAACTGTTCATATTCTTTGCTTACTATCAAAGGATTATTCTTAGTCTTAAATATTTCTCTCAGTTCTCAATGCATCTTGGGTATCAGAATTTTATCAGTGTCACATGAAAATTTTCTCAATGTCACAACTTTTCTTTTATAGTCTAGATACTTTGATTTTGTTCAGATACAAATGAACTTTTAAATTTTTATGTAATCAAAACTAAATTATCATTCTTCTATTCAATTCTCTCCCCTGTACCACTAACACCTTGAGAATCAAATCAAGGAAAGCTTCTTTCACTCTGCCACATTCTATTTTTGCATCAGAAGACCACAAAGTCCCTAGCTGCTGAGAAGGTCCTCAAGATTATCTTTTATTTGATTTCTATGCAAATTTTCAAATCTCTGAGGGTTTGCCTTACACTCAGAAAATGTTCTTATTTATTACTTATTCACTTATAGACTGTCCCCCCTTATGTTTGTTGAAGGTTCCCTTTTTCTTGTCTCTTCTAATTTTTTTTTATGTTATGCTTATTTCTTTTTTAGAGCTTAGTGTGATGTATAGTCTAAGTAAGATATGGATTTCAACTTGCTTTAGACAAAACTACTTTCCATTTTCCTCAGGAGTTTTTGTCAAATATGAAATCTTTCTCCTTGTGGTTTATACTCTTATGATTATTGAATGTTGGGCAACTGTGGTTATCTGCCTTTTCTATTAGAAATATATACAGGGTTAATTTCTTGTGTTTTGTTTTTAACCTGTGTAGCACTGGTTCCATTATCCTTACTTTTATTTTTCCCTACTTCATCCTTTTAGCAAATATTTACTTAAGAACATTTTCCATTTTTAAAATTATTGTTTTTAAATATCAGAGCCAAGGACTGTGCAAGTCATATAGAGGAGAGTTCTTGTATTAACCATAGATAAAAGTGGTTCAAGTGAAGAATTGCAGAGGGGTTCAAACCAGGTGATTTTTCCCATAATTCTTCAAAAGATAGAGAAGAGAATATACTTAGTACACTTTGTTCAAATGTAGAAATGGAAAATCAGAGTGCTTCCCTCTGTATTTTTAGATGATAAATACCATGAGGGTAGAGAACATGACATATCTTAACTTTATATCTTCTGTATCATATAGGACAATGTGCTGCACACAAAAGGTGCCCAGTTAATGTTTGTTGACTAAATAAATGGATGAATGCTATATTTGAGAGATGAGAGCTTCTCAGAAATAATGACATTTCATTATAGTTATATTGCTTCTTTTTTAGCACAACATAATTACTTATTTATTTTTACTTTCAGGTGCCAAATTCACAGTTCGATCTGAGCCATTTGCAGTGTTTCCTGTTAAAATTGGAGAAAAATCTACCATCCTTATGGCTTTTGTTTTGGGTTCAGCTGCTTCATGGGTTGCTTTGTGCTTTCTTGTATTTTGTTGGTTTAAGAAAAGAAAAATCAAAAGTAAGTTTGCATTCCTGAAAGAATAATATAACTGTTTTGATCTGTGGAATGCAGGCATTAATTAAAATGTCTTCATTTCTAATAAGTAAGGCTATTTTTTTTTATTCACCTGTGAAATCTCTTATAATCCTGTATGGATAACTGGCCACATAAAACTTGCTGAACCTATTTCTTCAGTATATAGTCTTCTATGTCGTCATTAACTTGGAGAAGCTGTGGTTCATTAACTTGTTTTTTAAAACATATTTTTAAAATAGTATTTCAATATAATTGGTGTCTTTGTAATCCTTAGTATTTTATTTTATACATTTAATCCATTATTTTGAGGAGTCCATAAATTTTACCAGATTGAAAAAGGGGAGCCGATGATACTTAAAAGTTTAGGAACTCCTGACCTAAACAAAAGTTGACTCTATATACATATGCTGTATTTAGTTATCTATGAATGGGTTTTCCACACATCGAATATAAGCTCCTGAAGATCAGGAAATATTATAGCCCCTTTGTAATTATATTCCCAGTACCTAGTATGGTGTCTGGGACATAGTAGGCATTTAATAAAGACTGGTTGATAGATTAATTTGGAGTCTAAAATTCAAATCTAAATCTTGATTTTCTCCTTGTGATCCTTGGGAAGTCACTTCAAATCTATATCACCTTGTCTAAAAAAATGAGAACAATAATGTTTTCCTGCCCACTTAAGAGGATTGTAATGAAAATCAAATGAGATAATCTCAAGCACTTTGTAAAATGTAAAGTGCAATACATGTGCAACGAAACCATTTTTTAATTATTGACGTTATTTCCATAGCAAACAAAGAACATAGAAGTATCCCGTATAGAAAAACTAGCTTGTTAAATGTATGAAAGTAAATCATTGGTTGGAGGACACTGAAATATCTCTTCAAGAAAGACTACGTGATCTTGTCATTCAGAGGCATGGGCACAGGACTAGAAGACAAGAGAACTTCTAAACTCTGAGCTCTGCCACTAACTAGATGGGTGACTTCTAACTAGTCAATTGATTTTTTTGAGCCTCAGTTTCCTCATTTGTCAGTATTTACCCTAATAATTGCAGGTAAAGTTAAACTGAGAGGATATATGTGAGCATACTTTGAAAATATATAAAAGTGTATCGAATATGTGGTTGTTTTTTTTTTACTACCATTATGCCTACATTTTCTTTCCTGTAGTTCAGAGTCACAGAATCATAGAATATATTTCATCTGAAAGGGACATTAAAAGTTCTTTAAAAATAGGATCCCTTAGGGCGGCTAGGTGATGCAGCGAATAGAGCACCAGCCCTGGAGTCAGGAGGACCTGAGTTCAAAGCCGGCCTCAAACACTTAATATTTACTAGTTGTGTGACCTTGGGCAAGTCACTTAGCCCAAATTGCCCTACCCTCTGTCCTTCAAAAATAATTCAACAACAATAATAATAATAGGATCCCTTGCTGCCTGAAATAGAAAGAATGGATTCAATGACCAGCTCCAGGATCACTAAATTAGATGTATGTGGCCCCATATATCTATATAGTAAAGGTTCTTAATTTTTTTTGGTGTCATTTAGCAGTCTGGTCAAAGATTATGGACCTTTCTCCACATATTGTTTTTAAATATAGAAAATTACAAAGGAAATTAATTGTATTTATATGACATTTATTATGCTATATTTGTCACTTAAAAATAGTTATAAAAATAAGCTATCAGTATGACCATGATGATCACAATAATTTTCCTTCTTTTTATCTTATTCAATGGAATACAGATAGAGATGCTCCTGGGATCCTCCTCTGGTTCTTTTATGTTTAATACTTTGCAAATTATTACACAGGTGAAATAAATGGTTGTTTTTTGTAACTGCACAAGATGGGGGACATGTAAGCTCACCTTCACTAGTCTCACTAAAGGTCTAGAGAAAAAACGATATTATAGTTATTATCTCAATCTCCTAATTTCTTTAAAATATTTGATATCTTATTTTTGTATTACTCATATTTCCCAATATATCTTTCCTTCTGCCTCTTTCTTTTCCTTGTAACAAAAACTAAATAATTGACCAACATTTGAAAAAGTCTGATAATTAATCTCATTAGATCTTCATGACAAGACCAGCTTAGGTTGATGTTATCTCCAGCCCCACCCCCTTTTGGACAAGAGCTGTTATTTCTTCAGTATAGGGAACTCCCACTATGGAAGATCCCTCTACCTATGCAGTACCCACACTGTGTTTATAATAATGAGAGTGTGGTCTTGGATCTTGAGTAGGTAAGTGACTTGCCCAGGAAGATATAGCCGGTGTATGTCATTCTGGAATTCAATTCTTTATCTCCTATCATATGCTACTTCCTAAAGTACTATTATTATCCCCATTCTACAGATAATGAAACTGAGCTTTCAAATCCACTTTTTTTTTCTGGCTGCTCTGTCCACTTGGCTAAACTCCCATGACTGTCCTCAGGGCATATATTGAAATGTTTTCAAAGCCAGGATTAAACTATGGAAGGGTAGGGAAGATATGACTCCAACTTCCTAGTTTTTTGCTACTGAGCCCCACTGAGACATTCTTATCCACTTTTAAAGGCCATTGACCCAGCTTAGGCAATAATTTTCAGAAATCATTAGATTCACCAACATTCTCTTCAGCCTCACCTGTATATTTACCTGTGCCTCTCCCGACATTTACTATACATCACCAATTCTGTTTTCTCCCCATATCACTCAGGGAATAACAGCATCTGATAATAGTAGCAACAAGTACTCCCACAGATATTAATTCCATTAAAAATAAATAAATAAAATTAAAAATAAAAAATCAATAAGATGGAGGTTCAGAACACCAGATATGTTTTACTATTTTAGACGGGTAGACCAAGCATGTATATTTTCATGTCATTTTTAACTTTCCCTCTAAGACATTCCTATAGAAAGGCTAAAGACTAGGGGGTCTTGTCTATCATTTATGGGTATAGCTGGATCATGTGGCCTTTAGCATGAGAAAAAGCAAAAATGTCAGTCCCTTGCTGATTTTCAAGCTGGCTTTAACAGCTCCATCATCACTGAAAACAGTCGCCTTGCTACCTTTGCTAGGGAAACTGTGTCAGCCTCCTGTTTAATGAGAACGATGTTCACTTCTTGCTAACACAGTTTCCACTATAATATGAGCAAGTTTTCAGTGGCAACAGGGATGGAGCTGAAGGCTATGTGTGGAGAATGTGTTTACTTCATGCTCTGAAACATGAGCACATTTAGAGCCCTTCTAATGGTAGCCCTTATATGCGTGATTGCAGGTGTTTCTCTTAGGCTGTTTCTTCCCCAGCACAGCAAAGTAGATTATTTGAAATAATCACTAGAAAATACACAGACCCAGCAGATTTTTATTTTATTTTCCAAAAATCCAGTGGCACAAAGATACAAAGCACTCTGGCATTTTCTCAGATAATAAGTGTCAAGGTGCTAGTGTAGAAATGGCATTCATTTCTATTAAAGTCTAGCGTAGTTTTAAAGAAAGCAGAAGGAAACAAAATTGACCAGTCCGCTAATACGTCTTATCAAACTGTTCTACTCATCACATTTCCTCCCTCCCCAGTTCTTACTCCTGATTTGCCAGAAATCTGGCTGGGCCCTGGGATCCAGTCAAGTGGTTACTCGAGAATCTTGCTAATGTCAAGGACTACATTCTAGAGCTTTTCATTGTGCCCCCTCTCCTTATTTTCATCATCCCTGTATTCCTCAGCATGACTGTTGTGCTACCTTATCAGGGCTGATGTTATATAAGTCACTTGATTTCTTATACCATGTTCCATCCATCATACTATCAAATCAGTCAGCCAGCAAATATTTATTTGGTGATCATTTTGTCTCTGGACAGTCGGTACTGGGTGCTATAGGTACTATAACGTGATGAAATTATTCCTGTATTCAAGGAACTCAGTCTGGTTGTCAAGACAATATTAATGCTTATTAAATAATTTGATGCATACATGATACCATCGTGGTTGAGGCTATGTTGTGAAATGGATAAAGCACTGGTGTGTAATAGTAATCTGTTTAGCAGGATACTTAGCACTTAGTACTAAGTGCTAAGTGTAGAAGGGGCAAACCCTGTCCCATTGTTGAGAAGGCATGAACTCCCCTGTTGATGTGGAAGAAGGGGATTGGCTGAGGTGTGAATATAAGCAAGAATTCCAGAGACAGACAGACAGAATTGGAATGTTGCTCTGGGTGAAGG
>CM053584.1:215350403-215365485 GCA_028627135.1 Pseudochirops cupreus | reverse complement strand
AAGTATCATTAATCACTAAACACAATCATTAGAAAATTACACCTCAGTGTCTAGTAAACTTCAATTTTATCACACGTTCAATATCCAAGGAGAGGCCTTTTCCTCATCTTGACTCAGGGTGGTCTCTCAGATTCCCTGGATCCATGGTCCCAGCTCCTACCTGAATCCACCAAACAGTGTAATGGCATGCACTAGAAGATTCCCAAAGATATGCTACTGTGAACAACTTTTAAGGTTTGAATTACACAGCATAGTGAACACTCCATTTATTCCATTACAAATCAAGGCAAACATTTACAACAAATCACAATATAATATTCACAACATTATATCTTATCACAGAAAATCACAATACAGTGTTCATAACAGCTTTAACATTAGAATGGCCACAAGGTTTTCACTACAGTGGCCACAATATTTAGAACAAGGGACAAAAGAATAATCATCTGGTTTCCTAAGGGGGAAACCTTCCTCACTTAATCGTTCAATCAATTCACAATACAATAATCAATCTTCCACTCATGGGGCAATCTTAACTTAATCACTCATCTGGCAATCAGTCACTAAGTATCATTAATCACAAGATACAATCATTAGAAAATTACATAAACCCTCCACCCCTCAGTATCTAGTAAACTCATTCAGTATCCAAGGAGAGGCCTTTTCTTCATCTTGACTCAGGATGGTCTCTCAGATTCCCTATTTCCCCTTCCATGGTCCCAGCTCCTACCTTAATTCACCAAATAGTCACCTGGATTCAGGGGCAGACAGCTCCCAGGTCCTAGTCCAGTCCTCCGGGCAGTCCCTGGCACACACCAAAGTTCACAGGGTCTAGCACATCTCAACCCCTTCACTACTTCTGTTGCTAGGAACTCAAAGATCAGCCAGGCTACAAACCAACAAAGGCTTATCCCCGTCATGCTTTTTCAGTCCTCCAGCCATTCAGCTGTCCCTAGAACCCAGAAGAAATCTCGGCCTTCCAGGAGGCAACAGCCACTTCAGTCTTCACCAGATTCTGGTCTCATAGAAAACTCCAACTCATTTCTCAGTCCAGCAGCCCAGCTTCCAGATGCTGTGAAAATTCTGTTCCCTCCACCAGGAGTCACCAGGAGGAAAATTCTTGATTCTGTCTCTCTGTCTCTGGAACTCTTCTTATATATACAAACACATATTGACTTCCTGTCTTAGCCAACCCCTTCCTGTTATGTCAGCACAGGAGACAGAGTTCACATCTTCTATTTCTTTCAAGAGGTACTTAGCCCTTAGTAACTAAAGGCTAAGTATCTGCTAAATTAATTACCATTACACCCATTCAAAAGAAAACACAAGATTCTTAACATACAATTGTCCCTCCCAGGGTTCCAGGAGAAGCCACTCTACATCTATGACACTGTTCATGAGATTGTTGTTCCTATGTACAGGGCTGTACAAAGGTGGCTTCTGGTCATTCCACAGGGCCTGCCTTTTCATCCTGCTCCAGGCAGGCCATGTCTGCAGCCACCTACAACTTCACAGGCTTTGCCTTCCTCCAGCTCTCCATGTACCTCCCTCTCCAGGCATTCAAAGCTACCTATAAAAGCCTGAGACTACTCTGGGGATGAACTCTTTTGGATAACAGTAACCTACTTGAACTAATTCCTAGATGATTAACATATTTCTTCCCCATTATATATACCCCCACAGCGATTCTGAACCCTCAGTTAACATTGTTCAAACTTTGGTCTCCATCTTCATCCTCCACTGACCTTATTTCCTTATTCTTATCTCTCTCAATCCAATCACCACCAGGACCTCCCACTCTAAACCTAGCCAAGCCTTCACTGTGCTCTCTGGAACACATGCTCTATAGGTAACAAACTAGATTTTATCCTGAACTTTTTTTCCCCCCATTTGCAGCACCTCTGTCTTCTTGGATTCACTGAAACTTAGATTCGTTCTGAAGATACGTCTTCCCTGATGACCTTTTTGAGGACTGGTTACATTTTCACTCATACTGCATTTCATTTGTCCTGTTAATAGAACACTCTTTGCTCCATTACCATACCCACGCTCCCCCTCTACCACCAATCACTCAGGAAGCTCTCCTTCTTTGAGGTTCATGCAATCCTTGTGTATCGCCCAATCAAGATTTGGATATCTGTTGTTTACAGACCATAAGAACACTCTCCTGCCTTCCTGATTCACAGTCATTCTCTTCTCCCCAACTCTTGCTCTCATTACATGGACTTCAACATATATATTGATGGTAACTCAAATAAGCTAACCTCTTAATTCCTCAACTTAGTCATTTCCTATGACCTCCTCCTCCACCATATGAGAACTATACACAGGGATGATGAAACTTTTTTTTTCTTTTTGAAGGGGGGAAGGCAGGGCAATTGGGGTTAAGTGACTTGCCCAAGGTCACATGGCTAGTAAGTGTTAAGTGTCTGAGGCAGGATTTGAACTCAGGTCCTCCTGACTCCAGGACTGGTGCTCTGTTCCCTGTGCCACCTAGTTGCCCCAGTGATCATACTCTTGATCTTACCATCACCCATAAGTATTGAACAGATTCATGTTTAGTTAACTCTTTAATAATTTTCCATGATCATAATCTATTTTCTTTTGACCTCTCCCACTACCTTGCAATTCCAAACCTTTTTCTTCAATATCTTGTCTCAGATCTTTCAAATCATTACCTTTGAATTGGTTACATCTTTTCTTCCCTATCTTGACCATCTGGTGAACCAGTTCAACTCTACACTCCCTTCTTGATTTCCTTGCTTCTTTATCCTATTGGAAATCTTGACCTTCCAAACCCAAACCTTGGATCAATCCTACCATCTATTGTCTTTTCTCCTACTCACATGTTGCTCAACAAAACTAGAGGAAATAATGAAACCATGGTTACTGGGTCTACCACAAGTTTATGGCAGACAATGACAATTGTCTCAGCACAGCAAGCTGATCCTTTTATACCTCCCTAACACATTTACTATGCCCCTCATCAGAACATCTTTTCTGAATTTTTCATCGCTCCTCAAAAGACCCATAGCTCCATGTCGCCCAAAGCTATCAAGTGAGAGTCTTGACTCACATTTCGTCACAAAAATTAAGGCCATTTACCAAAAACTCCCTCTTCTATCCTGCTTTCCATCTCAAACCACTCAAATGCCTTCTGCCATTACATTCTTCTTCATTCCTATTTCACATGAAGAGGTGGCCATTGTCCTTGCTAAGGCTAACAGGCACAGCAATCCAATTCTTCTTTGTATTGTCTAACATACTGCCACCTCTATTAATCCTGTGTTGTTGTTGTTCAGTCATTCAGTCACATTCAACTCTTCATGTCCCCCTGGACCATAGCATGCCAATATTGTCCATGGGGTTTTCTTGGCAAAGATACTGGAATGGTTGGCCATTTCCTTCTCCAGTAGATCAAGAACAGAGGTTAAGTGACTCACTCAGGGTCAGACAGCTAATAAATGTCTGAGACTGAGTTTTAACTCAGGTCTTCCTAACTGCAGGTCTAGTGCTCTAGCCACTGAGCCACCCAACTCTCTCCAGTCACTAATCTTTAATTTCTCCCTGTCTATTGGGTGCTTCCCTATTGTCTATACACATGCCTATGTCTCTCCCATCCTCAAAAATATCCTTGCTGGATTAATTCATCCCTGCTAGCTATCATCCCATCTTTCCTTCATTCTTTAGATGGCCATCTACATTTCCCTTACCCTTACTGTCTTCTTAATTCTCTGAAGTCTATCTTCTAACCTCATCATGCAGTCAAATCTATTCTTTCTAAAGTTACTAGTTGTCTCTTAATTTCCAATCTGTTACCAAACCCTGCCAATTTATGACCTCTCCATAACATCTCTTGTATATAACCCCACTTCTCCCATGACAATATCTCACTCTGGCACAGACTTTTATTTCCTCACAACTGGAATATTGCAAGAGCATCCTCGTTGGTCTTTCTGCCTCAAGTTTCTCCCCAATCTAATCCATCCTCCACTCAGCTGCCAAAGTGATCTTCCTAAAGTGAAACGTTGACTGTATCATTACCTTTACTCCCATAGCTCCCTATTCCATTTAGAATCAAATATGAAATTTTCTGTCTGCCTTTTTGTCTGTCTCCATAACCCCAATCCCTTCCAGTGACACTGGACTCCTTGCTGTTCCTTGAACATGATACTCCATCTCCTGACATAGGATTTTCTCTGGCTGTTTCTCATGCCTAGGATGTTTTCATGTTGTGTCTCTCATAAGAGAGACTGTTTGGGAGCAGGGACTGGTTTTTGTTTTTGCTTTTCTTTGAATTCTCAACATTTAGCAGAGTGCCTGCCACACAGTAGGTACTTAATTCTTGTTGGGGTTCAGGTCTTGTGGATTGGGGGCTATCCATTGTTCTATACGATTTCTTATGCGCTGATATTAAGACAATGAGTTGGCATAGTAGATATAATGTTAGACCTGGGGGTCAGGAAAACTGGAGTTCAAATCCTGCCTCAGATACTTATTAGGAGCATGACACTAAGCAACTGATTAAAACAGTTTCAGTTTGAATTCGATTACCTCTATTGTCCCTTCGAACTCCCAACAGCTACATATTGCTTGAGAATAGAGGTCATTTTCTTTTTTTTTTTTTTTTAAGATTCCTCATAGTATGTGACCTATGGAAAACAGCTCTAGACCCATATCTCTATGCCCAGAGATAAGAGCTAAATAAACTGAATTAAGAATGGATGAGACACTTAGCACTCTTGCCAAAATGACATTCAGATCATAATCGAGAATGTAGCCTAGACAGGATGAGTCTGACCAGTCTCCAAGGATAAGATATGGAAGAAGAAACTCAGCCAGGTAAGAGCTGGAAACACATATACATTTGTATGTAGGTTCAAGAACATGATATTTTTTGATAATTTGATTTAATTCAACAGATAAAGGCTCTGTAGGGTTGCATTTTTTTTATCTCTTTTTCAGTTTAATTCCTAGAGTTCTTTCTTTAGTAGGTTGACCTAGTCATTCACAATAGAAAAATATAGGGGGTAAAGGCTGTACAGTTTTCTATGTTAAGACCCAGTGTTGAATAACATTTGTTGTTGTTCTTCATTTTTGAAGAGGCCCAATGACATCACTGGATTTAAGTGAGGCAGAGTTGCGCAAAGTCTTCAACTTCACTCTCTCTTCCTGAGTCGTTGAAGTCCAGTGTCAGGACAAAAATCAACACCAGTTGGTGATGGCCCAAAATGCAGTGGATAACATTTGGTGTCATTAATGTCTGACTAAGCTTTAAGTGTTCCACCACAATAATAAGGAGCTGGTGGATGTATTAGAATATTGGTCTTGAAGTGAAGAATACCTGAGTTTAAATCCTGTATCAGACATTTACTACCTGAGTAAGTTACAACCTCTCAGATTAATTTTCCTCATTCATAAAAATGGGGATTTTTTTGGAGTAGGGTTGCTGAGATCAAATGAGTTAACATGTATAAGGTACTTTTCAAATCTTAAAGAACTGTGTGAGTGTGAGATGTTGTTCTTATCATTTTATTATCATTAAATAGACAGACCATTGAGTCCAGTGGTACATATCTCTTGGATGGCTATTGAAGAGGGACAAGAAATGGACCCAGAATTGAACAAGATAAGGAAATTGACCTGGATCACATCTGATAACCTGCAGTGTCTTCAATTATGTTAACCCATTTCTCACCACAAAACCTGACATCTTTAATCCCATTGCTCTCCTGGTGTTGCTGTACAAGGTGTTCCAAAAGTCTGAGTGCAGTTTTAAGCTATTAAAGTTCCAGCATTTTCTCTCTTGGGAGGACAAGTTATTGGGGGACCTTGCTGTCTTCCCAGGTTATTAAGGTTATTGCTTAAACCCCCCTGGTTTCCTTTAATAGCTCATTAAAGCTATTAAAGCTTAAAACTCTGTTAAGGACCTATGTAGCTTCAAATCATGGAAAATTATAATCTCCAGAGAATCAAAAGTGCTGGTGACCCAAAAGGGTAACAGAAAGATGCTGGTGGCTGCTACATATTACCAATGACTAATGCTCAAATTTAAGTGGTATAAAAGGCATCAAGATCAAGTATGTATATGAACAGAAAAGGAAGGCGACCATCCAAGTAGTGAGAATGACAAAAGATGGGCAGTCTAAATGTTGCACTGTAATCCATGAAATGCCAAAGGAAATGGAGAAAAGCTTCCAACTCATTGGGTGGATCCTTGATGAAGGCTATATGGAAGGACATGAATGAGAAAAGCATTGCTCCAGAGTCATACGACCTGGGTTCAAATATCACCTCTGACATTAATGGTGACTTTGGGTTTCTACTTTTTCATGAGTAAAATGTAGGAGGTTGAATCAGGTGGCTTCTCAGATGCCTTCCACTTGTAAAATTAGGATCTTATTATTAGGAACAGTAAATGTAAGTAGCATCATCACAGAAGAGGATGAGAAAATGATGGGCAGGTTGCACTTTACACCAATGGAGGGAGTTTCCGAGTTGATGACATGGGAAGTTTATCAGAGTTCCAAAGTTCCTTATTTCCTTTCATTCCTTAGAATATACTGAAAGAGTGAAAAAATGAAAGAAAAACTTATTTTTTTTCGTGAAAGGCATGAGGAGAGCATAAGGGTTTAAAACAATTCTACATCCTAAATTTAGCTCTAGAGGAAAGGATGGTAGCAGCAAAAAAAAAAAATTTGTAAACAGGCATCAGGGAGCCAATTGGCCATCTGCCTTGCTTTGAATGAACTTCATCTTTACTTTAGTTTCATAGACTCTCCCTCTGTCTTCAAGATGCAATTTGAGTATCACCTTCTATATGAAGCCTTTCCTGACACCCTTGGTGACTAGTGCCCTCCTTCTGAAACTATCTTGTACTTAATTAATTTATATTTATTTACAATTATTCTGTATCTGCTTAGCAGTCCTTCTCTCTCGTGAAACTGTACACTTGCGATTAGGGATTATTTTGTTGATTGTATCTATATCACCAGAGGACTTATTAGATATGCCTGGCCCATAGCAGGTGCTAAATAAATGCTTATTGATTAGTTGAAAGAAGTCTGAAGTCCTCTTGGGAGAATGGGTACATATCTTTACAGAACCAAATAATTATTGACTTGAATATCTCCTGGGACTGGAATTCCTCAGTCTCTTTTAGCAAACCATTCTAGGTCCCCTCCCCATCCAAAATGTAATGTAGTTTCTCACTGCTATCGACACCCCCCAAATCACTTGTTATTATCACTCATTCATCATTTAACTTCCCAAAGTCTTCTTTCTACATTTATTTGGGTTTTTTTGCAAGTCACTTTCTGGAAACAGGATTTCTGGCTAAACTACCTTTTTAAGTGGACATAACTCTATAGTATAAGCAAAAATCAAATATATAACTGCTTGCTGTGGTTTAATTCTTTCTACTTATAGTTTTCGTAACAGGCATGGGAGACATTATATATTCTGTAAACAAAATATGGAATAAATGCATGAATTTTAAATGGAAGAATTAATTAAAATGCTTAACTGTTATTGATATGTATAATTTTATAGATGCAAAGCTGTATAATATTTGCATGTGATTTACATTCAATATTCAGATACTACTTTTGCATGCTATTTGCATATATTTTAACATATAGTAATTACATATTTTTGCATTTAGATTGTTCAGATGTGACAGTCACTTAACTGAGTAAACCTAGTTAAGTGGTAGAGTGTTGGGAACTGTCACTGCATGTCAATATTTTACAGTATTCTTTCTATAAGAACATAGGCAATCCCACTGTGCATCAAACTCATGTTTCATCTAGTCCAGCATTCTTTCACTTATATAGTCATCAAGTTATTTAACGCCTGGTTATCTTCACAGGTATCAATAATAAAAGGGTAAGGACATTGCCTTAACTATCCTAATTTCCCTTACTAGCTTATTAAGGAGTTTGCAATAAAAAATAAAACACAACCAAAAAACTTCTTTTTTGAACTACCATTCTAGGGAGTTAATTAGACCCATCAGGCAGAGGAACTTATGCGCTAAGCTTCAGAGAAGGAGCTAGCATCCGTCCCACCCCTCTGAAGTACCCATCACAGCAGGTGCTTAATAAAGGTTAGTTCTTGTTGTTGTATGATCTCCATCATCCAAGAGGGGATTAACACCTGAAATGGAAAAGTTTTCTTTGAAACCGCCACACTTTAAAAAAAACTACCACATTTTATTCTCTTCTTTGGTAAAATATGACTTTCCAATGAAACTTCATATATCACGTATATTGATGCACTTTTCTGATACTCATCCTCTTGTTCTCAAGTAGATATGCACCTAAAGTCCTTGTTCTAGTTTCCAGAATTTATTGCATTTTCACAACTTCTAGGGTTATAATAAATTCCTCTAGAATATGGATTAGATTAGATGACCACTAAGGTCTCTTCCAAGCCTAAAATTTGGCATTTCTATGAAATATGGGTTGGGACAGGGGAGGTAATGACAAAAAGTCAGTTATCACCTCTACAACTAAGACCAGAGAATTCTAGTCGTCCTGTGGTCCACTTGACTCAGTACTCAAATCTAGGACACGTAATGTAAATTTGAGCTCAAAATAGATGGGTTATGCGGAATCAGTAGCTCCTCCAGGGACACAATTCTGACATGAGGTACCCCAAACATTATAGAGATTGAGCAGATTATTTAATGGTGAGGCGGTGTGGGGGTAGTAGAAAGAGCATTAGATCCGGAATCAAAGGATCAGGGCTCAAGTCTTATCTCTTCTATTTGATCCTTGTGTTTTCTTGGGCAAGGTGTTTTCCTTTCCTAAGGCCAGTTCCCTCATTCGTAAAAGGGGGTCACTGAGTGAAATGGTATCTTAAGAATTCTTCCACCTCTATGTCTTATGAACCTAGGAACCTGTGGGGGCCTCTAAGTTATTCTATAAATATGTAAGTCCTCAGATAGACTCCAGAAAAGAACAAATACCTTTGACAGGGAAAGACTTAGAGAACTGGAAATTGTCCTGAATTCAGAGTGGACTATTTCAGTCTGATGTCCATGCTTCCAGGCATTGTCTTATATTGATCCTTAGGACATGGCATATGTTTCTAATTTCTATATCCCCCACAATTCCTAGGATTAGTATCGGACACAAGAAAATGGTGATTCTTGGTCCTGGATATTCTTAACTCCTACAATATTATCCTCCCCAATTTCTTCCTTCCTTAACTAATCAATTGATTTATTAACTATAGGGAGTCAGTCTCTGGGTTTACTGATATTTCTTCATATTCAAGGACACTTCTCCATGGGTTTCCACAGTGTGGGAGACTATTCCCTTTTCCATACACCTTCCTCGTCTTAACCCACTTAGTGGTTATTTTTTGGGCCCTCCTAGCTCAGAGTGAATGTCAGTAGTAACTGTTTCTCTTTTAGCAGCAACCCTGAGGATCTTCCCCTCACAGTTTGATTTTTTTTTTTTAGTTAAAGGTGCCATCCCTTGACTCATTTTTTAAAGAAGCCTATTCACTGAATGGGTGTTACCTCACTCAAAGTTAAAATCTAAAAGATCTTAGACTAAAAAGGCCAGGATCTCCCATTGTATCCTGGGTCATATCTAGTCATCCTGATGAATATCAGGTCACTGGACCCAGATGGCTCTGGAGGAGAAAGTGAAGCTGGTGACGTTGCACAGTTCTCCCTCACTCAAAGCAAAGTCTACTACAAGTCATGTCATCATCTTCCTCATGTCATGGCCCTCTTTGGAAACAAAGGACAAACACAATCTCTGTCTTATAATGTAGCGGCTCGATGTCCAATACCAGAAATATAGTAATTTTGCCAAGCACTTCAAAGCAAGCCTGAGCCATGTCAAGAATGGACCCAAGCAGCAACATCTTCCAAGTTTCTCTGCAGTGTATCTGTTTATTTCCACTGGCCTTTATCTCCAGGTGCTCCTAAAATCCTACGTGCTTTGGAACTGTTACATGCATTCAAAAAAGTGATTAAAAAGTCCATACCCTTTGACCTGGAGATTCTATTGCTAGACATATACCCCAAAGAAGGTCATTGATAAAATTGATAAAAAGAAAAACTCCATGTATATCCAAGAATATTTATAGCAAAGTGCCAGTAAAAAACTGGAAACAAAGATTCCATGATCATTAATTGAGAAATGTCTACACAAACTTCCATATATGAATATAATGGAATATTTACTTTGTTTTAAGAAATAATGAACATTACTAGCTGTGTGTCCTTGGGCAAGTCACTTAACCCCAATTGTCTCAAAAAAAAAGAAAGAATGAACATGATGAATATAGAGAAGCATGGAAAGACTTAGGTAAACTGCTTCAGAGTAAAATAAGCATAGCCCAAAACTAATTTGCACAATGACAAGGTAAACACTAAGAACAACCCCCCCATCCCCCTCCCACTAATTGAGATGAATATTGCAAAATTATAAAGAACAAGCTTGGTTCTGAAGGAGAGATATGGAAAAACATATTCTCACTCACCCCATCACCTTTTTGTGCAGAGGTGGATGGGGTGTATTCAGAGGAGTAGAACACTGCATATAACATTAGAATTTTTTTTAATGTATTGATTGGATTTACTGATTTTTTTTCCTACTCTTTCTTTTAAAAAATATTTGCTTATAAAGCATGGCTCACTGGGAAAGAGAGGGGATACGAAAAAAAAAATCTAGGTGGTGTAAAAAGAAAAGATGTCAATAAAATCTATTTTTATAAAGAATGCATGAATTCATGTTCTCTGTTCTATTTCATCCTGCATCTATTTCATACAAGCTTTTGATATCTGGGGCTATATTGTTCAAGGAAGAAGACTCTCCAGTGAAGGAACCAACCGACAGAGAACTCGGCCTCCTGATCTTTTCTAGTTTTCTAATGTTCCTCATGTCTCTCCCAGTTGTGAATTCAACCTATTATTGACAATGTTGTTTAAACAAACACATTTGCTTCAGAGACAGCTATTCCTCACCCCCACCCCTTGCTATCTCTGCTTATATTCCCTTTCTCAAAATCCTAGAGGAACTCACAAAAATATCAGTGAAGATATCAAAATATCAATGTCACATGAAAATTTTCATGAGATGCAAACCCAATGTGTTCATACTACTTTGGACTCATGATAATCTTAAGCATGAGATAAAATCAGCTTGTAGAAAAAAAAAACAGGAAGCTGCCTTAGGACTGGAAAAGTTAGCTCTGGCAGATCACAGATAGGAGTCTTCTCTTGTCCTTCAATTACTCTTAAAGGATGTTCCAGTGTTTCACTATGTGCTTGCATCTGTAACAGCAGCAGACCCTTTCATATCTCCTCTTCTTTTGAGCTTTGCTTTTTTGTGTGAGAAGCACTTAAAGAGCCTTCAAAAATCCCTTCTGACATAAATCAACATAACTCCAATTTTATGATACATAGTAGGTATCGAATAAATGTTCGTTGACTTCTTTGATGAAATGTGCATTCTTACTTGCTAGGATCATATATTATCTGTCCATCAATAGATTGAGTATTTGTTGTACCCATTATGTGCCCAGAATTGTGTTGGGTATGGATTGGGCCATGGTGGAATAGGGGGGAAGCTATAGAACTATTTAAGGCATTCCCTGCTCTCCATTTTAAAGCACAAACACACACACAATAAATCAAGATTGAATAATATTCAATATGATAATACTGTTCCTTCCAGGCTCCTCTCATATGTTAGATTTCCTCTATCTCTGCTCTAAATCTGGAGACTTTGCCAATATTTTAATTTTAGTACTCAAATGGTCACACTTCTATCTGATCACAATTGTCCCTGAATAGGTGCCTGCTGCAGTGAATGTGGGTGGAAGGCCTCCAAGTCTGCTTGGGAAGATTTCCCCTCCCAGTAGAGGCCCAAGTCACCATTTTTTTTGCTAGTATACCTCTGCTCCCGTACCCTTTGCCCCTCTTGATCTAAGCCAGGGTAGAGCATCAGTAATTGATCTTGTTCTGCTAGTTGATACCCAAGTAACTGTGCTTGAGCATCCTTCCAATTTCTGACTTCCTGGATAGCTACTTGCTGAGCAGGAGTGCTAATAGTGAGAATGTGGTCTTGGGATGGAAGGTGAATAATGCCATCCATTGGTGCAATGCCTTCTTCCCCTCTTGCTGCCTCCCTATGCACAGTCCTGACTGTTCTTCTTGATAATCCATTCAGTGACTGTTGATAAGGGAGCTGGTTCAGCTTGCCTGGCATGGCCTTCTGTCTCATATCTGTAAAAGGCAATAAAGGAAGAAATGACTTTATTTATAGCTACACAGACTTGACCCCATCTTACCTTTCCAACCTTAATATGTAACACTCACCTTCATACACTCTGTGTTCTAGTCAAATCACTTCTTACTGTTCCTTATGCACAATACTATTTCCTGTTTCCATGCCTTTCATCACCTCTCCTTCATACCAAGATGCACTCTTCCCTTGCTTCTGTCTCTCCTAATGCCTAGTTTCTTTCAAGATTCAGTTCAAGTGGCACCTTCTATAGGAATTTTCCTAATCCTTCAGGTGCTAATGCTATCCCAAATCACCTTATCTATTATATACATATATATATATACACACACACACACACACACACACACACACACACACACACACACACACTTATAGGTATACATATTATGTCCCATATATATCATATTGTGTGTCCCAAAGGTCCTTTATAGTGTTGGGTTGATAAGACATATGTAAAAATAAATGTCTTGTTTTCTTGTTTACTGTCATAAAAGAAGAAATGTTTTAACTCACATAGAAGACCAAGACAGACACCTTACAGGCCATTAAGGGAAGAGCCAACTGTTGGTTGGAGAAATCAGTGGAGGGTTCAGGAAGTAGGTAAAATTTGGACCAGATAGTGACTGAAATACAGAATTTCAAGATATTTGGACATTCTAGGAAGAAGGGGTAAACTGAGAAAAGTCAGAAAAATCATGAAAATACATGACATGCTAAGGCAGCGGTTCTCAACCTGTGGGTTATGTTCAATTTGTAACCATGAAAATACATCCTGTATATTGGATATTTACATTACAATTCATAACAGCAGCAAAATTACAGTTATGAAGTAGCAACGAAAATAATTTTATTGTTGGGGGTCACCACAACATGAGGAACTGTATTAAAGGGTCGCAGCATTAGGAAGGTTGAGAACCACTGTGTTAAGGGAACAACAACTAATCCAGTTTGGCTGGAACACAGGGAACATGAAGGGGAGTGCTGGGAAACAAGGCTAGAAAGGAAGGTTGAGTACAGACCTTGGCAGGTTCTGAATATTCTTCAAGGAATTTAAACTTTATTCTGAAGTGGGGGTGGGGGAGAATCTTTGAAGGGTTTTTGGACAGGGGCAGGACATGGTCAAACATAAGATTAATTTGATAGCACTTTGTATAATGGATTAGAGACAGAGGAGAGGGGAGACAAGGGAACAAATTAGGAGGCTATTATTGTAATAGTGTAAGCATTAAGGGGTGAGGGCCTAAACTAAGTTAGTAGCATGGGAGATTAGATAAGGAATTTATTTTAAACACATTTCAGAGATATAAATTACATAAAAGTTATAGTGACTAGCTATATGTGTGGGGCAAAGGTAGAGTGATAAAGCATTTTTTAAGTACTTACTATGTTCTAAGCAACATGCTAGTAGAACGGGATACAAAGTCAAAGAAGACATAACCTTATCTCTCAAGAAGTTTACATTCTAATGTTGGGGAAGGAGAAAGACAAGGTCATATATAAACATGTGAAGATAAAGATAATACCTGCAAGTAAATAAAAAGGAATTAAACGCCAGGTAGTTTTGGAAAGAGGATGATAACACTTGGGGAGGGGATCAGAAAGGGCTTCATTAAGAACAGGAGCTTTTAACCTTTTTGCTCCATGGATCTCATGAGCAGTCTAGTGAAACCTATGGACTGCTTCTCAGAATAATGTTGTTGTTTTTTTTAATTCAGAAAATAAAATACAAAGGATTACAAAGAAAAATCTAGGGCACTAGGTGTTACTTGGCCAATGAAATCAACATTTACTCCAATCAGTAATCATTCATCTGAGACCCATCAGCTATGTCTAACTGGTCTGCCACTGTTCTGACTAAGCAACTTTTTCCACCTTCCCACTGCCCCTTTCCATTTTAAATTCCTCTTCAGCTGATGCTTAAGTGCAGAGAGTAAATGTTCAGTGGCTGAAATGAGAGTCACTTGATTCTCACTGACACTTGAAAAGTACACACATTCAAGATGGCGGCCATTTATTTAGGAAGCACTTGCTACTACATACATTGGCAGGAGGCAGAACACCTGACCACTTCTTCAACTTCTGCAATTATTCCCTCAAACTCAAGATAGGGTTTTGCAATCTTTAAGGACCCAGGCCACCTTCATACCATAATGAAACAACAGGACCAGGTCCTAGCAGAGGAAGCCTTAAACACTACTCATACTCCCTATACAAATTTTACTGTCAGTTTTTCACAAGAGTAGGCCCAGCTACTATGTTCCAAAAGTCTACCTTATATTTGTATGATATATTCATTTTATCCTTGCCTATCTACGACCTACTTTAAGTAACTTTTGCTACTTCTAATTATTTATTCTTTAACCCATCTCTACAATTTTTTATAGGCAATAATGTAACTCCAGCACATAAGGCTCTCTCCTCTCCCATGTTTTGCTTGCATCCATAGATCTCACCTCTTGCATTTAGCATCCTCTTACTCACAGAATCAAAAGAAACACTAGATGCACAAATGTTTTTTTCTTATTGATTTTTTTTGTTTTAGTTTACATCATTCACTTCCCCAAAATTTTGAGTTACAAATTTTCTCCCCATCTTTCCCCTACCCACCACCTCAAACCAGCCATCTCATTGTATCCCCCCTCCCCCAATCTATTCTCTCCTATGTCTTCCCCACTCACCCCTCTGACTCTCCAGTACTGCAGGATGGATCTCCCTACCACAGTGCCTGTGTATCTCAAGTTCCAGTTGGATGTAGTTAATAATAATAATAATAATACTTGTGTATATATATATATATATATATATATATA
>CM053584.1:215326187-215349903 GCA_028627135.1 Pseudochirops cupreus | reverse complement strand
TTGTGAATATTATAATGTTTTGAATGTTTGTCTTGATTTGTAATGGAATAAACAGAGTGTTCACTCTATTTTGTAATCTGAACTCTAAAAGCTGTTCACAGTAGCATTCCTTTGGGAATCTGCTGGTGCATGGCATTACACTTCCCCATCCCCAAGATGGCAAGCAATCTGATAAAGGCTATACATGTACAATTATATTAGACAAGTTTCCACATTAGTCATGTGGTGAAAGAAGAATCAGAACAAAAGGGAAAAACCATGAGAAGGAAAAGAGAGAAAATAGTTTGTTTAAATCTGCATTCAGACTCCATAGTTCTTTCTCTAGATGTGGATAGCATTTTTCCACCATGAGTTAAAAACAACTTTTCTACGTAGAAACCATTATAAATTGTTGGATCCCTAGGTCATTTTGCAAAGCTAATTTAACCCAGAAGGTACCTAAAATAGGAAGGGGTAAAGTGGAAGCCCTCAACCCTTTTTAAATGTGTCATGGATCACTTTGGAAGTCTGGTGAAGACTGCAAAGGCCTTCTCAGAATGATATTTTTAAATGTTTAAATAAAATATAAGGGTTTGAAAGGAAAACAACCATATTGAAATATAATTATCTATTTTTTAAAGTAGCTCATGGGCTCCAGGTTATGAACCCCTTAAGAGGAAATGGTGATAGACAACTTAATTAAACTGTACTGGTAGAGGTTAAACTCAGTTATAATATGAGTTAAAAGGATTCTGTCGTCTAGTCTGGTCATCTCATCAGCATTTGATATTAGTTTTTTTGTCTTATTAATGGACTTTTAGAAAGTATATTTAACCTCTCCAAGTTAATATCTTTATATAATAAAGCCCTATGATACTATATCCCAGAGGTTCAGAGAAAGGAGAGATTTCTAAAGGTTGGAATAATGATACCACTGTGGTGTAGATGGGACTTTACAGGGCCTTCGAGGATAGATAGTTAGAGTTTGGATAGACAGAGAGGGGAGGGTTAAAAACATTCCAGGCAGAGAAAATAGCACAAGGAAAGACACAAAGATAGGAATCAGCATGATTTTTACCCTATAGGACAAGAGGAAGCACGAGAGTCTGTGAGAATTACTGGAACTGCAATAATTAAATTTAGGGGAGGAGTGGTTAAAAAGTACTAAATATGTGGAGTATGAGTATTAAGTGGTTATGTACATGGTGGTGATCATTTCAACTAAAATCAGACCAGAGAAAATCCATTCACCCCTTCATTTATTTCACAAATATTTAATGAACACCTTCTACATTCAAGGCACTGTTTGTAGAAACTATAAGAAATACGCAGAATGTGGGGCAGCTATGTGGTGCAGTGAATAGAGAGAGCACTGGTCCTGGAGTCAGGAGGACCTGAATTCAAATCCAGCCTCAGACATTTGACACAATTACTAGCTGTGTGACCTTGGGCGAGTCACTTAACCCCAATTGCCCTACCCTCAACCCTCTGAAAAGAAAAAAAAAAGAAAAAAAAAGAAATACACAGAATGAAATGTAGTCCCTGTCCTCAAAGAGCTTATAGTCTAATAAGAAAGATGAAAAATACCATAGAACTACCATACAAGGTATAGTGTGGAAGAATAGTAAATGAGTGTTGTAGGCTGAGGGGCTTGTCCCTCTAGCAAATGTATCCCTTCCTACCTGACCTATATCAAAAAGATACAAATGCACTTTGTTAGCTGGACACTAAAAATAACATTCTCACTACTGAGATAAACATTGAACTGCCTCTTTAAGATGATATAGACCAGTATTCTGTTTGAGCTTTTCAAGAGGAGACTAGATAACCACTTCCTAAAATGGAATTTAATCTTGATTAGAGGCAGGAAGATGAACTAGATGTTCCCAAAGTCCTTCCTATTTCTGTCTTCTAATGATGCCAAGGCCACATAATCCCCTTGGGGGAAATTCCTTTTTATTCTCATGTGTGATCATAGACTTCATTGTTAACTCTAGCCAGCCACCTTAAATGTATGCAGTGTTGTGGAAAGAGGAAAATAGAATTGAGGACAGGGACTCTGTCCTTAACCATAAGGAACAGCACCAGAGACAGAGTGGATGGATAAATATAAGTATTCAGTTTTCAGCTAGCTTAGAAATTCCTGTAGTATGGATCAATCAATACGTAAGTGATAGATTCAAGTGATAGACTCAAGACTAATTCCTGTGTGGAAAAAATGGTCTTGAAAGTTACATGTTAAACATTAGTCAGAATATGCCTTTTCAGTACTCTTTTAGACTTAAATTGATAATGATAATGATAGCTAATATTTATATAACATTTACCATGTACCAGACACTGTGCTAAGCATTGTACTCATTTGATCCTTACAACAACCCTGTGAGATAGGGATAGTTAATATCCTCATTTCATAGACAAGGAAACTGAGGCAAACAAAAGGTTAAGTGACTTGCCCAGGGTCACTGTAATGGTAATTAATTTAAATTTGAAGACCCCTTTTTGTTATGTCAAGTAAGCAGGTACTTAGCCCTTAGTAACTAATCAAACCTTTGTGGCCAAGAGGCAGAAGGTGTGAACTCTGTCTCCTGTTGCTGACATAACAAGAAGGGTTTGGCTGAAGCAGGAAGCCAATGCTTTGTGTGTATATTAGAACAGCCCCAGAGAGAGGCAGGATGAGCATTAGAATTTTTTCTCCTGTATGGATCCTGGTGGAGGAAGCAGAATTTTCCCAGCATCTGGAAACTGGGCTGCTACTTGCTGGACTGAGAACTGAGTTGGAGTTTTCTTGAGACCAGAATCTGGTGATGGTTGAAGTTGCTGAAGGCCACCTGGAAGGCTAAGATCTCTTGCTGAGAAGACTGCCTGGAAGGCTGAGATTTCTTCTGGATCCTAGGGCCAGCCAAACTGCCAGACCACTGAAGAAGGGTAAGACTTTGTTTGTTTGTGGCTTGGTTGATCCTTGAGTTCCCAGAAACAAGTTGTGAAGGTTTCCAGATGTGCTGGACCCTGTGAACTTCAGTGTGTGGCAGGAATTGCCCAGAGGACTGGATGAGAACCTGGGAGCTGTCTGCCTCTGAATCCAGGTGACTGTTTGGTGGATTCAGGTAGGAGCTGGGACCATGGAAGGGAATCCAGGGAATCTGAGAGACCACCCCAAGTCAAGATGAAAAAAAGGCCTATCCTTAGATATTGAATTTGTGATGAAATTGAAGTTTATTAGTGACCCAGGGGTAGAGGGTTTATGTAATTTTCTAATGATTGTATTTAGTGATTAATGATACTTAGTGACTGATTGCTAGATAAGTGACTGATTAAGTTAATCTATGATTGCCCCATGAGTGGAAGACTGACTATTGTATTGTGAGATGACTGAGTGACTGAGTGAAGAGGCAAACCTCCTTAGGGATATCAGATGTTTATTCTTTTGTTCTTTGTTCTAAATACTGTGACCACTTTGGTGAAAACTATGTGGTCATTCTAATGTTAAGCTGTTGTGAACACTATATTGTGATTTCCTGTGATAAGATGTAATGTTGTGAATATTATATTGTGATTTGTTGTGAATGTTTGCCTTGATTTTTTATGGAATAAATGGAGTTTTCACTATACTGTGTAATCAGAACCTTAAAAGCTATTCATAGTAGCATTCTTTTGGGAAGCTGCTCATTACAGTCACCCAGTTAGTAAGTGTCTGAGGCTAGATTTGAGCTCAGGTCTTCCTTACTCTAAGCCCATTGATCTGCCCTAACTTATCCCTATGTAATTGGTTGCCTCAAGGCCCTTTCCCTAGCCTAGCTTTTACATTGATTATCAGGGAAATCTTCCTATATATAAAAATATATTTTATTTGTAATTTTATCATGTAATTCTAATGTTCAGAGACTTTCTGTGACTTCTTATTTCCTTCATTAGGTCTGACTTCTTCTCCATGGTTTTTGTGGCCCTCAGGAACTTGAAGCAGCATTACATAGTAGATAGGGAATTAGACATAAAGTCAAGAAGCCCTGGTTTCAGATCTGGCCTCAGACACTTATCAGCTATATGACCCTGGACAAGTCACTTAATCTCTTAATGTCCTAATTTCCTCTTCTACAAAAGGAAGGTGTTGGACTTGATGACCTGTTAGGGCCTTTCTAGTTCTAAATCTTTGGTCCTTATTTCTTTTTGCTCTCCAACATGAACTTTCAGATCTAGTCAGGCCTATTTGCCATTGAATATGTCCAATTCATTCTCATTCCAACTCTGTGCATGGAATTCCTCCAACTGCTTAGAATTCCCTCCTTCCCTTTTTCCTTTTTACTTTAGCTGAATACTATCTACCTTCTATACTTTAAAGCAGGTCCCATACCCTTAAAAAAATCTTCCCTAACTCTAAGCTTCATTAATCTCTCACCTATGGAATTCCATGGCATTTCTCTGTAACACTCATTTTTGGTATTAAATCATATATTGCCTAGAGGAGTCACTTTTAATTAGCTGTTTTACATGTGAATGTAATGTCTCCCTAATGAGATTATAAGTTTCTTGAGGGTAGGTTTGATACATCTTTTTTTGTTTTTTTTCTTTTTTTTGGAGGGCAATTGGGGTTAAGTGACTTGCCCAAGGTCACACGGCTAGTTTTGTGTTAAGTGTCTGAGGCTGGATTTGAACTCAGGTCCTCCTGACTCTATGGCCAGCCGGTGCTGTATTCACTGCACCACCTAGCCACCCCTTAGGCTTGATACTTCTGCATCCACTACTGCCCCTAGCATAATGTGGGGTATAATATAGGCATACACTAAATACGGGTGTAATATAATTGACTTGAGTTGAATTAAATGTATCCCCAATTTCTTTCCCCAAAAATGTAGGAATTTTTAATGTGGAGTTAGTGAGTTTTTAAAATATGTATTTTGATAACTGTTTCAAATTTTATTTCAATATAATTGATTGGTTCTCTATATTTTATTTTATGTATTAAAGGCATTATTCTGAGAAGGGGGGTTCATGGACTTCAGGAGCCTGCCAAAGGGATGTATGATATAAAGAAAAGATTAAGAACTTCTGCTCTAGAGGTAAAAGGCACAGAGGGGAAAGGAAGGCTCATTCTGTGCTAAGTAATGCTTATGATAATGTGAGTTTGATGTTGTTGTGGTTTTTCCAATCAGTGAAGGTGAAATTAAGTGTTCTTCAGGTTGGCACATCAGCGTATCAAGCTCATGTCAAAGTGAAGCAGGATGCCCTCTAGGCCCCAGAGCCAACCAGTTGGGCTGCCATCTCAGAGATGCAAGATAAAAATAATCCAAATCTTTTCTCCTCCTTTTTTTTTCTTAGCTTTCTTTTCACAGCCTGTTTTCCCATCTCTGGTCTGACAAAAGTTATTTGCAGCATTCCCATCAGTCCGATGAGTGACAGGAGACTTGTGTCAAGTGAGAAAATGAAATGTAAATTTTATTAAACACCCCCTCTCATCTCTGTGTATCAATCCAGATTCCAGCCGAACATAGCAAATCAAATCCTGTCTTTGCCAGGCCTCAGGGCACGTGGAAAATCATTTCTCCTTAATACCATTCCCTTCTAGTAAAATATTTTTCTGTTTGGTAAATGAAAATTTAAAATGCAAACCCTGTTTTAATCCCAGCAAAAGTATGTCTTCAGAATGAACATTTGAAGAAGAGAGCAAGGAAGAGGAGAGAAAGAGGAATTGGTGGGTGGGAGACAGGGGCAAGGAGGGGAAATGCATTTTATTCAGTCACTGCCTTGTGATTTCTTGGTGTCTGATGGCTGTGCAGAGATGCATATCCATGGTATATAAGGCAGCATCTTTTGAAAGCTTTGCCCACCAGGACATTTATCTACATGGTGTCCTTATTCAGGATAATAGCAATCTTATGTCTCATACATTTGCTTCTGAAATAGCATTAAAGATCTCTAAGCTACATTCTGAGTGTGACTATCTAACCAACTGCTACCTTATCTTTAGTCAACTCACCAGTTCTGTCCAAATGTAAAGGCAGACTTAATACAGAGAATTAAAAAAAAACAATTAATGTAAAAATGCAAGAAAAATTATGTTGAGTTAAAATACAGTTTTAGTTGAAAAATCAAGTTTATTAGAACAGCAACAATCAACTTAGTCCAAGAAGGGATGGGGCATTTACAAGAATTAAATTCTGCAGATGATAACAACAAAAAATGTCAACAAGGAGGAAATAGGGAAGCTATAAAGGGCACAGATGTGGCTGCACAAAGAATGTCTCAAGCAGCTCAGATTTTTGAAAAGATGTGTATAGAAGATGGTAGTCAGGGCAAGTAGTTGCTATTGAATACAAATGCATGATACAGTCCTCTTGGAAGAGTGTCAGAAATCTTAAAGTTTAGGAGTTAGCAATTAAATAATTAATTGAAGTTAGCAATTAATGCTAAAGACAATAGAAGGGGTGACCTTATCATATCAAGGAAAGAGAGGGGAGAATTTAATAAGGGAAGTGGAATTGTTGCTTTAAAAAGATGGAGAAGATGACAATGGAAAACAAAAGGAAGCAGAATTACTGAACCATTATTTTGCTTGTTTTCTAGCTTAAGGAGAATGGTATTTGTACTAAAATGGGCCAAAGAAAAATGATTTCTATAGAATTGATACCCAGGAGAAGTAAGACGATAGTAAGAGAACAACTAGCTGTGCTTTATGAATTCAAATTACCCCTCCAGACAAACTGCATCCCACAATTCTGAATGACATGGCAGATATGATTACAGAGTCACTGTCAGTGATCTCTTAAGGATTGTTGGTATGAGGGAGATGTTACAGGACATGAGAAAGTCCAATATTCTAATTTCAACAGAGGGAAGAAAGTAGTCTGAATCCTATGGGCAAATGAACTTGGCTTCAAATGCTGGTAAATTCTATAATGTTTTGTCAAATATTTGTGTAGTGAACATCTAAAAACATTTATCACTAATTGTCAGCATTGCATCATCAAAGAAAGATAATGCTATACTAATCTCATTTTCTTTTTTGACATGATTACTACACTTCATAGAGAGATGTCATAGATATTGTTTATGTAGGTTCCAGCAAAATATGTTATGGAGTGTCTAATGGTATACTTGTGTATAGGATGGAGACATATGAACTAAACAATAGTACAGTTAAATGGATTTAGAACTGGGTTGAATTATTAAACCCAAAGATGATGGTGGTGGTGGTGGTGGTAGTGAATAAGAATGATGAAGAAGAAGGAGGAGGAGGAGGAGCAGGAGAAGGAGAAGAAGAAGGAGAAGAAAAAGAAGAAGAAGAAGAAGAAGAAGAAGAAGAAGAAGAAGAAGAAGAAGAAGAAGAAGAAGGAGGAGGAGGAGGAGGAGGAGGAGGAGGAGGAGAAGGAGGAGGAGGAGGAGGAAGAGGAGGAGGAGGAGGAGGAGGAGAAGAAGAAGAAATTTCAAACAACTTTCATTGCCTCTTCAGCAAAGGAATGCAAGGAAAAGTGGTGTACAGTGAGGATTTGTTGTGTCCTGATACTTTATGATAACTGTGGAGGTCTAGTAATAACCCCAAAACATTGGTTAATTGGGCACTTGAGCTATCAGTTTGTATGAACACTTGAGTCATTGTGTTTCTAAAAGTCAAAAAATAGATTAGGTGGCATGGAGTTTTTGGCTAACCCCACTTGGAACTCCAAATATGCATAAAATTAACAGAATACATGGATATTTTTGTTTTATACTCACTATACATCATTAAAAAAATTTGAAACTCATCTTTCCAGGTATAGACAAAAACTACATACTGTTTTTTTTTCCAATTACACCTTCTATTCCATATCACACAATAATCTATTGCTGACTGATGCATGGCAATTAAAAAAAAAAGAATTTCACCCCCCTAATATTAAATGAATTGAAACTGGAGATGTCATTGATGAATTGTTGAAGTATCAAGACAGAAAAAACTAGAACCATTGAAAATCTTCCCTTAAGAAACTGACCTGAGATATTGTACTTAAAAATTAAATGTGTGACAAGAACAATACTAGGATTTAGAGTGATTTTGGAAAGGAGATGGGGCATACTTAGAATGAAATTTTGAAAAGCCATTTTTTTGTTATTCTGGTAACATAGCTAACAAACTATACCAAAACCCAGCAATTTAAAAAATCTAGTATCTTTAATAATCATCATGGATGAACATATTATCCTACAAACAACATTTCAGAGAGTATAAAAGATATTTCAGGACCATCACGAAACAGTCTTTGCCAAGACCAAAGTCATGATAATTATATGGAGGAAATATGGAGTTTTCTAAAAATATTCTTAAATGTGAACATCAAATACCACAATGGCAGCTGTAACTTGAGAAAACTACAAACTACTAAAGATTTAAGGAAAGAAATTGAAAGATTATATAAATATCTAGATGGCACAAATTTTAGAAAACTTAAACAGTGTATCACTCATTTGAAGACAATAAAGAAAAGCTTAGAGAATTGACTCGACAAAAAATATATCAGAAATTCTTGATGCTCTTAATCAAAAATTTTAAAAGTCAAAAGATTAAAGGAACAGAAGGAGTGAAAACAGTTGTCATTTTTCAGTCATGTCTTACTCTCCATGACCCTATTTGGAGTATGCCTGACAGAGATACTGGAATGGTTTGCCATTTCCTTCTCCAGAATGTAGTTTATCTATCCCCCTCCCCACTGTCTCCCAAATTAAGAACAATGTTTTAAATGTAAGTCACTGTATTGAATACACTTAATCTCCAAACTACACATATTGAAAAAGCTTTCAAAATATAAAGACCTGGGGGGGGGGGGGGAGGGAATTACAAAATAGGCTGACATATATGCCATTCCAATCAACTTGTCATTTACTTGAGTTGTCCTAAATATGCTTCTACAAAATATGAGTCTGCATCTCGATACACTTAGAGAATTACGAAAAGCAATCATTTTATCCATCTGTAATAGTCTGCAGAACACTGAATATAAAAGATAAAAGGATAATAATATAATTGCGACTTGACTTGGGCTATTTCTATCTGAACCTCCCAAAAATATGGGAATAATAATAGATGGTATTTATAAAGCACTCTATGTTTTGCAAAGAATTTTTATAAATATTATCTCATTTTATCCTCCCGGTAACCCCATGAAAAAGTGCTGTTCTTATCCACATTTCATAGATGAGGGAACTGAGATAGAGACAAAATGACTTGACCAAGGTTAGTTACACATAGTATGTGGGCAGGGTCAGATTTTAATTAGGGTCCTTCTGGTGCCAGGTCTAAGACTCTACCCACCTAGACATCTAGGTAGAGAAAGTTTAAGTTATATCTATATCTATATATAGGTTATATAGCAATAACAATAGTGCTTTCAGGTTTTCAAAGCACTTTACTTATTTTATCTCTTTCACTTGATCCTCACAACAGCCCAGCAAAGGAAACACTAAAGATATTATTCTCCACATTTTACAGATGAGGAAACTGAAACACAGGAAGGCTAATTGTCTTGCCTATTATCACATAGCTAGCAAAGGTTAGAGGCAATATTTGAACGCTTTTCTTTCTGACTCTACATCAGTACCTTCTGTACCCTACACTACTATCCTATGTCTCTAGTAGTGATTAACGGATCAATGTCAACTTGAAGGGATGTTTCTAGTGAAGTGCTCCAAGAATGTGTCCTCCACTCTGTGTTATTTTTAGCATTTTTATCAGTGACCTGAATAATATATTTAATGGCATAGATGACAGGTTCATTACATAAGAAGACAAAGACATGAAGCTAGGAAAGGTAGGTCACATATTGGATGGCAGTCAGGACAAAAAATAATATCAAAGGCTAGAAAAACGGATCAAATTGTATAGGATGGAATTTCATTTGTTGTTTTTTTTTTATTTGTTTAAGCTTTTACCAAAATACATTTACTTTAAAGACAGAACAAGAGCAGAAGTTACACAGATTTCTCCCCACAACATCTGGAGGTATACTATCCCTTATGCCACTTTAATCCCTAGTCTCAGACAATACATTTTTTACATAGCATTAGCCATACCAGCTAAACTTCCAAATGCAACATGGCTGATGGAAGGATGAGTCTGCATCTCTACTATTGCCACATGTAACTGGTCATCAGAGACTTTACTTCTCATTGCCTGGCCTCTAATAGATCTGTACTTTTACTCCAGATCTGGAATTTCTGGTGACTCCTCTGCAGGACCTTTCCAAGCTCACTTAGTTGTAACCATCTCCAGTCTCTTTCGTCTAAAATAAAAAAGAACAGATACAAAGAGGCAAAGAATGGAGGCCCATGTTCATGAGCAAAATGCTGTCTCCTGATGAGCCCAAATTTGCCATCATCATTATCCAGGATAGATAAGAGATAAGAGTAGCCATATGATGAGGACATCTTGGTCTTCTCTCCTGTTCATCTCTTTGAAAGGAGGGGTAGGGAGGATAAAGAAGACACTCTATCTTTGGTGAGATGAGTTAGAGATGGGGAGGTAATATAGAGTAGCATTAAAGCCATATCTGAAAGACAAAAGCAGAACTTAAGCTACTACTCATTGCCTAGTATAACTGTGTCAGAATCAAAAATGAAAAGTGCAATGGGAAGATCACTGGTATTGAAGTAAGGTGTTCATAGATTTGAATCTCTACTCTGACTCTTAGAAACATTGTGATCCTGGGCAAATCCTTGAAATTTCCTTATCTTTAAAAAGAACATGCTTATAACTGTATGACCTATAACATGGAGTTATCTTAAGAAAAATGGCATGTAAACCTCAAAGTGTTATAAAATCTCCTCATCATACAGATAAGTGAATTGTTAGGTGTAGCTTTGGTTTTTGTGTACTGAAGGATAGAAATTTTTCCTTCTCTCAGGAAATTCATGTCCTATTCATCCTCCAGGGCCTAGCTCAAAGCCCACCTTCTCCATAAAGCCTCCTTTCAATGGCTCTTGACTTTTCCCATCTATCACAACACTTATTTTAGCAATGTGAAATCACAAGAGAGAAGGAATAAAACAGGGATTATGAGACCTTACTGTAATAGAGATATATGCCAGCAAGAAACAAGAGTTTAAAAGAAATAGAGTAATCTACAGATATATAAAATACTTGAATTAATAGAACAGCAACTAGAGATCTTAAATAATCCAATTTCAGAAAAAAAAGAAATTGGACTAGCTGTAAAGTAACTACATGTAATATTATCTTATTTATTTTTTTAAATAATTCCCAATTAGATTTTAATCTGGTTTGTGCTATACTGGGGATTATTGTGGGCTGTGTGCTGGCCATGAGTTTGACACCTCTGCTTATGCAGAAGCCATTGTACTATCTGTGTAAATGTATGTTTACAATTACCTATGCCCATTCTATGATGATGTGGGATATCTCAACCAGGATGCTTTAAAAGTAGCTGTTGGTCATTGAGATACAGTTAGGGAAGGGTGCTGAATTTGGCTTCAGTGAATCTGAATTCGGGTCTTAGCTCTAGCACTTGCTCTATGACCTCAGAGAAGTCGCTTCCACCACAAATCCCCTTTTGACTATTAGCTGTGGAACTCAGAAGTCAAATTTCTCAAAAGAATAAGCTATTGATGCATAAAGTCTTTCTTTAACTTTTATTAATTTGTTTTGCTTTTACATTACAAATATTTACTAACTACTTCCACTTTAAACTTGCACAAAAAGGACATTAAAGACCTAAAATAAAATACATGGGGGAGGGGGGGTGGAGAGTACAAGAATATTGGGAATAGAGGCAAGGAAAGTAGAGCAATTTAGGGCAAAGTAGTTTGCAGTCACTGGATGGGTCAGTCCCAGAAGTTGAAGGAGTGTGTGTGTGTGTGTGTGTGTGTGTGTGTGTTGGGGAGAGGTGGGCAGCACAGCTCTTAAAACCTTCAAGTCTATAAGAGGAGGACAGTGCATGCATGCATGTATGTATGTGTGTATATATAGGAAGACATCATTGATGGTCCTTCAGAAAGGCCATTCTGACTTGACAAACATTTCTTCATCAAGTTCTCCATCAATCTTCCTTGTAGGATGCTAGGCATCTTTAGATGCTGGTAATGGAGGCAGCTCACTCAGGCATGTTTTGTTGGTTCTCTCTAATATCATCTTGTTCACAGGCAAGAATAACTAGGGATTAGCTGGAAAATCATAGCATTGGGCATGGAATTTTCCAGAAAGGGGCAGGGTAGGGGTGATAAGGAAGAAAAAGGGAAAACAAAATATTTATAGGATTATATTTTGTTACAAAGAACTGAAAACAAGATTGATGACCATAGAGTAAGGAACGACTAAATAAATGGTGGCATATAAAGGGATAATAGTGCTCTGTAGATAACAATGCATATAAAGAATTCTGAGAAGCAATGGAAGACTTCTATGATCTAATGAAGATTTAAATAAACTGATGTAGGAAGGCACTGTTCTCAGTGATGTTGGTAATGCAAAAAGAAAAAATGATAAAATGAAATTGAACATGGTGCAGTTGGAATAAACAAAATTAACCTTGAGAGTTGAAAAATACAGATCTTTCCATTCTTTGTGGAGGCTTTGGATATGGGATAGCACATATACTGTCAGATATGGGTGATATGTAAAATGTGGGGATTAATTCAGATGCCCTATGAAACCTTTTCCAGCACATGATGCAGAAAAGAGTATGTTGTAGTGAAATGTTTACTCAGTTTGCGAGACCTGGCTTACTAATTGTGTTGTGGCTGTTCATTTTTTGTTCTCTAAGAGCCCGTGTCAGGATGGTAACACATTATGAGGTAGATGTTTGAATTGCTGTTGTTTGCTCTTTGTTCTTGAAGAGGATCAATGACGTCAGGAGGATGATTTTTTGACTTGTAAGTGAATTGGGTTTAACCGTGGCAGAGCTGTGCAAAGTTTTAAGCTTCACTCTCTCCTCCAGAGTCATGGAAGTCCAGTGGCAAGACACAGGTCAGGATGACTAGCTATGGCCCCAGATGCAGAGCTGGTTTTACAAGACTTTTACTGGCTATATTACCTTGGATGAGTCACTTACCATCTCTGCATTTCAATTTCTTCATGTGTAAAATGAAAGCATTCATGACCTCTACTATTCCTTCTGGCTTTTAATCTCTTATATCAGGCGATGATTTTGCTGAAATGATTTTTTTTCTCTTTCATTCTCATATTTTTATTATAAGGTACAGTTTGTAGAGTGGGGTGGACAGGGAAGGATATATTTAGAAATCAAAGTGATGTAAAAACAAAAGCTAGCAATGAAAATAAGATTGAACAAAGAAAAATAAGAAGCACATTCAATTTTTACAATGTACAGCTTGTCACAAATGAGCTTTATGAGTTTCAGGGATGGGCCCCATCAGCTTCAAGTCTTCTGGACTATTACAACCACTCAAACACTCAATTTCCTCTTCTGTGATACATGGATAAAAATATTTCCCTATCTACCTCAAAGAATTGCTTCTTGTTGCCTTACTGTATCATCTCTCATTGACTCTTAGGATCATAGGGACCTCAGAGACCATCTAGTCCAACTCCCTTATTTATGGGCGAGAAAACTGAAGACAAGAGACATCTAGCAACTTGTTTTTGGTCCCACAGGTTTGAAGCATCAGTGTCAGGATTAGAATTCAGTTCCTTGAATCCAGAGTCACTACAAAGTCCTTAGCAAAGTGCTTTTTAACCTTTAAAGTGTTACATAAATATGATACATCTATCTCATAAAGAAAGTATAAAAACTCAACTTGTGCATCTATTGTATAGTGTTGTGTTATTTGCCCTTCATTTTTGAAGAGGACCAATGACACCACCTGGTGATGTCTTGTGTGAATTGGATTTAAGTGAGGCATACAAAGTCATCAGTTTCACTTTCTCTTCCAGAGTCACCAAAGTCCGGTGGCAAATCATAAATCAAGGTGATTAGCAATGGCCCAGGATGCAGCGATGACCTTGGCATCTTCTATGTCTGACCAGACTCTAGGTACTCCACAATGGCTTCTTCAGCCACCTTTGTGGCTGTTGGAACAAATTGTTCTCATCCACCCATTTGGGAAGGTGGGAGGGGGAGGGGAATCTTCACAAGCTCGGGGTAGACATCCCACTAATTCACCATTGGCTTTGAGGCCTGTCAGTTACCTTCAACCTGATTTGGCCTGTCTGCTGAGATGGTTTTACCAGGTGTGACTTCTGGTTCTTGGGACCACAGGTAAATGTAGATACAGTAGAATTTCTTTTAATATAGTAGAACCCCTTGAGGTAGAAGTTGCCATAGCAAAGATAGGTCTATACCTTCTCTACAACTTAGAATATTTGAGTCGCCTAGAATAGAATGTGGAGAAGTTAAGTGACATGTTCTGGGTCATACAGACAGTATGTGTCAAAGTTAGGGCCCAAATCTGGTTTCCTAAGTTTTCTGCTTTTTTTTTTTTCCAAAAGGAAAGTGCTTTGTAAACTGTAAAGTCCAATGTAAATATGAAGCTATTATTCTTTCTAATTTGGCTGTTTACCAAGCTGTGGTAGGGCCTCAGGGCCTGCAGGAAGGCTTTCTTTTCCTTCCTTTTTTTCCCCTCTCTTACTTTTATTCCCTTTGCCTAGAGTCAGGATTAACAAGGCTTGCAATTCAACATAATAGGACAGAAAGATCTCCCAACTAGCCCAGATGGGAAATGCTACTACTATTTCCTCCTTTCCCTACCAGTCCACTGGCCAGGGAGCAGAGTGTGTATTAACATTCATCTGGCAGGGGCTGAAAGTAGTAATAGACATGAGCATTGACTAGACCCAATATTAGTGATGGTGCTGGGAAGCCATCCTGGCTTTTGGCTGCCTCAAGGCAGTAGTGATCCCCCGCTTGTCCTATCTGTCAGTCTATTTGATCTCCAAATGAATTGCTTTTGATAACAGCTATATAAATGCAGAACTGATCCGTTGGGCCTTTTTAAATGAGACTCCTCTCTTTCATCTCCCAGTCATTTCAAAAAGCAGATAGACTTGTTAGAGGTTTTTAATGCAATGATTTATGTTTTATCTTGCCTGGTTTGAGGCAGCATTTATTTAGCACTAAATTCTTCCCCAGCCTCTCTATATGAGTGAAGGGAGAAACGTTTGAACACACAATATTTGGAGGTTTTTTTCTATTATTTTTTAAAGTTATTCAATATTATATTTTCTGCCTCATTATGGTTAGATGAGGCAATGGACTTTATTTAGCTAGAAGAGGGAGGGAGCAGAGAAGTCATAAGGCAAAGCTTTTCTATGCCTGGATCAGGAAACAAGGAAGGAACATTTTTGAAGATTAACTCTCAGGCCACTTAAAACAAATAATTAAGTTTACCACCCCCAAAAAGGAGAGTAAAAAATCTTCTTTGGCTTCAATGAAAAGTCATTTCTTATGATCTTTCCTAGGCTCATTTTTCTCATTTTAAGAAGAAAATCAATTTAAAAGTGGTTTTTTTAAAAAAATTTTAATTTCTGCCTGCAGCTTCCTTTCTCCTTTACTCATCCTTCCTTCTCCATACACCATCCCAACCCATATGAAACCCCCACCAGCTGATGGTCCAAGTTCACCATTCACCCTGGCTGGAACCATTCACAAGATGCATGTGACATGAACATGGAGAGGCTGAAATACAAAGCTGACTATTGACTCAGAAAGTAGAATTTGTTTCCCTAATAGTAGAGGCTCACCCCTGTGTAGAATAATTGTATTTCTCAAAATAATGTGGAGACTGAATTTTTCGTGAATCAAATATCACTTTGGATGCTGCTATTTTAAGATATCCTGCTATGAGTTTCATGTTTTGGTGAGAGAAATGGAACTACTCCCCAAAAAGATAATATATCATATTTTGGAAGACAGACTTTTCTGTACTGGTTTTGCGTAAAGCAAGATGTATCTGGACCAAAAACTCAGAAATAATTTATTCCAATTCCAGTCTAACAAGAAGCCTTTCAAAGGCACCTCCTTTAAATGATATATAATGAAGAAGAGGGAAGGATCCCACATAGCAAAGAATAACTGACATCTCTGGGAGCTGAAATTCATTTTTGAGAGAGGTGAGAGACCTCATAATTCAAAGGTGTCAGAGCTATCTGGAGATGTGTAAGAAAAAAAATTTTTTTCTTGTCCTCATGAGGACAGTAACACATTTAAGCCAGACAGTGGCTTCTTTCTATGTATTCTCTCTTACACAAGAGAAAAAAAATAAGAGTATTCTTAAATTCTTGAATATTTTCGTCAAGGTGGCTTTTATCGTGGTACTCACATGGAAGTCAGAATATTACCATTGCTGGCGATTATTTCATTTCCCCCTTTGGGGTTTCTTTGTTGATATTCCTTCTAATTGTGTAGGTGAACTCTGAAGGACTTGTCTGTTTCTTTGAAGAAGGGTATGCCAGTTACCAGTGGACTTCAAGGAAAAATCATCACATGTCTGATCTTATAAGCTACTTTATAATAATTATAATAATTGCTTGCATTTATAAAGCACCTTTATTCATAAATGATTTTTCCCATGAGGAAGCTGGAGAAAGGGTGAGAGGTAGGGGAACGGGATAGTATTATTTCCAGACAAAGAAACAGAAATACAGAGACATTAACATTTGCTCAAGGTTACACAGCAATGTAGGAATAAAATCAAAACTGGGGTATGTGTCTTCTGAAAATGAATTTGCAGCTTTCCCAGTAATTCCCCTCTTAGGAGACTATAATTCTCTCTTTCCCTGGTAACATCTGGTGAAACAGATAGCCAAATAATAACCTGGAGGTGGGGGCTGGGGCAGGGACTCAGACTTAAATGGTGGCTACAAAACATTCTCCTACCAAGTTCACTTTTGGGTGTGACATAATTGGGCCATGAGTCTCATATTTACTTAGACAAGTAGGTGTGGGTTCATCCACTACTGAGTCAAGGACATAGCTCTACAGGGCTAGACCTTTATTGGACTTGGCTGTAGCAGCTATCAGTTCTAAATATTAAAGGAACCTTTCTGGTTCTTTTGACTTTTTGAAGTTCAAATAAGGTCTATTTCATCTCTAATGTTCATTTGCATAAGATGGGGGGAGAAGACATAAAAAGATCAACGCAAGGAGTTCAAGGCCATGTGGTGACCGCTTGAGAGAAAGAGCCTTCACCCCCACAGAGAAGATCTCAACAATTCTTCCTCTTTGGGAAGCTGACAGACATGGGCAAGAACTTCCTTTTCTGTATGCCTTTTAGTTGCTTTCTCAGTTTTGGCTCAGCAGTCAATGAGAAGGTTTTCTCTCAGGTCTTTACTATTACAAAAGCTTCCTGGTTGGTTTTCCTATCTTAAATCTCTCCCCACCTCAGTCCATCCTCCACTTAGCTGTAAAAATGACCTATCTAAAGCACAAGTTTGGCCAGTCTCTTTCCCTCACCCTCATTCAATAAATTCTAGTGGCTCCCTATTACCTTCAAGATCTAACATAAAATTATCTGGCATTTAAAGCACTATATACTTCTTATGCTTTACTAGTCCCTCTGCCCCACCATCTCTGCCAGTAGAAATATTTTGTGAAGATCAAAACTGTGAGTACGGTCGAAATGACATTTTTCCTTTTTGTCCAACTGATGCTACAAGAAATGTTTTGATGACTTTAGGCAAAACACTTCTTGTTGAAAGTCAGTGTTCTGACCTCATGGCTTCTAATTCATTGCGTCATGGCCCTCAAGTCACTATTAAAAGAATAGTGTCAATACAGCAAGCAGCAAGTGTATCTCTGAAAAGCAGAATGTGGTCATGGAATGAACACCAATCCTACAGTCAGAAAAACCGGATTAAAGTCCCAACTCTGAACTGTATTAAGAATGTGAGCCCAGGGAACACATGAGATCTCTCTGAACTTCGATTTCATTTCTATAAAATGTGGATGATTTGGTATGCTGGAGTTTTATTTGTTTACCTTGCAAGACTATTTAGGAAAGCATTTTGCAAGCTGTAAAGTTCTATAGAAATATAAGGCATTATTAATTCACAACTAGAGAAAGACAAGGGTTTTAGAGTAACTTGTCCAAAGAAACGGATCAAATTAGAAGCCCACTGTCTATTTTGCATTATATTTCTCTTAATTTCAGACTACTGGCACGTGGGTTCATATTTAGTTTCATTATTGCTTTAGGATAATTTGTTTTGCCTCCAAATGAGACCAAGATGGTAGGGTATCTATTGTAACATCAGGGTTGAAATCTTCCCTAATTGTCTGTCTCTGCCCAAGCTACACCGCCTTCTCTTACCTGTCCCTCCTCTATTCTGGAATCCACCTGGCATTTTCTATACTAGAAACTTCATCTCCTACATAGTCTCATTGATCAGTATCATCTGGGCAATAACATCATGGGAAGAAAGAAAGAAAGAAATCCACCTGAATGAGATTCCACTCTTTCCCTATAAAATATTTTACCCTCTTCAGCATCTCTGAGTTGCCATGATATAAGAAGTAACAACGAATCTTGGAATCCCATTCATCCAACCAGTGACAGTTTGACATAATCTTCCCATAGGTCCACAAGATGTATAATACAGAGAGCTGGAAAGGACAATAGAGAGCATTTAATCCAATCCAACCCTCTCAATTTATAGATGAGGAAACTGAGGCCCAGGAAGATGAAGTGCCTTAGGACTCAAGGTCAGATAAGTGTCAGATTTAAGATTAAAACCTAGGTGCTTTAACTTCAAATACATTTTCTTTCCACTGAATCTCAATCATTGTAGACTTGCTACCTTTTCCTTAGTCTGAATATTTTGCACTCATGGCACACACATTTGTGTATGTGTATGTTCATAGGTTTGCATATTATATGTGTATGTGAATCACTGGGCCAGTGATTTCATCAGTGAAGAATTTCTACAATGCAGATTGGCACCTGCTGCTTTACAACTATAAATGTATATATTTTCGTACATGTGTACACAGTCATATATAAATAGATGCATATACACATTTAAAAATGTGCACATATATATGTATATACATACACACAGATATGTCATTTGTTAGCAGCCTTCTTTGTATAAGGCACTATGCTAGGTCTTAGAGATACCATACTTCATTGCATAATTGTCACTGATTTTATGTCAAATTTTTTTGCCAAAAAAGTGGGGTGTGATCATAATATGAAGATATTGCATTTACTTGTATTTCTTATATTACTTGTCTTTCAGTTTCTGCCAGTCTTGCTCCAACTTTTCACTCACTGAAAGCTATCTTTCCATAGTTCTGTTTCCATGCTGTTCAGTGAACACAATCCCTTTCAGCTTGAAGCCCACAGAATAATTTTTAATATTAACCCATAATCAAAAAAGATTCTTTGCACATTAATTATCACTAGTAGACAAACTGCATAGTTTAGCTAGCCTGGGAAGATACAAGTCTTACCATATCACATGACTTACTCAAGGCAGCTTTGCCTGCCCACCTGCTCCCCTTGCACCTAAGGCTCTTCATTGGGTTAAATGGCAATACCTTTAGTACTGTAGTGCTTTAAACAAACCACTCAAATCAGCTTTCAGAAATATACTGATAATATATGTGTGCTGAGAATTCTAGGCTCCTAGCTCACAATGCTCTAGAGAAAAATTCATATCCATATGCTACTGAGAAATGCATTGCTGCTGTTTACCTTTTAAGTGGTATGAGGAACAGAATTTTACCATGGGACAATTACGCGATGAAAGATTATGAACCAATTTTTGGACTAAAAAGAAAGCAAACACAGAGAGCAACTATTATGAGGTAGTGACGATTATACAGTGAAATATGGCATAAAGACAGAAGGAAAAATGAAACAATCCATGGTCAAGAAGCTTGTATTCTATTGAGAGAATATAACATATAAACAAGTCAGTCAGTCTATGATCTGCTCAGTCAATAGACATTTACTAAGTACTTCCTAGGAGTACTGCTCAAGCACTGTGGATACAAAGAAAGGCAAATATTCATTCTTGATTTCAAGGAACTCACATTCAAATGATGGGGGCAAATATGTAAACAACAATGTACCCATAAAACAGATAATACTGCAAATAACTAGAGGCAAGAGGTTGGCAGCAGAGAGACCAGGAAAGACCACTTGTAGCAGACAGGACTGGAGCTGAGTTTGAAGGAAGCCAGAGAAGGTAGCAGATAAGCAGGGAGGTTATGGAAATAGACAGAGTGCTGTGTGTGAGGATTAAGCAACAGGCCAATGTAATCGCTAGATAGAATCTGTGGAAAGGTAGTAAGAGGGAGGATGTGAAGGACTTTAAATGACAACGAACTTCACATTTGAACTTGGAGTTAACAGTCTTCCACTGGTTCAGTGTGTGGGGGGGGTGGGAGGAAGGGGTTGTGGGGTTGCTGATGTCAGCCCTATGCTTTAGGAAAATCACTTTGACATTAAAGTGGATGATGGATTGGGGTGGAGGGAGACTTGTGGCAAGGAGATGGATTAAAATGCTATTAAAATAGGTCAGACTTAGAGACAATATAATATAATGCAATTTTGAGAGGGAGGCAATTCAAATAACTATAGGGAGTTGAGGATTAAGAAAGTCCTTGAGTAGGATTGGGGTTCAAATTATGTTTAAAAGTGTCACTTCATCTTTTAAAGGGCTAAGGATTCTATGAGATGGAATGTTTTCTGGACACAGGGAACTCTGTGAAAAAAGCATGGTGAAAGGAGATGGTATGCCATACCTAGGTTACAGTAAGTAGCATGGTTTGGTTATAGCAGAAAACACAGGAAAATAATCAAATGAAATAAACCAGAAAGATTGGCGGGATCTAGATTGTATACAGTTTTAAAGACCAGTCTAAGGATTTTATATTTTATCTTAGAGGCAGGAGGAAATAATTGACAGGTTTTACATGGGGACAGAGGATGATCTGGTTATATCTGTTTTTTCATAAAATTATTTTGGTAGCTCTGTGGAGGATGAATTGGATAGGGTAGAGGTCAGAAGGTTAATTAAGAGGCTATTACAATAGTCCAGGCTAAAGGTGATGAGGGCCTCAACTCAGGTTTGAAGCTGTGTGAGTAGACAGAAGACAGACATGAAAATAGGAAAGGGATGATGAATGGCTGTGAAAGTAGGACTGACAAGTTTTGGTAACTTTAGTTATGGAGGTTGAGGGAGAGAGCAGAATCAAGGATGAGTCTATATAAAAATAGGTAACCAGAAGGGATATAAATCAATGTATGGACATGCACACACATATAAAATAAAATAAAAATGGCATTTATATAAGGTTTTAAGGTTTATAGAACACTTTTAAAATACTATTTCATTTAATTCTCACAACGATTCTGTGATGCAAATACTGTTATTAGCCCCACTTTATAGATGAGTAAGCTGAGGCAGACATAGGTTAAGTGACTTGCCCAAGGTTACATAGTAAGCATACGAGGCTGGAGTTGAACTCAAATCTTCCTGACTCTAGGGCCAGCAAGGAATCCATTACGCCACCCAGCTATCCCACACATAAAAACACAAATCTACACAGTCATTAGGTTTTTACATCTAAGACTGGGCTACAAAAACCAGTCCATTTACAAATCAGCCAACTTTACTACTAAAAAAGTAATATCAGAAACAAAGAAAAACCAATGCATTCCAAAAGCGATTATTTTTTAAACACTGAGTTAATAGATGTTAAGATTAAAACAAGTAAAATGATAAGGAATTTTCATTTAATTAAAAAGATCCTTATTAAGCTTAACTATTTTAAAATAAATATCATCAATTTGTTTTTACATCACCCACATTTTGCAATGTATCTCCCTCCCCCTTCTCCTTGTCCTAGACATCTATCCCCTTTAAAAAAAAAAAAAGAAAAAAAGAAAAACAAAAAGATTATTTGCTAACCTCAGCAAAACTAACCAACATACTGAAAAAGTCTGGCATTATATATAGATTCTATATATTCATAGTCAACCACTTCTGCAATGAAAAGAGGGGAGGTCCCTTCTCTTATCTCTTCCTAGGGACCTTGCTTGGTCACTATAATTTTGAAGCAATGAATTTTGATTATTTTGTTTCCATACCTATTTTAAGATTATTATGTGTATTATCTTTCAGGTGTACTTACTTCACTTTGCATTAGTTTATATAAATCTTTCCATTTGTGAAAAGCGTTTAAACTACGCTCCTCAAACTCAATTAATATAACCAATAAAATGCAAAATGTTCTATTCCTTGATAACTTTAGCAAGTGAGAGTGTCTCTTTGATTGAGTTATAAAATCAATCAATCAAAGTGCAAACAAGTCTTTAATCAGTTAGCCTTTTGATGATGTTAGATGAGCTACACAGAAAATGCGTTAGGATTGGTTTAAAGTATTAGAAATTCCTCAGGGCCTATGTAGATCAGTAGTGGAGCTTTGGGATATTCCCTGAGGAAGCAAACCCCATATGTTTGTACCAGAGAGAAGAGAGCCAAGAGAGAATAGCTTTCCTCCCCCCCACCACTGACCATGTCATTAAAGAAACTAGACTAGGAACAAACAATGTGTCCAGTCAGGAACTAAGAGATGACAAATTAGACACACCAAGAAAAGGCAGTTCCAAGAAGAAGAATGGCAGTGAGATCTCTTTAGGGTGGAGAGAAGTACAGCTTTGGACTTTACAAAGGAACCAACCTTTGGGTCTCAGCACAGAGCTACAGCTAAGTGAAAATTGATGAAGAGTTAAGCAAAGAGAGAAAGAAATTTCATCCAGTCAGGCTCTGTAAATTACCCCTTTGCCATATGTAATCCATAACTCGAACCCATTATTCCCTGTTTGAGACCTGGTGAGGTTAGGGAAGTAGAGAGGGATGTTTTTTAACCAACTGCCTTTACCACATTAGTTAACACCCCTTTCTAAAACCTAATTAAGTCTGACTGACTGAAAATCAATGGGAAGCACAATGAATGAGGGGTAGAGAGTTCTAGTATTGGAGGAACTCCCCCTAGGCCCTCAGTCGTTCTTTCCCCTGGAACCCTGAGAAAAGTAGTAGTAATTTCACTATGGAGACCCAAAATGGCAATGTAAAAATGAGGTGGAAAGAAGCCCTAGCTGGGATGCTACACTTGCTTTATTATTCAATTGATTCATTATTTCTTACAATACAATAATATTCAATTACATTCATCCATGGCAAGTTGTTCATCTATTCCCCAAGTGATGGGTGTCTGCTTTGTTTCCAGTTTGTTGCCAAGGCTTAGATGCTTAATTAGCTTGCCTTAATTTTCTTTTAACTCAATAATTATTTTGGGGGGTAGAGGCTTAATAATTATCTACTCAAACCACTTTAAACTTTTCCCTCTATCTGGCCCATATCACCTGACAGTTTACAGATGAGCTGTTCCATTAAAAGAAAATGTTCTTTTGTTATGAATAATCTAGGTAGAAGTTGTTTACTGCTAGTAAGCTATTTTCACCAATTGTCAAGATACACTCTTGGAGTGGGGTTAGGATGGAGTAGGGAGAGAGCAGCATTTGGAATCACATAATTTTGGGTTTGGAAAGGTAAATGATATCTCAAATAAGGTCAACATTTAAATGGATAGTGTTGTTTTGGAGAACTTGGAAATCAACAGTCCTCTCATTGAAGAGTTAGTTCTATGACACGATATAAGTAAAGCACTTTGCAACCCTAAAGTGCTATATAAATGTGTGCTATTAGAATTGTCATCATCATCATCATCATCATCTTCTTCTTCTTCTTCTCCTTCTCCTTTTCCTTTTCCTTTTCCTTCTCCTT
>CM053584.1:215278411-215325687 GCA_028627135.1 Pseudochirops cupreus | reverse complement strand
CACTTTTACAAATATTTTCTCATTGATTGTGCTGCTAAGTATACTAAGCAGAAATTACTTGCCGATACATAAAAAAGTAGCATAAGCAAGATTATTTGTAAAGTACTTTGCGAAACTTAAGGTGCTATATAAATATTAGCCATTATCATCATTGGTGGTGGTGTAATGCTCTCTGTCTCTTGTTTGCATGAACCTGCAACTCACTTAACTTCTCCTTTCAGAATTTAGATGCTACACCACTTGGTTCCTGTATGTTTAGTATTGATATTATTTCATCATACCTGGTACCTTTTAACAAGATGTAATTTTCTTCCTTATCTCTTTAAATTAGATCTATTTTTGGTGGTGGTGGTGGTAGTAGTAGTAGTAGTAGTAGTAGTAGTAGTAGTAGTAGTAGTAGTAGTAGTAGTAGTAGTAGTAGCAGTAGTAGTAAGGCAGTGGTTTAGTGAATAGAGTACCTGGTCTGGAGTCAGAAAGACCTGAGCTCAAATCTGGCTTCAGACATTACCAGCTATGTGGTGACCCTGGGCAAGTCACTTAATCCTATTTGTCTCAGTTCCTCATTGGTCAAATGAGCTGGAGAAGAAAAAGGCAAAACACTCCAGTATATGTGCCAAGAGAACCTTAAATGGGCTCATGAAGAGTCAGACATGAATGAAATGACTGAACAACAACAAGAAAAGTAGTAGTAGCAGTAGTAACAGTAGTAGCAGTAGTAGTAGTAGTAGCAGTAGCAGTAGTAGTAGCAGCAGCAGCAGTAGTAGTAGTAGTAATAGTAAAGTATTAATATAACCATCTTCTTACTTTAAATGCAATGCCCTAGGCAATACAGTAGAGCCCTAAGTCAGCAGTCAGAAAAACCTAAATCCAAATTCAACCTTAAATGCTTCCTAGCTTTGTTATCCTAGGCAAGTCACTTGACCTCTGTCAGTCTCAGTTTTCCCATCTGTAAAATAGGGATAAAAATAGCACCTCAGGCTTGTCATAAAGATTAAATAAGACAATATTTGTTAGGAACTTTGCAAACTGTAAAGGTCTACATGAATGCTAGCCATTGTTATTATCCACTGCTCCACCTTGCAGTATCTCTATCAGTATGAACATCGTTATATCTCCTGGCCTCTGCTTCATTCTCTTACACTGGAGATCAAACATCTTTTATCCCTCATAGTAGAAATGAACTGGCTACCAAAATGTGACTCTCCCAAGTTTCAGTTCCAGTTAAAGGGCATCCATTTCTTTTTATTAACTCCACTTTGGTCTCTTCCTTTAGATTCCTGCTGCCATTATCCTAATCTGATCCCTCTTTTCTATTTGCTTGGATTATTCAACAATTTTCTCTCCAGTATCCCTTTCACCATATAGACCTCCATCCACAGTCTACCCTTTCCCACCTTCTCTGATTATTCTTCCAATTTAACTACCAAGCCTTTGCCCAAAACTTTCAATGACTCCCTACTGACTCCCTCTTGTTCAGCCTCTGAAAGCTGCCATTTGCAATACCAAGAAAGTTAGTAGCTTACCTTGGTCAAGTTACTCAGTCTCCATGATCTGTTTTTTCATTTGTAAAAAGTAGATAATAGTATCTACTACTCAAGGCTGTTTTGAGGATCATATTGGACCACATATGTAAAACGCTTTGCAAACTTTAAAACACTAGAAATGCTAGTATTATCATCAGGGCCCAAGTGTCTTTGTCTCTCCACAAAGTTTGTTGTGCCTCAACAACTCAAAGATCTGTGATTTCATTGCTATGAGTACCATCTTCACCAAAGCAGATCACTGGCTCTCAACGCATTAGTAAAAAATCTTTGTGAGTTTGCTGTCAAAAAAAGAAAATCTTCCTCCTTCCTTTGCCCCAGAAAAACAAAAACAAAAACAAACAAAGAAACAAACAAAAAAACACCTCATCACCATATGGGTATCCTGGTGATAAGCTTTTTTAAATTCAGGTAGTCCTATTGTCAGTTAATAACTTTCCAGCTATAGGAAGGGTGGTTCTCAAACTTTATTTTGTCTTTGATTCATTTTTTTTTTTACCACGATTACTCATGGTAATTGAACTCTTAAGTTAGGACACTCAAAGAGGAGAAGTTTCCTCTCCACAAATGCTGCCATTTTTCTTGAATCTTCTGTGAGTTCAAGGCAATATCATCTTATGTTCTGAGGTTTGTATGTGCATGTGATAGGAAACTTTTGTTCATTTTCTAGATGCAATGCTGATTGTGTATGTGCTAGGTGAGTAAAATTGATATTATACAAATAATTTTAATATTAAATAATTTTTAAACAACTAAATTCTCTTATCTGCATTCCAACTTTATGGAATACCACGTTAAATTCTGATGCAGTACAGATACCCTTTGAGAACACTGACAGAGTTTATATACTATCACATCTTTCAAAAAGAAAAAGAACCTATTTATTAAGCATCTATTATGTCTCAAGCAATACATATATATGTACATATATAAATGTACAAATATATATATAAATATATATATATATATATATATATATATATATATATATAAAAGCACTTTGCTAATTTTATTTTATTTGATCCTCACAGCAACCATGGGATATAAGTGCTCTTATCATTACCATTTTACAGATGAAGAAACTGAGGGAAACACAGTTTAAGTGAATTAAGTGTGGCTGTACTCTACCAGCCGCCTCTTCAGAAACCACATTCACTTTTGTGTCAGCATGAGGCTTCTGAAAAGGACTCACATAGACAGTTTTGCATGTTACAAATATTTAATAGCTACTTGTTGATGAGAAAGGTACTTAATGTATCTGGGCACCAGAATAAACAACTATAAGGAACTTAAAACTTTCTTCATTGTGTTCATTCATTAGAGCCTTACCAGAGGGTCTCCAGGTCCTACTCTGTAACAATGCTTAAGGCTCCAAGGGCCCAAGTACAGGAGATGATAGGATTGTAACATTAAGCTGAAAGGGGCTTCAGAGGGCATCTCATTCAACCCTAAGGCTTTGAAGATCAAGAAGCTGAGACTCAGGGAGGTTGTGACCTGCCAAAAACCATACAGGTAGTAAGCACCAGTGGCAGAATTTGAATCCACAGCCTCTGCCTATAGAACCAAGGTTATTTCCACCCTACTATGCAGTTTTTGGTTTTTGCTTTTTGCTTTTTTTTTGGAGGGAGGAAGATAGGGCAATTGGGGTAAAGTGACTTGCCCAACGTCACAAGGCTAGTTTTTGTGTTAAGTGTCTGAGGTCACATTTGAATTCAGGTCCTCCTGACTCAAGGGCTGGTGCTCTATTCACCTAGACCTCCCTACTACGCGGTTTCTAAGGACTTTCATGTATGAATGCACTATCCAAAGCTGGTAAGTTCAAATGTATAGAGAAATTAACTTCCTTTGGCCAGTTGAACAAATTGAAATCAAGGACAAAATTATGTCATCAAGTATTTAATGAAACTGCCACAAATTCACTCAAGGCTGCCCAGATGATTTCAAAAGCAACGTGGCAGAGTGTGTCTATTTCTGAGTGATAAATGCATGTTCAACTGCTAATGTTTCCCTTAGAAATTCTGGTGTGTAGCTTCACTGAAGCCAATTTATAAACCTTAACTACTGTAGCTAATTTAACTCGCTAATTTCAGACAATGTGCCAAATTAAAATCTGCATTTTATTGTATATCAGTTTGTCTACTGCTGGCAACATTAATATGCATTTTGTAGTGTGGAACTACAGACTTTTTAATTTCCTTTTATTTATGCTTTGAGAAGCTTTTATGTTTGCTGAATCATTTTTTTTTCTTTTCTGAATTGTGGCTGTTACTCAGCTTATATAGACATCAGCTAAGAAAACTGGTATATGCATAGGTTCTGAGAAGGTCCACCAAGGCAGGCAAAAGAAATAAAGGGCATTAATTAGCAGAGCTTTAACCAGTGAAGAAGCTAACTGGACTTTGCTCAAGGGCACCAACTTGTAGGGGGCACACTTCTTCCTCAAGTGTACATTTTCTCCCAGTAGTAACCCTTACCTACAATTGCCCCCTGATACACACACACACACACACACACACACACACACACACACACATACACACACACACGCACACACACACATGCACATGCACACACACATGCACATGCATACACACACCTTACCAAAAGATTCTGGGCTAATATACCTGCTCCCTTTCATTGCTTATTCTCTCCACCTCCCAAACCCTAAGCTGACTCTCTGGGGAATAGGCTATCCTATCTTCCTAGCAGGACCTTTCCTGAAACTAGACTGTCCTTTCTACTAACAGACTGCCTTCTCCCATCCCTAACCCCACAGTTTTTTGTTTGTTTGTATGTTTGCTTTTGTTTTGCCCACAGTGTGAAAACAGAAAATTCTCTGTCCTTCATTTCTAGTACCTTATTGTTAGAGAGAGAAAAAAATGCATTTATGTGAGTACCAAAAGTACTGTCTATATAGCTTCTCATAACCATTTCAATTAGTGATAGGAAATTACTGGGGGATGTTTGTGACCAAAAGATAGAGTGGCATGGAGATAGAGAAAAGTCAAAATAAAGTTTGCCAGCTTTTGAACCTTTCTTGTGAAAAGCTGAGGACCTTTCACTCCACTTTGATGATTCTATAATTCTCTATCAGTTCCACACCAATAAAATGCAATCTATTTCATATCATTTTGCAATTACAGGACCAAAGATGTACTCCTGGAAGAGACCTCAGAGACCTTCTCATCCAGTGCCCTGGTTTGAGGGCTGAGGGAACTGAGGTCCAGGAAGACTATGTGACTTGCTTATGTTCTCACAGGTCATAAACTTCGAAGTCAGAATTTGAACCCAGGTCCTCTGACCACAGAGCCAATGTACTTTCTCTTCTTTCCTTTTCAATATGTAACTTTAAAAAATTGTTCTTATACCATTTCCTCTGTGTGTGTTCTTTCTGTCTAAGTAGATTGTAAACTTCTTGAGGTCAGGAAACTTAAAAAATCTTCTAAACTCCCCTCCACCCCCCACTCTTCCCGCTGCTTTTTTTTTCCAAACCACTGAGCATGATACTCTGCCTGGACACAGCTGAAGCTCAGTCATACACAGATATATGTAGATGCTTTATGCAGGCACATATACATGTATATGTATGCATACATACACGCATATATTAATATGGGTGTTGTGTGTTTAATGTGTATATATTTGTGTATACATATATATGTGCATATAATGTTCATAGTTATTTTCATGCTTTCTCCCACTTTAAATTACAAGTGCCTGATAATCAGGGCCAATGCTTTTGCTTTTCTTTAAGTAACCACTTAATAAATGTTTATTCATTGATTAACTGGCTGACTGTTTTACCCTGGAAAGTCATTTAACTTCTCAGGCTTCGTTGGTATGGTAGAAAGATTTACCAGACAAATCTGCAACCAGGGAATGCCAATTGCACATAGTAGAGCAAGCCGACTTAATATTCCATGTAGCATCAGGTCGGATTTTTTTCAGTCTCTTGATCAGTTTTAGTGATTTTTTTCTTCTCCTCATTAATCGTTTAAAATTTTAAATTATTTTCTTCCTTTTTAAATCTTTTGTTATAAGAGACAATTTCTTGGGGGAGGAAATGAAAAGGGAAATTTAGTTGACATAAAGCAAAATATGGAAATAATCTATTTTTTGTGGGGGAGGTTTACTCAAAGTACACAAAAAATTTTGTATGAAAAGAAATTCATGTCTTTGACTAACTTTTACACTGCCTACAATTGTTTTCATTAAAGATAACTGCAAAGGGGGGAGTTTCCAGAAAGTAGATGCTAAGGCAAAGAAATGATGATCATAAGAAATTGTTATAGAACCACAGATCTAGAGCTAGATCTAGACTCCATCAAGCTCAGTTCTCCCATTTTACAGATAAGCAACATGAGGTCAAGGGACGTTAAGTAAAATGCTCTAGGTCATATAGGGAGTAAGCACTGTAAGTGGGATTTTAACTAAGGTCCATTGACTACAGAACCTGTACTCTTTCTTCTGTATCATAATAACTGTTTTATGCCTTTTTGAAAAGCCAGTGTATATAGTGTTGGACTTGGAGAGAAAATGGATCTGAGTTTGAATCCTGATTCAGACACTAGCCATATGACCTCGGGAAAGCCATTTATCCCACTTGCCTCAGTTTCCTCACTTGTAAAATGAGAGGATTAGATTACATAGATTGTAAGGTCTCTTTCAGGCACAAATTCATGATTTTTTAAAAATAATATTTTGTGGTTTATAATGTATACACAAATACATTATCACTTGATTCTCATAATAACCTTATTAAGATAGACAGAATAGATATTGTCCAATTTTACAGACATGCACACTGAGACTCAAGAGTTGAAATGTGAGCTCCTTGAGAGGAGAGACTGTTTTGACCTTTCTTCATATCCACTGTACTTTGCATGGAGCCTTGCCCATAATAAGTACTTAATAAATGCTTATTGGTTAGACTCCTAGTAAGTGGTTAAGTCAGCAAACTTAATTGCTCTAACTCCAGGTCGAATACCCCTTCTACTATGACTACGCTAAAAGACAACCAACAACATCTTAAATACCAGAAATACGTTTTACTTGATAATCAAAATATTGCCCATATTACCAATTTTCAAGGGCTTTCTATTTACTGATTTATACAGGAAATTGTGCTTGGCACTCCAATGTAAGCCAATGAATATTTATTGTGTCTATTATGATCAAGGCACTGGGTTAAATTGTAATGATTACAAATGATGAAAACAAGCAGCCTCAAGGTTCTTGCAACCCAATAGGGTGGCTATTAGGACATGTTTATGAGTAAATAGGATGAAAAAAAATAGAATGTGATCAAAAAATGGAAAGACTCAGACAAAGAAAATTTGAAGAGGGAAAGATTGGTTTAAGCTAAAGAAATAAAGAGAAGCTTCATGGTGGAGGTAATTCCTGATCTAGGCCTTGAAGCAAGAAAAAGATTCCAATAGGCGGAGATAAAGGGTAAATTTATTTGATGCATGGAGAATAGTCTGCTCAAATGCACAGAGATGGCAGAAAAGGAGACAAGATCACAATGCAGCTAGTCAATCGGGGCCTAGAGAATAGAGTGAAGATGATTAGTATGAAATAAGCCTTGAAAAGCACGTTGAGAGCAAGGCTGTGAAGGGCCTTGAAGGGTAGAATGAAGAGTTTATATTTCGACATATAGGCAACATAGAACAAAATGTTGTTAGTGTGAGGGAACTAGAAGTCAATGGAATTAAGCGGTCTAATTTCACAAGAGTGTGAGTCATGGGACATAGGTGATTCGGTAGCGATAGTCAGGATGAAGAGCCAGGACTGAGAGAATCTGTATACCAGAAGGGCACTAACAGGTCAGAGAAGTCATGACAGAGACATGAAGGCAATAGGCTATTATTTAGGGCAGGTATTATAAGACTGGGTCCCTTCTCACTCCAAACACCATATCAAAAGTACAACATGAATAAATATAATAACTTGTATTTATGTTAGGCTGTAAGATTTCTAAAGCACAACAGTGAGAGAGGGCGAAGTTCAAGGATAGTCCATAGCTTAGGGCAAGGATGCAACAAGAGTGTAAAGGCCAGGACAAGAGCAGTTGAGGAAGCGTGATACCATGCTGGTATCAAGTACACTTGGTCCCTGAAGTTCTTTCTGGATCTGGCTTCTGGATTTTCCTGTGCTTCCCATGGGGCCAGAACACATACCAGTGGAAGCAGTCTAGATCCTGCAAAGGAGGAGCAGGCAAATGGCGGCATCTGGTGGATATGGAGAACACAGGGGCAGGGAATCGGCCATGACCCCTGGTGAGCAATCCCTGAAGTGGGAACAACAAAGTGGAAGTCTGGTTGACAGCAGGACTTAGAAGTCCTGGCTCCCAGTCATCTGTCCTAACCGCAAGATAAATCTCTATTGCACTCAAAGACAGGGAGCTGGAAGATATACGGCCCTTCCAAGGGATGTCAGCAGCACCAAGAGAACCCATCTGTCAGGAATGCCAGCAAGGCCCAGCAGCAAATAATCAGTGAATTGTTTTGTGCCTTTTAATTTCCACAGGATCCTTCCATGATATTCATGTCTTTTGTCCAACTAAATCCACCCACACATATTCACTGACTATTTCATAAATAAAATGCACTAAGAAATACAGGTATGAACTGAAAAGAAAAAAATCTGTTAAGAAAACGTATGTGCTTTCTATTTCTTCTTCCCTATTCTTTCAGTCTCATTATCTCTCCCTTCCCCTGCCCCGTGACCTCAAAACAAATAGAATAAGGTTTTGTTCAATCGTGTGAGATCTAAAGTTTTCATTAGAAATCGTATATGTGTGTAGAATATATATATATATGTTTAATATATATGTATATGTACATGTATATTTGTACAAAGCAGCAAAAAATAAAAAATAAGACTCTTTTCCTACAAAGTCTAATGGGATACAGTCAGGGAAATATCCACACATAAGGCATTTTTAAAAATAAGAACAGTCTTCCAGCCCAGGCTGAGCCTTCAGCACCAAGGGGAGAGGCGGCAACATGTAAAGGAGGAGCTTGGCAAAGATCTGAGGAGTCATAGCCAAAGCCAGCAGTCACAGAGGGATTGAGTTACACTTAGGACATGCCACAGAAATATAAACAGAACAGTGACAAGAAAATTCTCTCCACTTTTACGTCATGTTTCTCAAGAAACTTTTCCTTCATTTTGTTAGTCCCGTTCCCCCCCCAACTTTTCTCTCTCCTTTTCCCCTATTTCTCTTCCTCTCCTCTTTCTTCCTTTCCCTCTTCCCCCTCTCTGATTCTTTCTCCTCTCCTTTCTTCTCTATCCTTTTCTCTTTACTCCTCTCCCTTTCTTTCTCTCCTTCTCTCTTTTCCCCCCTCTCTCCTCTCTTTCTCTTAACTCTGCCTTTCGCCTTCTAACCCTTTCTGCTCCCCTGTCATCCCTTCCACATATACTCTCCCTTTCTCGTTTTCTCCTTCTCTCCTTATTTTCCCCTTCTTTCTATCTTTCTTTTTCTTTCTCTCTCCCATCTCACATGCTTCTGTTCTCTCATCCCCCCCTTTCCTCTTTTTCCTCCTTTTCTCATATTTACCCTCCCCTCTCCAAGTGTTGTCTTCTCCCTCTCACACTCTTATTACAGAGCCTTTGTCCCCTTGCCAGAAGCTGGCCTCCAGGCTACATCCACTTTTCTAATAAAGCAGCCCCTTTGTCAATGACAGCAATGATTACCTCTTACAGCTGCCCATGGTGTTGCATTTTGTAACACAATTTGGCCTCCTTTGGCCCCAGTTAGTCCTATTTAGCGTACTGCAGGGGTTCCCTGTTTGATCTCTAATTGATATAATTGACCGGGAATAATCAGAGAAGCTTTATAGATTTTTATTGATAGCTAATTTTCCTTCGTCCATTGTTTAATTCGATAAGAGCATAACCTAATTTATTGTCACTCCAATAGGGATCCATTACCCTTTTGATAAATGCTTCTGGGGCCGACTTGTCAGTAACTGATTTCAAAGAGCTGTTAAAGCCTACAGAGCCCATCATTAGTTAATGGCAGTTTAGAAAGCTAATGGTGTTATAAATTACAATCAATAAGTACATGGAAATTACAGTTGTTGAGCAAAATAGCACTATATTATTAAACAAACATAATCCTGTACCTTTGTTTAATATACATGTAGGGAGTTTCTGAATCCATTTAAGAGCAACTATGATTAGTCCAAGAAACCACTGCTTGGTTTGCCTTGGGATTGCCTTCCTAATACTTAAAGGATAGCACAGAAAATCCAGGGGAGGGAAGAAGAAAGGTGTTTTTTTTTTTTTGAGTTTTTTTTTTTGGTGGAATGGCAACCTGAAGCACCAATGACAAAATACCACCAACATCACCCTTCCTACACTCAGATGAAAACAGACAAATAAAGCGACTCCTTTGCCTCCATCTAGTCCAGCAACACATTCCCCCCAAACCATGCCAATTAGCAAAGGGAACATTGTTGTATTCATCACATAGCATGCTCAGAGGCAAACCCTTGGCAGTCTCAGACAACTCCCTCTCATTTTCTTTAAGTATCTGGTTGTCACGGATAAAGTTTTCTAATTGAGGAATACCATGGTTGTGTGACTGTGTTACTGTACAATTAACCGTGTCCAAATGCTTATTATCCACAACATCCTTTTGGTGTTTGTATCTTCACTCAGTGGTATAGCCAGCAAATAATCTACAGCTGTGGGCTTCAAAGGACATAAACACCTATTACATTACTTCCTTACTGAGCCAGAATTGATTCATAAGATAGAATTGGGTTTCTTCTGCTCTTTACTCTTGCGATAGCCTAGTTCTCAGTGAAAAGATGGCCTAATTCTAGTTTGCTCTGACTGGTGAGTTTTTTGAGTGAGTCAGAAGCAAGCCTCAGAGTAGTTTCTAAAGCTTGATGATAGACCAGGCAGTTGGCTAAGGCCTTCTGAGTTACCTTCATCCATCACTGGAGAAACTTTAAACTAGTTAGGACTCCGCCCCTGTAAAAAGAATTGAAATACTTTTGTTTCTAGTGAATATCTAAGACACCTGTCCATTTGTTTTTTCCAAATATTAATTTCTGCTCCTTGATAGAATCTTATTATTATTGTTAAAGGTCATAGAAGAAGTACATGAAAAACAGAGAACCCAAATTTCACTTTCCAGGAAATTGTGGTAATTTCAAAAGCTATATTCTTCTACATATAAACAGCCTTTGATCATTCAGTCTTTATTATCACCATGGTGAGGAGTGGTATGGAATTTGTCATGGGGTTTGGACTGTGGATCTCCTAAGTGAATATATTCCAAGTCAAAGGGCTAAGAATGGGTGTAGTCAAATATTTTTTCCATTCAGGTTGAAAACTGAAGATAAGATTATTTAAATAGAACCTGAAGTCAATTAACACAGGCACAGAGAACTCAACGCATGGTGTTGTTTTTCAGTCATATCTGACCCTTTGTGACCACTTTTGAGGTTTTCTTGGCAAAAATATTGGAGTGTTTTGGCATTTCCTTCTCCCAATCATTTTACAGATGAGGAAACTGAGGCAAACGGGGTAAAGTGACCTGCCCAGGGTCACAAAGCTAGTAAGTGTCTGAGGCTAGATTTGAACTCAGGAAGATGAGTCTTCCGACTTCAGGCCCTACATTCTATCTACTGTGCCACCTGGCTGCCCCACCCTATGATCCAAGAAGGGGTAAGGAGCAAGCAAATGTGAAAGAAGGTCAAGCAGAGGGGTCCGATGCTAACAGAAAGAAGAAAGTCTAAGTTCTGTAGATATTGAAAACAGACAATGACACTCAGCATGATAGACACATGAGGGGTTTTATGCCAGAATATGTGTTGATGGTCGCTCCCATCAACTTCCCCTAAATTTGTTGTAGCTGGTGAGTTTCCCATTGTTAGTTGCAGCATTAACTCTCAGAAAATAACTCTCTTTGAGTAGCAGTGGACAATATCCATTTCCAATCATGTGAAAATAATTTTGACCTGATTTGCTACTTCATTAAGCTGATAGGATTATAGATTTAGACCTCAAAGGGATGTTACAGGTCATCTAGCCCAACTCTTTGATTTTATATATGAGGAAGCTGTGGCCCTGAGAAAAGTAATTTGCCCAAAGGCAGACAGATTATAACCCTCAGAGTTGGGATATGAACTCAGGTCTTTGGATTTGAACACTGTTTTTCACAACCTTTACAAATATTTGCTAAAATTATAACTAAATCTACAAGGAGCTTAGAACAGGGATTTTTTTTCTTTTTTCTTTTTTTTTGCTTTTTGGAAGGCCATTTGGGGTTAAGTGACTTGTCCAAGGTCATGTAGCTAGTAAGTGTTAAGTGTCCAAGGCCAGATTTGAACTCTCTGACTCTAGGGCCAGGGTTCTATTCACTGCGTCACCTAGCTGCCCCCAGAGCAAGGATTCTTAACCTGGCGACTATGAGCCTTTTTATATTTTGATAACTATTTCAATATAATTAGATTTGTTTATAAATCTATGTGTTTTATGCCTTTGAGAACATTATTCTAAAAAGGGGTTCTTGGGCTTCACCAGACTGGTGGGTGTCCTTTACATATACATATAAAAGTTAAGAACACTTGAATAATAACCATATTCTTTCCCCACTAATAGTGTGATCATAGGTAAACCACATGACCTCTCTGTTTCTTCATCTATTAAATGAGGTTGTTAGGCCACCTCTGGATATTTGTGTTCAGTCTAGGATTCCAGATATTAGGGGAGGAAATTCATGAACTTGAGAGTATACGAAGGCAACCAGGATGGTTAAAGATTTTGAATTCATAGCACACGAGGATCTGTTGAGGGAAATTGTAGTGTTTTGCCTGGAAAAGAGAAGGGTGTGGGGAGACTTTAACTGTAGTCAACCATTCAGATAAATGGCTGCCACATGGAAGAAGAATTAGGTTTATTTTGCTTGATCCCAAAGTGTAAAAGAGGACCTAATGGGCTGCCTCAGAAGGCATAGTACTCCACCCCCTTCACTGGAGGCAGTACACAAGGATTTATTGACTACTTGTCTGGATATTGTAGAGAGAATTCTTGTTCAGTTATGGGTCAGACTTCTCAGATGCCTTTAAAGTCCATTAGAGATAGTTAAGTTGCACAATGGTTAGGACACTAGGCTTAGAGTCCAGAACACAAGTTCAAATCTGGCCTCAGATATTTACTAACTATATGTCTCTGGACAAGTCACTTGGGATCCGATCACCTCAGTTTCCTCAACTGTAAAATGGGGTTAATAGAGCATATTATAGCATCTACCTTACATGGTTTTGAAGATCAAATGAGATATTTGTAGAGTGCTTAGCACAGTACCTGCCACATAGTAGGAATTATATAAATGCTTATTCCCTTTTCCTTCCCTCCATTTAAGCTTCAACATTCTGGTATTCTTTGATTCTGTGACAGGTTTTGTTTTGTTTTTTTTAAGCTTTCTTATTACTCTAAAGTTCTATGGGTCAAATACCAGAAGTCCAACACTACTTTCACATATTTTTCTAGGATATTATGGGGGCATAATGAAGGTCATCACTACCTAGCGAGATGGGATGCTCATATACACTGAAATTCAATTGATATGGGCAGGCTAGAAACATTTTGAGGAAAAGGCTGTCTTGGAGGAACAGGTGGTACAGTTCATGCTCTGGCTCTATTCTTACCACACTTTAATAACAAGAGCCTCAGTTTCCTTCCCTAGAAGGTAAGGGTTAGACTAGACCTTCCAGATCTGAAATTCTGTGATCTCATCATCCAAGAGATTCTTTTGCCTGTGTTTTAACCTATCCTTAATTTTCATTTTACATGTATCTTCTTAGACTAGAAGCCAACTCCAAGTCAAATAGTGAAGTGGACCAATCTTCCTTTCCCTCTCTTCTCATCTTCTTCCCTCAAGCACCCACTGTTCTCACGATGCCCTGTATTTGCCCACATCTCCCCAGTGTGTGCTCCAAGTGCCTGTCTCTGTACTATCCCCAATCTCTGACAAGGTTCTTTATCTTTTACTCCCTCTCCATCAAAAAGTATCTGTCCCGTTTGCCATTTTTTGGGGTCACCCTCATTAATCTGGTAAGCTAAGAATGGTTGATGTGTTCATGGGTTAACATACTATGCTTCCTGGGTATATATTTGTATTTTCTTCATCCTCACCTTCTTCCTCCTCCTCCTTTTCCTCATCATCACCATCACTACCACCACCACCATCGTTATCATAATTGGCATTTTTCTGGAACTTGAAAGTTTGCAATTTGTTTTATAAATATTACATCATTTTATCTTCACAATGATCCTAGGGAGTATACCTCCATTTTGCTTATAAGGAAACTGAGACACATAAAGCTTAAGTGATTTTCCCAGTGTCAGACTAACTTTTGGATATGATGTTTCAGCCATAAAGGCTCTAATAGAGGGAATTTTAAGCAACTGGGCGCATTGCGAGAGGAGATACTTTTTGGCATTACTGGCTTTTCAGTGCAAATCATTTAGTCTAGAAGATTTTGCACAAAAACAAAAGGAAGGAATAGAGTAGAAGAGAATCTGTAGTCACACAGGACTAAGGCAGAGCAGCCTTTGTCCGCTCAGTTTGCCATGATCAACATACATAGCCCATGGAAACAAACAGGTCCAAACTGGACTCATACATATAGCCATCTAGATTTCTGATGAAGACCACTCAGGAGATCAGGGCCTCTGTCCTCATTTTCATTTGTTTGAGCACATCTTGACATTGTTATGGACCAGAGCTTAGGTCGGAAAAGGAAGGAATATCATAGAACCTAGCCCAAACACTGCAGTAAGGTCACATGTCAGGTATAAAGGATTAAAACCAGGAAGGAACCTTAGAGGTCGTCTAGCTCAATTCCTTCATTTAACAGAGGAGGCAACTGATAGGTCAACGTGGTTAAATCATTTGTCCAGGGTCAGACATGTAGCAGTATGTGAGTTCAAAAAACATAGTTCACTTATGGTTCAGAAACCCACTAGCCCTGTCAGCATCGATGAGGAACATTCACTCTCTAAGCCTCATTTTTTTCATCTATAAAAGGGATAATATTATTTCTACTACTTACCTCATAAATTGTAAGGTAGGCACTTTATAAACCTTAATGTGTAATATAAACATGGTTATTGTATTTATCTACCTTACAGTAAGCTGCATTTATACACACTATAAATAGAAAACTCCCTCTAGGCTACTTCCCCACCTTGTACTCTGAGACCCTGGAGAACAGCCACTACTTAGGGTTGTGCAGTTAACTTGCCTAGAGGTGACCATATAATAGGAAGCTCATAAAGTCAGCATGTGAAGGGAGACAACATCTATATTATATATGTTTATATATAATGTATGTATATTTCTTTTTATAAGGGACAAATGATAAGCAAGATAGATAAATAGAAAGACAGACAGACAGATGGATAGCTAGATACATACATGCAAACATATACACATACATATATATAAGAAATAGGTATAGATGATGAGAATAGATAGATGATATCTATTGCTGTTGTTCAGTCCTTCATTTGGAAAAGGACCAATGACATCATGAGGTAATGTCGACTTGCATGTGAATTAGATTTAAGTGAGGCAGAGTCACACAAAGTCATCAGCCTCACACTCTTCTAGTCATCAAAGACTAGTGGCAAGATAAAAGTCAGGATGATTAGCCATGGCCGAGTGATTGGCAATGGATGACCAGGGCATCTTTGATGTCTAACCAAGGTCTAACCACTTCACAGCAAGGGCTTCAGCTGCCTTCACAACTGCTGGAACAAATTGTTTTCATCCACTTATTCTGCCAGGGGAAGTCTTCATATGCTTAGAGTAGACATCCCCCTAACTCACCGACAGGTTTGTGGCCTGTCAGTCACCCTCAACCTGGTTTAGCCCATCTGCCAAGACTGTTTTACCAGGGTGTGGCCATAGTGTATGCTACATTTTCTTGGAGCCACAGGCGAGAAACGGGTGAAAAGTGGACACCAACTGTGGATAAGCTGCCCTGAAAAGGGCTAAGCAAGCCCTCACATCAGATGTACTAGTCCCTTCTGAAAACCTGATACACTGCATCTATAGACAGATACATTATGGATGTATAGATAGATAGACAGATATAGGAAATAGGAATAAATAGAATTCAGTGGTTCTCAACCTGTGGGTTATGTTCAATTTGTAACAATGAAAATACATTCTGCGTATCAGATAGATTCATAACAGTAGCAAAATTACAGTTATGAATTAGCAATGAAAATAATTTTATGGTTGGGGGTCACTACAACATGAGGAACTGTATTAAAGGGTCACGGCATTAGGAAGGCTGAGAACCACTGAAGTAGATAATACATAGATGGAAAGATAATGGATAGCCTGATGATACGTAATAAATGATAGATAGATGATAGATAAACAGACAGACAGATAGTACTTGCTCCCACGTTGTGTCCAAGGGGTCATTACATTTTCACCCTATGCTCCTATGCCTACCATATCTACAGCTTGAAACTGAAAAATGAGACGCTATAAAAATGAAGGCCCTGAGGCACTTCAAAATTCTAAAGTATCGTCTTAATTGTCAAAGAGAGATTATATCATGAACAATATAGCCTTGGCATTGTGAATTTTATTTCTTCTAGTTCTTTGGAAGTTGGTTATCTGACATTTGTTCCAACTCTAAATCAATGATCCTTACATGAAATTAATAATAACATATTTATATGGTGATTAAAGGTTGACAAAATGCTTACCCACGTTATTTCTCTTAATTCTCAAGGCAACTTAATAAGGTATATTTGGTTATTATCCCTATTTTATTGATGAAAAAACAGAGATAAGGTGGGAAGAGTAGAGCAGATAACCCAACTATCTACAACAGTAAGTGAGCTCTGCCAAGCAAAAGTACCACCAGAGTAAGTAAGGTAAGGAGAGTGTTCAGAAGATTGTCCTAGATAGGCCTCAGACTTCAGGGTGTCATTAGGTGTAGCCTTCTCATCTTCCTATATGAGAGCCTTGTGGAACTGGCAGAGAGAGAGAGAGAGAGAACTGGAGGAAGGAATCAGGAATAGTAGTTGGTACCACAAAAATTAGGAGCCCCTGAAAAGCTGTCCCTGCCTATTTGAGGATCTGGAATGGGGTGGGGTGCTAATCTTTGAAGAATGGATTTGAACAGTCTTCCTACCTCCAAGTAAGGCACTATTGCATTACACCATGATGTTTCCCCACATGGTTAGGTAAATAAAATATTCAATTATCTAGATATCCTATTCCTCATCCATTCAAGACCAATATGGGTTGGTTATTGCATCATTATTTTATTGAAAATAACACGAACTATCACATTCCTCTCCCCTCAAAAGAAAAAAAAAAGTTACAACAATGGTGTGCTGGTGAAGGTTTAACAACTAGTTCTCAAAAAAACCCAACAACAACGTACCGTGACACATTTTAAAGTTTAATCTGCAGTATTAACTTTTTCTCCTCACTTTTTTAAGTCTAGACAATCAACAAAATAATAAATCAAGTTCTGATTTACATTTGCTGATTTCCAAAATATAAATTGATCACTCTGAAATTTGAAGAAACTAGCTCCAGCAGTCTTGTACATCAAAGTAACTTTACATTAGGGGCTAAGAGGAAAAAAAAATCAAAATCAGGGAACAAATTGTTTACTATAGATAGTAAGTCATTCCGTTAATACACTAGTTTAATTACTACTACTTGCATTAAGTTGATAAGTAAAGAAGTAGATTCTCTTCCATGGTTTGAGTGAAGTAGGTATAAAAACCAATATTTCTGTTGCTTAAATTTTACCTCGAATACTACATATCAACTCCCTTTTGATGTAGTTGTGTGGATACATTTATATAAAGTTATCCCCTCCCCGCCCCTCCCTTGTTGTGCATGCCTGATGCATTCTCTCCCTAAGGACATAAATAGGGTTTGGTCTTGAAAGATCAGGAAATCAGGTACTGGGATGGGGGTGGGGTGGGAAGGGGTGGGATGGGGTGGGGGCAGGACACTATTGAGGGCCTACTTCTTTCTCGCTCTCCTTTCCCAACATCTCACTCTACTGTCCTAGGTATCATCCCAGTCATTTTAACTGAATACACTTTTAATCTGAAAAAAAAAAAAGAATTGTGATGTTAGTTTTAGGATAAACAGCAGAGCAGATGAAATCTTTAAAAATAAATGAAATATTCTGTGCCCAGGCATGGGCCATTAACGGTAAGTGAGGGAAGAGAAATACAAGTCCCACAGAGGGAGCTGGCTCCAAATAGACTATTTATCTGTGTTCTGTGAAGCATTGGCCGCTTTTCGGCTCTTTTCGTTCTCTGCCACTTCAAAGATGCAGCAGAGGGGTTAGCGAGCGAATCGAGGAGCCATTCAAGATTGATTTCATTGCTTCAGTTGCTCCTGGATACTGCAAAGTTGGGGCCCTGTTCTTTCGGGGAAAATGACAGCCCTGCCAGAGCTGAGCCTCACCACCCATCTACCACGCCCAGCTGTGAATTAATCCTAGCTGCCAACTAGCAGGGGAAACCATTGTGATCCTAATGTTTCCTGATGGTGTTTTCACTGCCTGGAAGAAGGAGAATTTGTCCTTAAGCTGCTTATTTCCAAACTACATGTGAAGACAACAAATTGTGTGGCATGTTTATCCAATAAGCCATAGCAAGGAGACTGAAGAATCCGACGGGGAGGGAGGGAAAAGAAAGAGGCGCGCTATCAGCCGGCATGCGGCAAAGAAAGCAGGCAAGATTACGAGACACATGTACAATTCTCCACGGTCCCTACAGTCTCTTGCGAAAAGGTAGAAATGAACTAATTTATTAGTAAAATCACATCAGGGCCAGTAATTTCATGTTAGTGAATTTACATGTAATAACATTAGGCTCCCAACCTCCATTTCCACGCAGTGTGGCCCTCTCCGATGATGAATGAGCTGCCTAAAGAAAGATGATGGTTTGATTGTTTTCACAGCAAACAGATCAGCATTTTAATTTCTTGCCTCTGTGTTTATTGCTTATTTGGCCCCTTGCTCGGCTTGTAAAAACTTGGCTAAATGGAAATGAATAAATGTAATTACTGCGGGTGACAGTGGTAATCTGTGTGGGTTTTTCATATTGGCTTTGCCAGCGTTAATCTAATCACTGGAGAATATGTGTCACTGAACAAACGCACTGACGGAAAGCAGAGGCCTCAGTGCCAAATGCACACGAGCCGGAGAGCACTGCTCTGGACCACAGCTCCCGCCCCACGCCGCCTTCTGCGAAGGGCAGGAGAGGACACTGAGTTCAGAGGAACAGTGTGTTCTACCCAGGGGGAAAAAGGACCCTGAACGTAATGGGGTGTACATTTGGGGCTTGCACAGGCATCTACTAATAATACCAAATTAAACATAAATAGGAAAGACATGCTTCCTTCAGTGAAAGGAGTGCATAGGTAGGTTCCAAAGTATTGAGACACAATTAGCAATTTCCACACTTGTGGCAAAATGGAAAGGACTACTATGCAGGGCATGGAAGAAACAGGTAATGTGAGATGAGACCTCGAGGAGATGAAATACATCTTGGTATACCACAAGGTTGATAAGCTGCTGAAGAGAGCCTACGTGTCCCTGAAATGACCACAGGGCAGAGTGGGAAGCAAGTGCCCTTTGGTTGACACTATTGTGCCCCCTAAATTTCCAGCATCAGAACAACAAAAAAAAAGTCACCTCATCTCATTTGAAGCTCTGCCAAAGTTTTGGGCTCTCTCTGTCTCTCTGTCTCTCTCTGTCTCTTTCTCTCTGTCTCTCTGTCTTTGTCTCTCTTCTCTATATCTCTATCTCTCCTCTTTTCTCTGTGTCTCTTTTCTTCTCTCCTCTCCTCTTCTCTCTCTCTCTCTCTCCTCTGTCTCTGTCTCTGTCTCTGTCTGTCTCTGTCTCTCTTTCTCATTTAGTATTTAAGTTCACTGGGCTAACCTATCTGAAACTTTTATACTCCAGTTATAAAAATGGGAATGGGACAAGTATTCTTGCTTGATGATTGTATTATAGGAGTAGTTGGTCATGGAGAATTAAGGCAGTGAAAGTAAAGTTCTAAGTTCCAGTAGAGTTAATGCATGTGAAAGTCCTTTGAAAAGTAAAAAGTGCTATATGAAGATGAGGTATTATTATCCCTACAATGAAATAAAGTAAAAAGAGACTTCTGGAGCTCTAAGATCTGGATTAAAATCCTAGCTTTGCTTCTTACTAGCTCTGTGACCACGGGTAAATCAAATGACCTCTCAGGACTTTAGTTTCATTATGTATATAATTAGAGAGTTTCAGAAGTTGGTCTTTTAGAATGATCTCAACTCTAAATTCTATGCTTCTTTGAATAGGTTTAAATCTTGATTCTGCTGCTTATGATGTGAAACCTTGGAAAAATTGCAACTCTCAGAGTTAGTTTTCCCATCTCTAGAATGAGGGAAATGGATATGTGATTTTAAAGTTCCTTTCTAGGTTTAAATCCTGTGATCATACTACTGTTCTTAGTTAAAAGGGAAGTAATCTTGGAGGAAACATTACTATACTCTGAGGAAAGTGGGGACACAAAGAGAGGGCTCTTTCATTTTTCTAGATCTGTGATGAATTTATCATAAAGAGTCAATTGAGAAAGGAGTATACAATAGATTGTAGATATGGAGAGGAAACCCAATATAGTAACATGCCCACCATGAGAAGAATAAAACCATCAGGACCCTTCAGTGACAAAGATATGAGTTGCCTTGGCCAAATGCATTCCCTATGTTTATAACTCTTTGGCAAAGTCCACTTATGTGTGCGCCTTCTGTTCCCACTGATGCTGTACGTATCTGTGAAAGAATGTGAGAACATATTGTTACTAGAACTTATGCTATTTCATTTCAGAAAATGCCTTTTCTTTGACCTTATTCAATCTTCTAGCTGACTATTAAAAGTTAACATACTAATTAGGGCTCATGAGCCATAATTTTGGGAGTGCAGACCAACAGAATACCTAGAATCTGAGGTATGAATCCCTATTATGAGTATGGGTTAATGTGGAATAACTCAGAGAGCCTGCTACCTTAGTTATTCAACAGTCCCTCATGAGAGCCCATTGAACAAGATGAGGAGATGTGGTCTTGATGATAATATGACTAATTGAATTATAAACTAGTCTAACAAATTAGCAACAAAACAGTGACCAATACCAAACTGGAGGGAAGTTTCTAGCAGTGTTCCACGGGTCTGTGCTTACTCCTGTCCTGTTCAATGTAAGATCATAGATTGAGAGCTGGAAAGAGCCTCTGAGACCATCTAGTCCTAATTCTTCATTTTACATGTGAGAAAACTAAGGACTGTCTGCATTGAGATTTGAATCCTTGGCCTATCACTCTGCAGGCAAGGCTCTTTCCACTCTGCCATATTTTTTTCAGTCATTCAAAGTCAAAGGCAGCATGCTTATCAGATTTGCAGATGGAAAGAAGGAAATAAGCATTTATCCTGTACCTTTGAAGTATCGGATACTGTGCTAAACACATTAAAAATATGATCTCATTTGACCATCACAACAAGGTGAAAATATCTTCCCCTTTTTATAGATAATTCTGTCTGAGGCACACAGTTACTATCTGAGACAGGATTTGAACTTGAGTCTTTCTGATTCTAGTTCCAGGACTCTATGCACTGTGCCACCTAATTACCTCTAACACATTAGAAAACAGAATCAAGCTCCTAAAAATTTAGAATGGGTAGAAAAATAAGCAGATTCCAATCAGATGAAATTTTATAGAAATGTAAATTTTCATCCTTAAGTTCAAAAATTAATTTGCATAAGTATAGGTTGGAAGGAATGTGGCTAGTCAATGATTAACATAGAAAAGAATCCAAGAGATTTAGTGGACTCCAAATTCAATAAGTCAATGGTGCTACATGGCAGCAAAGATGTTAACACAGTCTTAAACTGTATGAATTGAGAGGTAGTTTCTAGGACAAAGTAGGGAATGGTTTCCCTCTATGCTTCCCTAGGCAGCTCACATCTGGAGTAAAAGTGTTCATTTCTGTGCGCCACATTTTAGAAAGGACATTGATGAAATATAGTATACTCCGCTAAAGTAGTTAAGGAAGTTAAAAACCTGGCCAAAAACCATCCATATGGAGAATAGTAGAAGGAATCGGAGATTTTTAGCTTGAGAAAGAGCAGACTTGAGTGGGTTTTAATCATTATCCTCAAGTATTTGAAGCCTGCCTTGTAGAGGACATATGAGACTTATTCTGCTTGGCCTGAGAAGGAAAAATAGGTAGATGTTGCAAATAAAAAAAAATGAGATTGTAACTCAATATAAGGAAAAAAAACCTGCTAACAGTTGAAGTCAGTCATATGTTCAATGGGTTGTTTTAATGAGTGGTATGTTCCATTCCCTAGAAATCTTCCAGTGCAGGATAGCTAACTATTTATCAAGAGGCAATTTCTTTTCAGGTATGAGTTGGAGTCGTTGAATTCTAAGACTTCCTTCCATTTCTGACAAGCTAAATTTGTAAATATACATCAATATATCCATACTTGTGCATATGCATATATATATCTGCATATATACAAAATGAATATATGTTTATATGCATGATATATATATATATATACACACACATATATTTATGTATACCCTACTATGTGTAAAGAACAATTCCTACTAATGTTAATTCCTTCATGGTGCTCTTTATAATTATTAAGCGATACTACTTGTGAAGATGAGTTATACATGTTTCTAATTATATAATTGTTTGCTTGACTATCTATCTGCTTACCTGTCTATTCATCTGTCTGTCAATTTGTCTCTGTCTCTTTGATCCAGAATTGCGACCTCATTTTTATAGGAATCATTTTTGGTAAATACTCCCTCCAACAAAACAAAACGGCAACTTATTCATAACTTACTCTTTTTTCCAATTCTTTATATATACATTATCTCCCCCCAATTACATGTTAAAACAATTTTTAACATTTTTAAAAGTTTTGATTCCCAAAATCTATTCCTCCCTCCCTTTCCTCTCCCCTCCCTGAGACAGTAAGTGATCAGATATAGGTTAAGCACGTACAATGTAAATGATTTTGTACTTTGACTGTTTTATTCTTGGGACCCATAGATCATGGGCTGAGTATACCAGAATACCTAGTTGAGCAATACGATTGGCCATGATGACCGTCCAGCATGTGAGGACACAACTCTGTACTCTGTGCATTTCTCTGCTAGGGACATCAGTCTTTGCATTTCAGCTCCACATTCTTTTCAAAAGAAGTTAGCCACAACTCAAAGAATCAAAACAAATCTCCCTATCCTGATTTGTGGGTTTTGTTGTTGTTCATTTGTTTCAGTCATGTCTAACTCTTTGGGACCCCATTTGGGATTTTCTTGGCTAAGGTACTGAAGTGATTTGCCATTTCCTTCTCCAGCCCATTTTACAGATGAGGAAACAGAGGCAAACAGAGTTAAGTGACTTGCCTGAGGTCACACAGTTAGTAAGTATCTGGGGCCAAATTTGAACTCAGGTCTTATTGATTCCAGGCCTTCCTCCTAGCTGCCCTGATTTGTAGTTAGCAGAGTCCAAATAAAAACTCTCAACAAAGGACATTTGGACAGATTATATAAAGTAAATTTTCATTTATTAGCAAAGTGTCTTGCATAGAGTAGTCAATTAATAAGTGTTTATTGATTTGAATCTAATTAACTGAGTTAACAACAGTAATGCCAAAGCTAGGCACTATTTCCTGTTTGCACTGGGCAAGATGCCATAGTGAGCAAGAACTGAGTTGTGACATGCTTCTTGCGATGCTTCCCAAACACAATGCAAATTAGGTTAGTTTGTTTGAAGCAGTTATTGTAATAATTTGAGTTTGGAGCAGCTACTTAAAGTCCTGATAGTCTTAAAGGAAAGTCACAATGATTAGAATGTTTGTTTTCCTTAATAGAGAGTAGAAAGAAGTGTGTAGTGCAATAGCAACAGCACTGGTTTTGAAGTTAGAAATCCTGAATTTAAATCCTGGCTCTGCTACTTATTGACAAGCTGTGTGACCTTGAGCAAGTCATATTGTCTCAGTTTACTTATCTATATGTTGGCAGCTTGGATTAGAAATCTCTAAAGTCCCTTAATAGGAGCAGCTAGGTGAGGCACTGACTAGTGCAACAGCCCTGGAGTCAGGAGACCTGAGTTCAAATTTGACCTCAGACACTTACTAGCTGTGTGATGCTGGGCAAGTCATTTAACCCCACTAGCCCTCCCCCCCCCCCCAAAAAAGGAGAAAGAAAAATAGACTAAAAAGTGGAGGAAATTAAAACTGTTGATTATGCAGAAAATAGGTGTTTGTTTTTATTGTTTTTAAATAGAAATGAGAACTAAGAAATTAAAATTGTTGATTATGTGGAAAACAGGTGTTTGTTTTTGTTGGTTTGTATTTTTTTGCTTTTTTGGAGGGGGGGAAAGTAGGCCAGTTGGGGTTAAATGACTTGCCCAAGGTCACACAGCTAGTAAGTGTTAAGTGTCTGAGGCAGAGTTTGAACTCAGGTCCTCCTGACTCCAGGGCTGGTGCTCTATACACTGCACCACCTAGCCACCTCTGTTTTGTTTTGTTTTGTTTTTAAATAGAAATGAGAACTAGAGCTAGTTGTCTAGTCAGCTATAATAAGGTTTTGGGGGAGGGGCATTCAAAAGGAAAATAAAGATGGGGGTAGGGAGAAAAGTTGGGAGAATTACTGAATATTACCATAGTGAACATCTCTGATCTAAAATGAAGATATCCATCAGGAGTCTTTCAACCTGCAGGTGACATGGTAGGGGCTGTAAGGGATGTAACGCCTGAGGCAATCTGTCAGGAAGGATGGCTGACAGAAGGTACAAGCCGCTTCTGAAACTTAAAAGAGCTCAGGAAACCAAAGTGAGGGCTTCACAAAGAGGAGGAACACAGCATTCAATATGCAACAAACCACACTGGGTAGGCCTCCACCCTTTAATAACAAAGAAGGTTGAGCAGGTTAAATATGGGGAGGCTGAAGTTGTCAGACCCAGAGAGTATCTTCGAGAGAGAGCATGGCAATGAGTACAGGCCTCTTATCAGGGAGCATCTCTGCTTGAGGCTTTGATTTCCTCATTTGTGAAATGAGAGAGTTGGGCAAGAAGACAGAATCATAGAACACTGAAGCTGGAAAGGACCTCGGAAGTCATCTAGCCCAGCCAATGGATGTGACGAGCTCTGAGATCACTCCCAGTTAAATCTAAAATCCTGTGGTTCTGTACCTTAAACTTGAACAAAGGAGTGATACAGAGGTTTGGGAAGACCAAGTCAAAGTAGCCAGTTTCTAGGGATATTCCCAGAAGCAAGTACCGTGTGTGTTGTTTTCTCCTTTTAGTAACTACAAACTCCTTGAGGTCAGCAGCCATTTCCTTTTGTCTTTGCTCATCATGGTGGCTGGTACATACAGACTACATACTATTAATAAGACTAGCCAGCATTTATATAGCCCTTTAAGACTTGCAAAGTGTTTTCCATATGTTTAACTCATTTAATCCTCTCAACAGTGCTTTGAGGCAGATGCTATTATCTTGCCCATTTTACAGATGAGGAAACTAAGGCAGATAGGGGTTAAGTGAGTTTCCCAGGTTCTGTGTGTTGCCCAGTGTCTCAGGTTGGATTTGAACTCAGATCTTTGTGATTGTAGGTCCAGTACTCCTCTACATCCCACAGCTTTCTCAATAATATACTTAATAATCTCTTGTTGACTTATTAATTGATTTATTGGAGCATGAATGAAATAAGTGGGTATAGTCTTGAAAGATCACATGATTCCTGTCCCTTCCAACAAGAAGATATTGATCCATACTTTATGTCCCCCTTATTTCTCAGTCTTTCTGCAAGCATGGTGCCAATCTGAGACACAGTAACCTTCAGTATGATAGTAACAATAACACTGCAGTACTTCAGGCAAGCTGTGAAATCTTTGCTGTGTATGTTCCATTTAGAGTATAGATCTTTTTCAGTTCTTTTCCCATGTCTTCCAAGAAAGCCTTCCTTAGGGAACCTCCCCAACACGAAGAGAGTCTTTCTCGCTGTCACTTAGAATTTCATTGGGAGTAGCATAGCACTTGTCAGTCTTATCTGTTATTCTTTGCTCTCCCCACATGGTCCACCTGACTTCCTTTCCAAACATTCCCAGTGATTTTTTTTTAATACCAGGAGGCAGCTAGGTGGTGAAATGGATAGAGGATTGGGCCAGCAATCAGAAAGATCTCAGGTCACATACAGCTTCAAACACTTGATCTCTGTGTGATCCTGGACAAGTTGCTTAATGTCTATCTGCCTCAGTTTTCCCATTTGTAAAATGGGGAGAATAATAGCACCCATCTCCCAGAGTGGTCGTGAGAATCAAATGAGATAATATTTGTAAAGTGATTCGCAAACCTTAAAATGATATATAAAAGTTATTTCTGTCATCGTCATCGTCATCATCATCATCATCATCATTATATTGCTTCTTGTACATGAGTCATTGTTAGTAATATCTTTCAGCCACATACACTGACGATACCTCCATTGCCCTATAAATTAGCAGCAGATTTGATCCAAGGAGTATCATGTAGGGTTGTTGTCATTTAGTTGTTTTAGTCATGCCCAACTCTTCGTGATTCCATTTGGGAAGATACAGAGGGGTTGCCATTTCCTTCTCTAGCTCATTTTACAGATAAGGAGACTAAGGCAAACAGAGGTAAGTGATTTGCCCAGGGTTACACAGCTGGTAAGTGTCTGGGGCCAGATTTGAACTCTGGAAGATGAGTCTTCCTGAATCTAGGCCTGGCCCTCTATCCACTGTGCCACCTACCTCTCCATGGTAGTAGTGTTCAACTAAATGGAAATGTAAGCTTCTAACTCATACTTAAGGATGCCCACTGCTCCATATTGACCTAGTTTTAGATATATATATTAAAATATTATATGTTATAAATATAAATAAATAAATGAAATATTTAAAATATAATGTTATCTATGGTTTATTGCATTTTTTCAATTGGTTAAATGTTTCCCAATTACAAATTAATCTGATTTGGGTTGCCCTGCAGTGTTGTAGGCCACCAATGTATCCTGCAGGTTACATGTTTGACTCATCTGCTATAGGGGATAGAGTATTAGTGTTGGAGTTAGGAAGGCCTGAGGTCAAATTTGACCTCAGATACTAGCTATATAATCTTGGGCAAGTAATTTATTTTCTCTGGTCCTCAGTTTCCTCTTCTGTACAATAAGGAAGTTAAACTAAATGACCTCTGATGTCTATTTTAGTACTAGACCTATGGCACTCCATGATTCACAGTCAAATAGAATTTTTAATATTGCTCTCTTAACAGAGAAACATGGGTTAACCATTTTTTATTTCTCAGTCTCATTGATTGGTCATATACGTCCTCATCATGACATATCCTTTATTGCATGTTTTATGTGACTTATTAAATACAAGCCATTGTTAGTGACATCCTGTCACCTATTTACAATAGCCATATTTTGCAACAATCACCTGTCACCCAACTCTCATTTGTGATTCCAAGAAACTATAGCATATGTAGTGTCCACACTCTGATTTTTGATAAATGGGCGAAATCAAGTTGTGAGTAACTTACAGACCTCAAACTCATTGGCAAGTTAGGGAGAAGTCTTCTGCAAGCATGTGAATGAAGACCTCCCTTGCTAGAATGGGTAGATGAGAAGAATTTGTTCCAATGGCCATAAAACAGGTGCTGTGGAGGGCTTAGAGCTTGGTCAGGCATGGAAAATGTTAAAGTCACCCACTGTATCCTGGGCCATAGCCAGTCATCTCGACTTTGATTTTGCCACTGGACTTTGATGGTTCTGGAAGTGAGAGCGAGACTGACAACTTTGTGCAACTTTACCTCACTTAAATCCAATTCATGCATAAGTCAAGACATCACCGAGGTGTCACTGGTCCTCTTCAGAACAAAAGATGAACAACCATGATTCTATAAACCTAACTCTGACCCATAACTCTAATAACCCAGAACTCAAATCTGAAATTATAATGCTTTTGAGATTATAGTGTTCCATGTTTTATAGTCACTATGAAAATACTGGTATTTTTAAAAAATGAGCTTTTCTAAGTAATAGCTGAAATAATTGAAAGAAAACATTCTGCAATTTTCCAAATCGTATGACTTCATTTTATTCAATTCTTGGCCCACCTCATCAGTCATCTAGGGTCCCCGTAAAAGATATTATCATTAGATTGCCCATTCAACTGCATGGCATAATCTGAACAATATGTGTTCTTTATTCTCCCTTTCTCTTCCCCCCCACCATTTGTTAGCATGCTTAGGCTATTATCTTTTGAGTGTGAATAGATTTCATGAAGATGGCCCTATGTTTTTCTAAGGCTTGATGATAAATAGCCTTTTGTTTGTTTGATGACAAACATCACCCACAAAATCTATCCCATGAAACTTAATAAGACAAAAGATCATAATGATAGCGCAAAAGTAAATTGGTTGAGCTCATGCCCTAAAGTCTTTGGCTCTTTGGCCACTGTGCTACTTCTGGTGTAGTAACAACAGAAGTTACTTTTGCATCACCTAATTTGGGAAGTTGAGAATAAGGTTCACTGAATCAAAGAACCATAGAAACACAGCTCTGGAAGAGCTTCCTGTGACCATTTAATCCATTCCCCTGCCTCTACACCATTCCTAATACCATAAATAATGATAATCTTATATAGATAGCTGCAGTGGGTATCATGGACAGTTTTGGGATCAGAGACAGGATGAGCTGGATTGGAATTTAGCCTCTGATATTTCTTATCTATGTCATGTTGGGCTGAATCTCTCTCTTAGCCTCAGTTTCTTCATCTATGAAATGGGCATAAAAATAGTACTTACTTCACAGGGTTGTTGGTAGGTACAAAAGAAATTATATTTATTGGGACAACTAGGTGGTGCAGTGAATAGAACACCTGCTGGCCCTGGAGTCAGGAGGACCTGAGTTCAAATATGACCTCAGACACTTAACACAAAAACTAGCTGTGTGACCTTGGGCAAATCACTTAAATCCAACTGCCCTAAAAAATAAATAAATTAAAAAAAAATTTTTAAGAAAGAAATTATATTTATAAAATGGTAATTTAATAATGCTATAAGAATGTTAACTATCAGTGTTATTTTTGTTTTCATCATCATTATTGTTATGTTTCCCTTAGCTACACCCTTAGGACTTCTGAGTAGTTATATTCTCTTATTTGTGCTGTGTTCTCCAATCAGAATCCAAGCTTCTTGAGAGCAGGAACTGTGTTGCATTTATTTTTTTCCCTTTCTGTTTGTATCTAGAGCACATAGTACAGTGTTCGGCCCATTTTAAGTCCTTCATAAATGTGGTGTTTTTTTCTTTTCATTCATTCAGGTCATAGAAAGGTCATGATCCGCATCAGTGGAGAAAATACAGTCAAAATTGCAAGCCCTTCTTGAAATAACCAAAACATTGCATGATGTGTGCCAAGAAAATTATTATAATGGTAATGAAAGTGCCATAGGTCTATATAGTACTTGACAATGTTAAAAATGTTTTCACGTATATATTATCTCACTTGATCCTCATAACAACTCAGGGAGGTGTGAGAAAGAAGCAAGTTATGGTGACTATTGAGAAAAAACTATAAAGAACTTTTCTGGTGACTTAAATGAGGCAGAGAAGACTTCTGTCCTGGAAATCTTTAAAACAATAAGCATTTTACAGATTCATCTGAAATAGTCTATGCATAGGCTAACTAATTAACTCTCTGCCCTGTCCATAGGCCTCCTCATCCTCCCTATATCTCTTTGTTCATACTCTTTCCAGTTAAAAGTGCTCCCTTCTCCTCTGTCATTTGTTGAATTTTTCCCCATCTTTCAGCATTTAATTCTAACGCTAACTCCTTCAGGACGCCTTCCCTGATCCTTCTAGTCAGGGGATAATCTTTTTCATTCAGACTTTTTTTTTGGACACATATCATGCAATGCTTTATTTATTTCGAGAAGGGCTTGCAATTTTGGCTGCATTTTCTCCACTAATGCAGATCATGACATTTCTATGACTTGAATGAATGAATGAAAAAAACCATTAATTCAGGACTTGTGTGTCAAACACTGATATGTGCTCCAGATACAAAAGGAAAAAAATAAAAGCAACAAGGTCGTCATTCTCAAGTAGCTCGAATTCTGATTAGAGGAGACAAAACAAATAAGAATCAGGATCTCAGAAGTCCTAAGGGCGCAGCCAAGGGAAATATAACATTAATGATAATGGAAACAAAAATAGGAATGATAGCTAACATTTTTTGTCTAACTATTAAATTAGCTACATTTTATAGATATAATTTCTTTTTATCCTACCAACAATCCTGTGAGGGGGGTATTATTTTTACACCCATTTTATAGAAGAGGAAACTGAGGCTAAGAGAGAGATTAAGTGACTTGCTCAACATGACATAGCTAAGAAGTATCAGAGGCTAGATTCTAATCTAGGTCATCCTGTCTCCAAACCCAACATTATCCATAATGTCACACTGCAGTTATCTATGTAGGATATATAGATATAATCTAGTAGGATTGCTACTTGTGGTATTAGGAATGATGTAGAGGCAGGGGAATGGATTAAACGGTCACAGGGAGATCTTTCCAGAGCTGTGTTTCTAAGGTTCTTTGATTCAGTGAACCTGGTTCTCAACTTCCCAAATTAAGTGATGCAAAATAACCTCTGTTATCACTGCACCAGAGGTAGCTCAGTGGCCCAAGGGCCAAAGACTTTAGAGCAAGGGTTCAACCCATCTACTCTTGCACTATATGGGCAGTAGGAAAAATTAAAGAAGTTTTATTGCCTCTGGTTTTTAACAAGAGGACTAAAGCACAAACAGAGAACTCTCACCTGAAAAAAAATGAAGATAGGAGAGAAAGTTTCTTTTATGTTTCAGGAAATTATTACATTTGGTGAAGTGCTTAGAGGTATAATATGTGCTGGATAATTTTCACAGCATTTGATGTAGAGAGTGTTGTGGGGCTTTTCCATGACACATAATCAGTATTAAACCAACATTTATAACATAAAAAATGAAACCAAGTTTCTCACCAGGAAAATTGGTTTCCATTCAACATGATATCCTACGGCATCCTTATAATTTTGAGGTTTCGGTCCCTGGTACTCACTTTACCTTAAGAGATGATGATCAGGAAGTAAAGTGTCTTTGAGGTCCCACAAAAGCAAGTAAAGCCAATCCTTAGGGAAACATCTATATGAATATTGGAAACTCCCTATACTCCTAAGCCCCTGGATGATCATTGATTTGAACTTTCTTCTCACTCCCCTTCTCCATCACTCCCCCCCCCCTTCTTTTTTGGTAGGTAACTGTTACATCCTGACACAGCCTAAGAATAATCTTTTCAGTACTCCTCCTAGCCTATTACTTGATTGTCTCCCTGTTGCATCACTCCTGCTCTCCTTCCACAGACTACTTTCAATCAGAAATAAATTGAACCTGCATTGGGAATGACATTTCACTTGTCTGAGTACCACATTAAGTAAGCCATCAGCTGTTTGTTGAATGTTTTCCTTGTGCAAAGTGTACAGAGGATTGTTCATTTGTTTGTTTTATTAAATATAAGACAAAGTTTCAATATACCAGAAATTTGTAATCTAGTAGAGGAATGAAGAAAATACAAATGTCAAATTAATGATAGTCCAAGGGAGATTATAACAAAAGCCAAAGAAGATATCATAGCATCAGAAAGTCATAGAGCTACAAGAAAAAATATTATAAAAACTTAGAATATGAAGAGATCTTTGTGGTATGGAGTGGTCAGAGGAGCCTTTGGGTTTGATTTTCCTTGGTGATTTATCCAATTATCTTCAAGATGTCTGAGTTTTTATCTTCCCAATATCTTTGTTAATTTCAGGGGTTTTTTTCCCCTTGTTTTCCCCTATTGTTCATTTTCTGACTCTTTCCCCTCCAATGGTGGTTTCCATGGGTCTCAGAGAATCTTAGCCTGTTCCCACACTGGGTAATTCATGGTTCTCCATCCTAGGTCTCTGACCCAAATGACTTTTAAGGAGAAAGAACTAGCCCCAACTAGATATTGAGTTCTTTCCCTGAGGCTTAGTTGATTGCCATACAACCTCCCCACTCTCTCTCTCTCTCGGATCTAGACATGTGCCCTCCAACTTTTCTCTGTTTCTCTGCTTTGCTACAGAGCTATTTTCCAACAGAATGCTGCTGCTCCTATGCTGGCTATTGGAGCCACAGCAAGCTTCTATAGTTTGCAGTACTACTGTGGGACTAACTGTTTGTCATGACCTGAATAAACTTCCATGGCATGGAGCCAGGAGCTCAACAGCCTTAGAAGGAGGGAGAGGGGAGTATATGGCTGGGTTTTGTTGAAAGCTCATGTGTTAGGTACTTAGACTTAGTGCAGACTTGGCTGCCAGTATTATGGTAGGCAGTAGGAGAGGGGTGCAGAGTGAGTTCATGGTAGGTATCAGTTCATGAAGTTTTTTAAATTTTTTTAAGCCTTCTTTTGGATTCTGGGTGTCTTATAGGGATAGCTGAAGTTGCTTTATCTTATTTTGCTTTATTTTATGTCTATTTTAGAGAGATTTGAGAGGTTGTGGTGATTAGAGAAAATGTCTAGTCCTCTATCTTGCTGGTCACATCCTGTAGGTTTTCTTTTTTTTTTTTTTAATTAACAAGTGTTTCTTTTCTCTCCTTTACATAGTATTCACCCTCTTAGTTGGAAAAAAAAAAGAAAAGAAAGAGACTAAAAATATGCACAGTCAAAAAGAACATAGTCCAATATTGTCCATGTCCTAAAATATGTCTCCTGAATCTGGAATCCATTGAGGAGGTGCGTAACATTATCAGTACTCTGGAAACATGGTTGGTCATTGCAATGATCAGAATTCTTAAGAACTTTGAAAGTTGTTTGTTTTTACAAAAATATTGCTATTGAGCATAGCACCAATGCAATATTCACAGTGCCCACAATCACTATAAATATACTTGCATGGTGCTTGATTGCAAAATAGAATAGACTCTCCATAGAGAAGACAGAAGCAAAGCATTTATTCTGACACCAGATAACCAGATCCCAAAAGCAATCAGCTGATTCCATCATAGCAAAGAATTTAGTAAGCCACAACAGCACAGAGAGCCACACCATCCTTTAGCCTTCCCATAAATCAACATTTACTCACAAGTCTAACTGTCTGCTTATCTGCTGTCCTTTCTCCTCCCACTGTCTAGCTGTTCTGACTCCTAGCTTCCTATGGGCTCTGCTCCACCCTTCAGCAAACTCCTCTTACCACAGGTTCCATGTGATTACATTCAGCCTATTGGGGGCAGAGTTTATTTTCAACGCAGGAAAGGTCTTCAAATTCCCTTATGCTTATTAAGGGACAGGGAAGATCTTCAAATTCCCATTACCATTACACTGAGTAAATTATTCTCCTGGTTCTGCATACTAAACTCTACATCAGTTCATATAAAGTTCTTCCTAGGTTTCTCAGAAACTGTCACCATAATCATTTCTTATGACATGACAATATATCATTCCATCCATATGCAAATAATTGTTCAGCCATAATTATATTGAGGAGAGTAAATTTTTGAAGATGAGAACAATATGAACAAAAGTACAAAAGTAGAAAAGCATAAGTCATATCTGTAGGGTAGGTTAGATCAATTGGGTTGACATTGGAGGTATGCATAGAGGAGTAAGAGAAGAAAAGATTTGGGAGGTATGCTATGGAGGTACTTGAACATCAGACCAACAAATATTGCCTTCCACAAATGGAACGTTATTAACAAGCTAAATTTCATCAAGTGTTAGGTTTTATTACCATCTACCATATTCAGGTTCCTAAGATATACTATAAATAAATAAAAGAAACTCTAGAAATATCTCATTTTCATTTCTAATCATCACTCTGGATTCCCTGGATCCAATCCCAATGCTGGAGAGGTGTGCCAAACAATTTGAAGTTCCTCTTTACTTTTTTTCTCCTGAGCCAAAACCAAATCTTATCTATCTGGCTTCCCCTTCTTCCCCTCTGAGTCCCTGTGAAATGTTTCATTCTAGGCCTTGGAACTTCAAAGCTGGGAATCTGTTTCTTTTCTGAAATAATTGGGTGAATCCTACTCTTTTTACTTACAACTCCCTTCATATTGTATTCTATATGGAAATTGCTCTCTCTGGCTTCATGCAATTAAGCCAAGTAAAGTTCAACATTATATCCTATTGTGATAGTGACCCTGAACCCTCCAAGTATTGTTACCATATTTGTGTATCTAGGAACTTGTATCTAGCTCTTCCTTACCATAATAAACTTATAACATGCATTTTCCTATAGTGTTTATTTACAAGAGAAATGAATTTGTGTAGACATGTGCATTTGTTATCTTCTGATAGAATGCTAACTCCTTGAGGGCAGAGATTTTTCATTTTTTGTTAGTATTCCCCATATCTAACATAGTACCTGCCACAAAGTAAGTACTTAATAAATGCCCTCTGATTGATTGGTAACAATTGTAAGGTTCAGGTAGTCTACCTAGTGTTTATTTATGCCTCGCATACATCCTAAATTATCTCATTTCATTAATATGTCCATGGGGCTAAGCCACCTGCTATAAATTCCCCATCATTCTCTCTATTTGTCTGAGAAGAATGGATCCTTTCTGCTCTGCATGGCTAGAGACTGACCTAATTCAAATCTCTGAATGAATTGAATATATACATCCATGATTAGAGTTCTTAGACAATCAGGAAACCTCTTTTGTGAATGACAGGTGTTTTAATGCTCCAACTCTACTCAATACACCTATCCACTGAACCACTATCTAATTAAATAACTGATATAACACTATAGATATAGGATATAATACTCTAGAACAAGGGTGGGGAACCTGCAGCCTTGAGGATGCATGTGGCCTTCTAGGTCCTTTGGTATGGCCTTTTGATTGAATCCTAAGTTTTACAGAACAAATTCTTTTTTTAAGGGGATTTATTCTGTGAAGTTTGGATTTAGTCAAAGGTTTGCATTTGAAGACCTAGAAGACCACATGTGACCTCAAAGCTGCAGGTTCCCCATCCCTGCTCTAGAAATATTCTGCCCAAAGCATACAAAGACACTCCCCACCTTGGACCCTTTAGCTCTCCAAAATCAAATTCATCTTCTAACAAAAAGTTGGAGTCAAGTCAAGTCAAGAGTTGGAGGCATACCAAAGTTCAGAGGCCCCTAAAGTAAAAGTGCCCAAACTCCCAGAAGTCCAAAGATCTCCAAAAGCTTATTTTCCTATCAGTCAATCAATCCACAAATACGTATTAAGTCCCTAAGCTCCTGCTTTGTGCAAGGCATACAGAAGGGAAATAGTCTACTCTCAAGGAGCTTATGATAGTATAACATTTGTATGTAAATGAAGCATCATATAGAAGGTGGTATTGACATGATCCTTGAAAAAAAGCCAAGGATTCTTAGAAACAGAGATGAGAAAGGGTCTATTTCAGGCATGACACAAAAAGCCAACGTAAAGTTAAGGAAAAGGGAGATAGATGCTATTTTGAGGGATGGTAAAGAAAGCCATTTGGACCGGATTAGCTGAAGGGGATTATGATGGTGTGTATAACACTGGAAAGGTAAGTTGAGGCCAAGGTATAAAGGGCTTTAAATGTAAAAAAAAAAATCCTATTAGATTGTTTTTGTAATTTCTTCACTTTTCCTATTGAAGTTTCCCATCCCTAGGTTTCTTCTTGTTTCTTCTATTTTTATGACCTTAAAAATTGAAAGACCATCTGGACTTCTCTAACCCAGAGAAGAAGGTTACTCTTCTTTCCAATCCTTTCTTCTGAGTGCATCTTTTTAACCATTGTTCAATCTCACGGCATTTCTATGTTTGCTCCTTAAACTCTTCCTTTAAATTCTTTCATTGTATATGTGAGCAAGAGGGTGAACAGGACTGACTAAGGAGCCTATAAATAGCTATAGAGACTACAGGAAACCAGTGTAAGGCAGTGGAAAGAGCAAAGCTTCTGAGTTAAGAGGATTAGTGTGGCCTTGGGCAAGTCAAAGTTTCCCTGGGTTTCAATTTCCTCACCTCCCAAAAGAGAGGGTTTGAATAGACGACCTCTAAAGTCCCTTCAAATTCTAATCTGACTTGGGTTAGACAGCTTGGAATAGTGGATAGAACACTAATTGTGCAGTCCTGCAGTCTTTTCACAGGGGTTCAAATACCAGCTCAACTACTTAGTACTTGTATGACCTCAGGCAAGTTATTTAACCTCTCAGATCTTCAGTTTCCTTATCTATAAAATGAGGGGGTGGGAGTAAATGATCTTTAGGTCCCTTCCAGCTCTAAACCTACTGTTCTATGGTCTGTGATCCCATGAATCACAACTCTGCTGCTTAGCACTTGTGTAACCTTAGACAAATCATTTCACCTCTCCGTGACTCAGTTTCCTCATCTGTAAAGTGAGGGGGTTACGTTAGATGATTTCTGAGGTCACTTTTGGTTCTCAAATCTCTAATTTCCTGATTTTTCTCAAGTCCAGATGTCCGGCAGTCTCTATACTTATCCTTAGTTGGCTTAATTAGAATTAAAGGGGTTTAGTAGAGACAAATTTGTTCTCTTAACCATTCTCCCAGAAAGGAAAAATGAGAAAGCACAATGACTCCCTGCAGCTTTAAAAGTTTGATGTTATTGTTGTGTTTTTTTTTTCTGAAACGATTTCCATCGATTTAAAAAAAAAAGAACAAAATAGATGTTTCTGTGTTGACAGAGTAGAGACTACTTTAGAACTATCCATGGTCTGTGCAGAGCACAAGTGCCCAGAGCCCCCACACTGCTTTTATGAGGGCCATTTCAGCTTCAAAGATATGAAAAGTTATTGGGGGGGGGGTGTGGACTGGGAGTCAGGGAGAGGGCAGGGAGGGGAATTAAAGAAACCATTGCTCTTGTTTCTGGAACTGCCACTTTGGTGGATGGCTCCTCTATTTTCTATTTTTAATACAGAGAATTCTGAGCATTTACCAAATCTTTCTGGTTTCAGTCGATTCTAATGCATTTCATCTCCTTTATAAAAGATGGTGGGGGTTGGGGAAGGCAAAGAGGAAAGAGGATGTTTTGGCAATAAGAACTTGAGTCATTCTGTTCAAAGTGGGTAAAACTACAATGGGAAATTTTTTATCAGAAAGTTTAAGGCACTTGTGCAGCCTGAGCTGACTAGCCTATATTAGGCAACTTTATAATCCATCCACTGTCTCTGAAAAATTGGTGTATGAGAGGAGAAAGGACCTCCTTCAATACACATTTATTAATTACCCAATGTATTCAGCAGTACTATGCTATGCATGAGGGTTACAAAGAAAGGGAGGAGGGGAAAAATCAAAGTCCCTGCCCTGTGGGGGCTCATATTCTAATGTGCATGCAAGATATATACTCTATAAATGGGAAGTAATCTTAGAGGGAATGAACTAGCAAAAGTGGGGAGAGGAAAGGGAAGGAGGAGTAAATGCCCCCAGAAGAAGGTAAGATTGGTGCTGTCTTCAAAGAAGTCGGGAAAGAAAGGGAGGGGAGGAAGTTCAGCTTTAGAGGAGTGGGGGCAGCTACAGAAAAGGATTAGAATTGGGAGGATTAATGATGAGGAATTACAAAAAGGCCAAAATCCCTGGATCTCGGACAGGAATAGAGATTAAGTGTTAAGAAGTTTGGAAAGTGTTAAATTAAGCAAAGGGAAGTGGAGAGAAATTATTATTATTCTAGATCAGAAATGAGTTTTCAGTAGTTTAGAGAACAAGCACTTAGGAAACATCCTTCACCAATGCAGAGTGGTCCCTACTCCACAATTTATAGTCTCATAATGTTACCTAAAGTTGCTGGGAAGTTAAATGTCTTGCCCAGGGTAGCACAGCTGCTTTTTGTCAGAACAGGACTAGAAGCCAGGTCATCCCGACTTTAAGATTTAACTTAAAGAACAACATCCTAAGGTATTTTTTTTTCTTTCTTTCGTGTAGACAGAGGATGTGAAAGGCCATAAGATAGGGAAGGGAAATTTTAATGAGAAATAAAAGAATGAAAAACAAGAGCAAACAGAGAGGCCAAGAAGGAAGGAACAGAGGGAGAGAAGGAGGAAGTGGAGAGAGGCAAACGGGGTGGGGGACTGAGCCTTCCTGGTAATAGACTAAACACACCTGAGGGAGCCACGCCCAGTAATCTAAAGGAACAGCAGTTTAAAGCTCTCCTCTCTTTCCCAGGATAGTTAAAATATTCTTTTCACTACAGCTGAACTAGTGAGTAGACACAAATCAATTTTTTTCTCTCTCTCTCTTTCAAAAAAGGGCCTCAGACATATTTCCAAATTCTATACACAAAATACCCAGCTGCAACAACAAGAACGGGCATGAGAAAGTAAAATTTCTCAAAATGTTCCTCCTTCAGAGAGAAAGAGAGACAGAGGCAGAAAGAGACAGAGAGACAGAAACAGAGACAGAGAAACAGAGAGAGAGAGAGAGAGAGAGAGAGAGAGAGAGAGAGAGAGAGAGAGAGAGAGAGAGAGAAGAGGAGAGACACCTGGGAGTGTGTTCATCCTCTAACCCCTTTGTATTATACTGGGATGTTTTGGAATGAAATGCAATTATATATGTGTGTGTGTGTGTGTGTGTGTGTGTGTGTGTGTGTGTGTGGGTGGGTGTGTGTGTGGGTGTGGGTGTGGATGTGGGTGTGGGTGTGGGTCCAGTGGCCGTTCTGTGTGTGTGTGTTTTTCTCTTTCTTCACACACCCATGGTGTACTCTTGTCCTACATATCTAAAGTAGTCTCCCCTTTCCCCTTTGAATCTAGTGTGCCCTTCTGGGCACAGATGGACTAAATCCTTTGGGTTTATTCTCATTTTCTCTGCTCCTGACAGGGAAATGCTTGGATGGAGAAAGGTAGAACTGTCCTTTCACCTGGCAGGGGATAAATATCTTAAGAAGAAAAGAATCTCTTACTTTCTCTCCCTCTCTTTGTCTTTCTCCAGCATTCTTCCCTTCAGCAATTTAAAGTGGAATGGTGGAGAAGAAAGTGGCCAAGTCCTATATACTGTCAGGACTGAGTCTTCAGGGAAAGAAAGGCAGTATCTTTAACTCTTTAATTTTTTTTAAGTGAGAGGGAAGGGTCATTGTATGTTAAATCTGTGAGTTTAATCAGGTAGACAGCAATAATGAAGCCCGGAAGCTTACTCTAGAGTCAGTCATGGTTCAACTCCCAGCCCTGGTTCAAATCCCACCCCTGCCACTTGCTTGCTATATGAATTTGGTCAAGTCATCTGACTGCTTTGGACCTCACTTTCCTCATCTATAAAATGGGCGAATAGGGCAAGGTACCCTCCAAAGTCCCAGTTCTAAATTTATGTTTGTAAGAATAAAAAACATTGAACATAATTTCAGATCTATCTCACCATTTTGTTTTCTGAAGAACCTCGCAAGACATGGTAAGATTTCTGTTACCATTAGCTAACTATAACACTCTTGTTGGCTATAAATGGGTTATAAAGCTAAAAATGAAGGATGAAAAATGGGGCATCAACAGGAGTCTAGGGAGGAGAGGAGCTTAAATAACTAGAAGGAGAAATTTCCTCAGATATGTGGTTGTGTGGTTTGTCCTGCATTCTCGAAAAGGACTATGACCTCAGAAAGGTGATGCCATGACATACAATTGAATTGAATTTGAATGAGGGAGGGCTGTGCAAAGTCACCAGCCTCACTTTCTTCTCCAGAGCCAACTGGGTCCAGTGGCTGTTTATAGATGGCCCTGGATGAAGTGGGAGACCTTGGCCTTTTTAAGCTAAGGTGTTTTCAGGTTCTCATTTTGAGTGAGGCAATGCCCCTTCAATGAACAGGCTTCTTTAAGAAATAGGTCAAGGGATAGCCCCTTTAATTAAAAAAAAAAATCAAACTGGGAGGGAAAGACCCTCAGGGTTGCTGCCAAAAGAGAAAGTTACTATTTATATTCCCTCTAAGCCTGGAGGGTGCAAAAAATAACCATTAAGTGGTGCCTATATATACATATATATATATATGTATATATATATATATATATATATATATACATATATATATATATATACATATATATATGTATGTATATATATCCTATTTCTTGGGATTTATGGCTAGATTTCTTTCTCAAAGACCATCCCTTAAACCCAATTCACTCTGCATGTCATTGATTGGACAACAACAGGGCCCTGCTGGACAACAATTTCTCAGATAAGGGTTCAAAGGGAAAACAAGACTGGCAAGAAGAAGTAACTAAGAAATACTCTAACCCTCTCCTACCCCAACTTTTTAAGTGACTGAAATCTGTCCTCTGGAGATGGATGTACAGGTGCTCCAGTGGACAGCAGACAGGAAGAAAAGGGAAGGGAAACTCCAAGTGAGCTCTATTGTCTAGACTAGAGCTTAAATTGATTAGCTGAAATAACGAAAAAAGGAACTTGCCAAAGAAAATAGATTTAGCAACCACTCCAGTGATTCCTGTCCCATAATCAAGTTCAGTAACTTCTAACTTGTGCTAGGAAGGGTTCAAGTCATTGCTACTTTTGATCTAGTCTATCTTTCTGTCTGTTCTTTATTAATGGAAAAGAGCTAGGCCCCATCCTTTGAACTTGGATCAGAAAAGGACCTTCAAGTTTTGGCTGAAAACTAACTAGTCTGAAAATAGTATAAGTGGGGAAGGCGATGAAGCAGTAGAGGAGAAATAATACAAATTTACTAACTGAACTTATGTTCAGTTCTAATATGAAAATTATAATGTATTTGATTATATAGAGCCCTACACTGCACTAAAGTTTGGGGGTGGGGTGATTTGAACTTTTTGAGGATAAGTCCTTGAAACAAAACTTACAAACAAATAATTAACACAAAAGTATAAATTTAAAGCACATCAAGGCAGCCTTTTACAATGGAAATAACACCAAATTTTAAATCAAAGTATTTGGGTTCTAGTTCCAAGTATCTCACTTGCAAGGTAACTTGGAGCCATGGATAGAAAACTGAACCTGTATTCAGAAAGCCTGAGTTCAAATTCCATTTTAACTACTTATTATGTGTACAACTATGGACAAACTCCTTTAACTTCTCTGGGTCTCAGTTTCCTTATCTGTAAAATGAGGTGGTGAGACTAGATGGATTCTAAGGTCCCTTCCAGCTCTAGAACTATGAACATATATGTCTTAGTTCCAGTACCTCCAATCTATAAATCCATGACTTACTGACTAGCTGTGTGAGCCTGGGCAAATTACTTAATATCCCTGGGCCTCAGTTTTCTCATCTGTAAATTGAGGGGGTTCCAAATATAAGGCCCTTGGTACCTGAACCATCTTAGAATCTTTGGATATTACTTGAGACCCTGACACTTTCTACTTGTGTTACCTTGGGTAATATGTTTCTTCTCTCTGAACTTTGATTTCATTTTCAATAAAATGACAGCTTTGGACTCAGTGATCTCTTAGGTTTCTTCCAGTACTACATCCTCTGAACTCTTGCTGACAGGCAATAATAAATGTACTACATTAAGAAGACCTCAGTTTAAAGAAATTATTATAGTTAACAAAGCACAAACATTATCCTAATTAAGAAATTAGGTCTACTTGGCCTCTGGTTAAAGACATCAGTTCCAGCCAATGTTCCATCTTTAATCATAACATTTATAATTCAACGAGAATTTGATTCAACAAGAGAGAAACAGCATAACAGAGTGGATAGAAAGCCAGCCTGAAAACCAGGAAGGCCTAGGCTTCAAGTGCTGCCATTGACACATACTGTCTTTGAAACCCCAGGTAAGTGACTTAACCTCTCATTCTGGTCCAGAGGGCATCTGGGTGGTAAAGTGCCAGGTTGGGTTTGGAGTCAGGAAAACCTGAATTCAAATCTGCCCTCAGATACTTCCTAGCTGTGTGACCCTGGGCAAATCACTTAACTCTGTTTGCCTCAGTTTCCTCATCTGTAAAATGACCTGGAGAAGGAAATGAATGGCAAAACACTCTGGGATCTTTGCCAAGAAAACCCCAAATCAGGTCATGAAGGGTCTGAAATGACTGAACACACTGAGCTATCCTCTAAGACGGATAAATAAATGGCCAAAAAGGTGCTGATTTATATTGGTAAAAGGAATTTTCTTATCAAGGAGTCCTCTACAACAGTGAAATCACAGATCCAGTCCTTATCCCTATCAACAAAAATAACAGATTAGCTGTGCACAAGGTGCTGGGGTATGTTCTAATAAGTGGCTGTGAGAGGAATAAGACAAGAGTCTCTAGGGCAGTTAGGTAGTGCAGTAAAAAGAACACCAGCCCTGGAGTCAGGAGGACCTGACTTCAAATTCAGCCTCAGACACTCAACACTTACTAGCGGTATGACCTTGGGCAAGTCACTCAACCCCAACCACCCTGCCTTCCCCCCTCCAAAAAAGCAAAAAAACCAAACAAACAAACAAGAGAATCTGTATATATATGGACCTCTCTGGTGGGTTGGGCACGAGCCAGGCCCATTCAGGTACAAAATTAGAAAGAAATGAAACCCTTATCATCTGCATAACAATTAAAAATAGAAGATTTGCTTAGCCATAGCAGGAAAGGGACATACAGAGAAGGAAAGGGCCATTCATCCAAGATGAAGGATTGATTCAGGTGAATTAAGCACTCCAATATAGTTCATGCTGCCACTCAGAGGTCGCAAGCCAGAGGAAGGAACTACAATCCCTGCTGTTTTGTACCCCTGGGCAGGGATTTATATCAATAGCAACAGCCTTAGTCTCCTGAGCCGGTCAGCTTTTCTCAAAGACAACTTCAGTACCTTTTAAGGTAATAGGAGCCTAACTTTCAGGGCAGCTAGGTGGTGCAGTGGGTTGACTGCTGGACCTGGAGTCAGGAGTTCAAATCTAACCTCAGACTCTTACTAGCTGTGTGACCTTGGGTAAGGCACTTAACCCTTCTTTCCTCAGTTCCTCTGCTATAAAATGATCTGGAGAATGAAGTGGCAAACCACTGCCAAGAAAACCCCAAATGGGGTCAAAAAGAGTCAGCTGTGACTGAAAAACAAGAAGAAACATAAATAAAACACTTTTTAGAGAAGGTGAGATTTGTTCTGGCTAAAGAATTAGGGAAACCTTTATGGAGGAGGTGGCATCCATTCTGGATTTATAAGAATGGAAAGAATTTCAACAAGTGACCATGGTAGAGACAATATTCTGAGCAGAGAGGATGCCATACATAGATGGAGAAGAGTAAGATTATGTAACAGTAGAAAGGTAGATTAGAATTTCGGTAGGACCCTGAATGCAAGACTGAGGAGTTTTTGCTTTATTGGAGAGAGTACTTGTACATATATAATAATGATGACTAACAGTTATATAGTGCTTTATGGTTTGCAAGCATTTTACCATGAATATTAATAGTGATTATAATAGTTAACTCACATAGTACTTCTTATGTGCCAGTCACTGTGCTAAGGATTTTATTTATTATCTCATTTGATCTGCACAATAGTCCTGAGCGACAGGTGTTAATATGATCCCTACTTACAGATGAGGAAACTGAGGCAATCTGAGATTAAATGACTTGCCCAGGGTAATATTTGATTTCAAGTATTGCTGACTCTGGGTCTGTAACCCAGCTAAATAAAATAATGGTTGGCTGGGTGGAGAGACTGAGAAACATATTTTGTGTGTCCAGATAAGATGACAGCAATGATTCTTTTTACGTTGTGACTTTATTGAACTATCACGTAACTGGACTGAGATACAAATTATGAATTGCAACTTATAAGGCACCTAAATGTTCAAGAAAGAAAATTTGGAAGCCAAGAATGTTATCTGGACCTAATGCCCAGTTCAGGGTACAGTCTCCAATATAGTGCTCAGTCTTCTGATATGAGAGATATCAGACTGACAGGAGTGAGAATTTGGGGAGAAAGTCAAAGAATGCCTTTTTGAGAACTCAGAACTTGAAGCCTGGATGCACGGGGCTTTGAAATCTGTTCACAATCTTCTTACCCGCTGTGCTTAATTAAGACTCTGAAACCATCATTAAAAAACACAAGTGACATTTCTCTTTCATCTGCTCTCCACACACTTACCAATTTCCAACCCTCCCTCCCCAAGTTGGCCTAAAGGAAACAAAACCAGCTAATGTGGCAAAACACTTGTCTTATTTTCTCTTAACCTTACTTTCCTGCGATGTGTTTTCACAATGTTCTTGAACATACATACACACGTGTATTATGTGTTCTTATAAGAATTCGAAATCAAAAACTTTTAAACATATACTTAAATTAAATAAAACAAAATAAAATGAATTATAAAATAAAACATAAAAATAAATTTACAATAATAATTAATTTTTCCCTCAATTGGTAGAGTGAAATCATAGGTTCAAGTCACTCTTCTTATCAATAAAAAACAATAGCTTCATTAAGAAGTGCCTGCCATGTGCAAGGCAGCGTGCTAGTTATGAATGAATTACTACTGGGTCTTAAAATAAAAATTCTTCGGGGTTCAAATCTGTGGTTTGGCAGTTATTAGTGTGGGCAAGTCTCTTACCTTCCTCAAGTCTCAGTATTATCTGTGAACTTCTTCCTCTTCTTCTTCTTCTTCTTCTTCTTCTTCTTCTTCTTCTTCTTCTTTACTTTTGAGGCAATTAATGTTAAATGGCCTTTTGGAATTCAGATTTGAACTCAGATCCTTCTGACGACAGGGCCAGTGCTCCATCAACTGTGCCACCTAACTGTCCCCTATAAAGTGCTTCTAATAATATTTGTGTTAACTATCTCAGGGCTGATAGATGGCAGGCCTGGAGTCAGGAAGGCTCATCTTGCTGAGTTCAAATCTGGCCTCAGACACTTACTAGCTATGTGACCCTAGGCAAATCACTTAACCCTGCTTGCCTCAGTTTCCTCATCTTTAAAATGAGCTGGAGAAGAAAATGGCAAACCCCTTCACTGCCTTTGCCAAGAAAAGCCCAACAAGGGTCATAAAGAGTAAGACATAAATGAAAAAGACTCATCACCATCATCATCACGTACTTCATAAGGTTATTATAAAGATCAGATGAGATAGCACACATAAAACACCTTACAAATATTAAAAGATTATGGAAATACAAATTATTTTATAACAACTGGGGGCACCCTTCTCCAACACACAGGATAGATTCCTCCACAACATTCCTATCCCAAATTCAAGATACTCTGTGTGTCCACATCTTCAAAAATCATAGCTCAAAAGCCTCACTAATGTGCTTGTCTTTAATAGTAAACCAGAGAACACAGTTCAAAGAAAGGTGAATTTAAAATTTAAAGTTAAATTTTAAAAGATAGTACATTATGAAAATTAGCAAAAAAAAATTCTCACATAAATATGAACAGAAGAAATTTCTCACCACCAAAATCATTGACATCAGCAACTATACAGATACAGTCTTATTAACAGAAAGTGACACTAAAGATAGTGCATTACTATCTCCTTGGGCCTTTTCATCTGATTTTCAGCTGACATTTATGTTGCTTCTTCATTATTAGAATGTGAGCATCTTGAGGGTAAGGTTTTCCATTTATATCCCCAGAACTTGCAAGGGATGTTGCACACAGCTTTATAATATTTTTTCCATTCATTCATTCATTCATTCATTCATTCATTCATTCATTCACAAGCAATAAATCTATGTAGTATCAGTAGAAAGAATGGACATATGTAGGGAACATGTCTGAAGGTACAAATATGCAAGGACTGTGTGTGGCCAGGGGGGTATATATGGAAGGATATGCACAGAGGGAACACGTGGAAAGGTATATGCATAGAGGGATGCCTAGTCAGGGAACACATGTAGAACACATGTGTATTATCATTCCCCCCCAAACATACCCCTGTTGAATTTCCCTATTATTATTGAGGATAATACCATTCTTCCACTTGCACAGGCTCACAACTTTGGTGTTACCTTTGATAATAATACCAGCTAATATTTATATGGCACTTACCATGTGCCAGGCACAATGCTAAGCACATTCCAATTATTAACTCTTATTTGATTCTCACAACAAACCTGTGATATTTTTATCCTCACTGTATAGATGAGAAAACTGAGGCAAAGTGACTTTCCAAGGGTCACAGAGCTAGTAAGTGTCAGAGATTGGATTTTAACTTGCCTTCCTGACTTCAGGCCCAGTGCTCTAGCTACTGAACCACCTTGCTGTCTTTCTATCTCATTTAATAAATCCACATATCCAGTCACTTGCCAAATCTTTAAATCCTTTCTCTACACCACTTTCACACACCTCCCATTTTCTGCACTCTTATAATGACAATCCCCAGTCCTCATCATCCCTTGCCTGGGCTATTATAGTAATCTTCTAATTGTTCTCAGTGTTTCAAGTCTTCCTCCACTCCAACCTGTCCTTCAGTCATTTGCCAGAGTGATTTTCCTGAAACACAGATCTGACCATGTTATGCCTACCCTTCAATAAACTCAACTGATACTTATTACCTCCAGGATCAAATTTAAAGACCTTCATTTGGCATTTAAAGCTCTTCACAACCAGGCCTCTACCTACCTCTCTTCATTTGTTTTTTTTAACATTTTGCTGCCCTCCACCAAAAGACTTTAATATCAACAGATTAGAGTGCTTCTCCTTGTATGAACAGTTCATTGTTAACTTAGAGGAAAAGCTGAGTCAACACACAGTTGACAGCAGTGGAGCAGAAAAGGAGTAGGCAGCTTTCAGAAATTTGGGGCATAGCACTCTATTTAATTCATCCAGGTCAGAATACTCACAAACATCAAGATTGGTTTGATGAAAATGATGGGGAAATTCAGAAAATGATAAATGAAAAATGAGAGCTCCACAGGGTTTATCATCAGTATCATTCTTCTCTAAGAAGACAGCATTCAATCCCATCAAAAGTACAATACAAGTAAAGCTTAGAGAGATGCAGGATTCTTGCCTCAGTAAAAAGGCAGATGAAATTTAATTTTATGCTGGTACTAACAATCCAAAGTCCGTTTCTGATGCGCTGTAGGCTACTTATGGGCCAAAGTCCTATGGTGCATCTCAATTACACAGTACTGGTGGAACCACATTGATTAGTGATAAAGACATGATCCTGGAGAGATAGGCTGAATGCTTCCATAGTGTTGTCAACAGACCATCATTGATCAATGTTGAAACCACTGACCATATACCTCAGGTTGAAATCAGTCCCTCTCTAGCTGAACTTTGAATGCCATTATGCTCCTCTCTTGTGGCAAAGTATCTGGTTCTATTCAAAGAGATTTATAAGGCAGGGAGTCCACTGTTCATACAAAAGATGAGTGAAATTTTCTGGGTTATATGGCAAGAGGAGGTTATCCCCCACTAGTCCTCTTTCATTGTCCATCTCTGTAAAGGAAAGGGAAATATGTTGTCCTGTGACAGATCACAAAGGCATGTCTCTCTTAGTCATTGCTGGCAAGATTCTTGGCAGAGTTCTCCTTAATAGACTGAGTCTTCACATGGGAGATAGTCATCTATAGCCAGTGTGGCTTCATAAAGGGCCAAGAAATGATCAATATGGTATTTGCTGATCAACAACTCCAGGTGAAATGCCAGGAGCATATGTAGGACAAAGTGTGATCTCTCAAATAGACTATCCATAGATTACCTGCTAAAGTACA
>CM053584.1:215265827-215278311 GCA_028627135.1 Pseudochirops cupreus | reverse complement strand
TGTAGTTATTCCATGATCTAAGCAAAAGTTAACACCTATAACTGAGTGTATATGCAAAAGATTCAATTTCTGAAGTATCTCTTTCTTCCAAAGTGAATATAATTAGAGGATAGGCAAGCTTTGTGAAACAAGGATGTATGTCTACTATTCAGTTGTGAGATTTAAGTCAGGAATCTCTTTTGTTTAAGGTCTACAGTTATGTTAGTGAAGAATAATATCTTATGAGGTACCTAGTCTATGTAGCATGTAGAAATATAAAAGGACAGTTAAATAGTCTAAGTAATGGATTATACTGGCCCATGCCTACTCTACTTCTGGTCATTTTGCTACTTGCTTTTGGCTCTTGTTGGTTTAATCTCTTTGCTAGATTTGTCTTCTAGGCTCAGCAACTCTCCACTTGCAGATGACTGCTCAGGCTGAATACCAACCACTGCCTGAAGTTGCTACCCAACACCCATTGGATCTGGTGTCTGCCAAGTTCCAGACATTGGCCACAGCCCCCCATCCCCTTGACTGATGGACCCCTGAGAGGCAGGGACAGCTCTACGACCCTTCTTAGCATGAAGAGGCTTGGGAAGCTGAGACCTTCATCCCTTGTCCCCAAATGAATTTGGGTCCCATCTGTTTAGGGGGGGAATGATGGGATTGGGAATTCTTTTGTCTGTAACCTCAGTTTGTAAAAATCTCACTTGTGTTCGGGTACCTATGTATGTAACATCAGTTTGTAACAAGCCTGTGCAATTAAGTTGTAAAAGTCACACTTTCCCCCAGCCATAAAGGCATTAACTCTGCCTCTCCCCTGCCCCCCATCCTAAAAGTCTTTTCCTTGAGCTAGCAGTCTGCCTAGATACAGTTACTTATGAGTACATCACCCAAGCATTTAATCAATAAACCCTTAGTTTAGAGACCTCCTTTGTTCCCAAATAGCTAGCTGCACCCAAAAACCTTGAACAACATTATCAGAAAACTCCCTCCCAATATGGTACCTCCTGAATCCCTAATCAGTCTAGCTTCCAGACTTAGCACGTCCTGAAACAATCAAACCTATCCTCCCAACAGCCATATTGTACCTATCTCATTCATCCTTGACCAAGAATAACCTAGTGACTTGTCGAGGCAAAAACCACACCTCCTTGTAGCCCTCCCCCCCCCCAGGGGGACGTCCCAGTGAATTATGGGCAATACACCTGCGCAGTTGATATAAAAAGTACGTGTCCCTTTAAGCACTGACCACTCCTAAACTCCTCCCAAACTCTTCCCTAACTCCACCCTTGCCCACCTAGCTAACATAATTAAACTTTCTGCTTCCATATGGTGCCCTCCTCCCTCTGGGTGTTCCAGTGGTCAGACTGCCCACTTCTCATGAGATTCTAATAAAGAAATCTTTCTACTTTCATCTTGAGACGTCTCTGAGTAGTCAGTTTGGGGTAGGTCTTTGTGTCTCACACTAGCAGAATAAAGCTTTGTACACAATGTTTGTAGATCTAATGAAAGCCTTTGATGTTTTCAGTTGTGAGAGCTTGTGGAAATTTGTGGCAAATTTTGGTTACCTGGAGAAGTTCATCAGTATTGTACATCAGTTTCATGACTGAATGCTTGCCTTGGTTCAAGAACAGTGGTTCTCAATCTTCCTAATGTCACGACCTTTTAACACTCAAAAGTGGGCATATCTGCATGTGGGCAGACCTGCCTAGAGATGGATAGGGGAGCAGTGTCTTGGTTCCTAAGACCATGGGAAATATGTGTTTTCTGATGGCCTTAGGCCACCCCTGTGAAAGAGTCATTTGACCCCCAAAGAGGTCATGGCCCACAGGTTGAGAACCGCTGCTCTAGAAAATGGACAATGCTTTTGTGCTTTCCCAGGAAGGACTGTGTGCTTGCTCCCATGCTTTTTAGCGTGATCTTGTCTGCAATGTCAGCTACCTTCAAAGAGGATGAAAATAGCATCAAGGTCGACTAGGTTTATTTATTTATTTATTTTTTTAACTTGAAAATGTTACAAGCCATGACTAAAGTGGAGAGAGAATTGATACATGAGTTTTTGTTCACAGGTGATTATGCACTCAACACAGCCTCTGAGACTGAGATGCAACAAAGTATGTATCAATTCTCTGCTGTTTGTGCTGCTAATTTTGGCCTAACAATTAACATCTAGAAAACAGAGATTCTTCACCAGCCAGCACCAAACCATTCATATGTGGAACTATCAATTACAGCAAATGAAGCAGTTTTGAACGCTATGGATAAGTTCACTTACCTTGGAAATATACTTTCCAGGGATGTATAAGGTTGGTGCACTCATTGCCAGAACTAGTTTAGCATTTGGGAGGCACTGAAGGAAAGTGTGGGAGAGCAGAGATACTATTCTGCCTACCAAAGTATTGTGCTGACCTCATTGTTGTGTGCCTATGAAACCTAGACAGTATGTCCGCACCATGCCAGGAAACTGGGTCACTTCTACTTTAATTGTCTTAGGAAGATTCAGAAGATCACCTGGCAAGATAAGGTACTGGACACTGAGGTCCTTTCTTCAACTGAACTGCCAAGCATTCAAACTCCACTGCAGAGAAGGCTACTCCGAAGGGCTGGTCATGTTGTTCAAACACTAAAAATACATTTACTTAAAAGACTATTTTACAGAGAACTCATCCAAGTCAGTTGCTTACATGAAGGTCAGAAGAAGTGATACAAAGACACTTGCAAGTTCTCTCTGAAAAACTTTAAAGTCAGTTATGAGACATGGGAGACACTGACACAGGACTGCCCAGTATGGCACGCCTGCATCAAAGAAGGTGCTGTACTCCATGAACAGAATTGTAGTAGCTTAAAGAAATGTGAGATGAGCAGATTCGGAGGCATCTCCACTCCAAATGTCCATATGGATTATTTGTGCCCGACTTGTGATAGAGCCTTCTAAGCTCATATTGGAAACTTATAGACACTGAGCTCATTTTGAGCCCCAGTGGAACAAACTGTACTTTGACCCCAACATAGTGATGTCATTTTGGTCTTCTTCAAGTATGAAGGACAACAACCAACCAACTGCTATAACAACCCATGATAACGATGACTATAAGCACTACATTTCTACTTTCTTGTTGTTGTTCAGTCATATCTGACTCTTTGTGACCCTCCCTAGACTTGTCCATGGGGTTTTCATGGCAAAGATACTGGAGTGGTTTGCCATTTCTTTTCCCAGTGTGTACCCATCTTATAGTTGAGGAACTAGGACAAATAGGAGTTAAGCGATTTGCCCAATATCACATAGCCAGTAAGTGTCTAAGGCCAGATATGAACTTAGGTCTTCCTGATTCCAAGCCCAGTGCTCCATTCACTATGCCACCTATCTGCCCCAATGCACTATTCCTCCTCCTCCTCCTCCTCCTCTTCCTATTCCTACTCCTACTCTTCCTATTACATGAATACTCCATTTACTCCTGCACTAGTAATTCTACTCTTATTGCTATTACTAGAAGGGTAGTATAAGACAGTGGAAAGAGGGCTGGTTTTGGTGTCAGACTACCTAGTTTTGAATATTAGCTTTAAAAATTACTGTGTAAGATTGTACAAATAGATTGTTACTGTTCCGAGCCTCTGCTTAGTAACTGGAAGACTGTAGATCCAATGACAAGACTACAGACCTCCCCCTTGATCTAATCTTCCTGACCTGCTTCCCAAGCAGGAGGCCTCAGATTAGGTTCAATATTGAATCCAAGACATCTCCAGGGTCAGATTCATACAATTTCTAATTATTTCTGTTCCTGCTCCTTGCTCCAGTACCTAGTCTCAAGCCTACTACCATTCATTGTCCTGGTATCTAGCATAGGCTAGGCACCCCAGTGCAAGCTGAATTTGAGACCCACTTCTGGGATGAATGTGTCAGAGGGCGTCAGTTTCATCCTGTTCTTGCTCATTGCACAGTTTCAGGCTTGGCTTTGTTGGATCTACCATAGCAGCACTTCCCAGTTCAGTTCTGTCTCTGGACTTTAAGGCTTTGCAAAATACATTCCAGGGTAGATGCAGTCACTAATGCCCTTCAACCTCTGTTGGAATTCTTAGGTTGACTTCAAATGGAAAAAAAGTGTCAATGTAGCTTTTACTATTGGTAGAGTAGCTGCAATGGTACCGCTCTCATCTTTCTCTTCCTTCTTAGTTTTCCTCAAGAGAAAGGTAGGAGTTTGGAGGAATTCTCTACCAAGTCAGCAGCCTGTGTCTGCCACTTTTGCAGTCCCCTTCTTAAAGACCATGAGTCCCCTACTGAACAGCATCTTGATTGTTGTTATTTAGCTGTTTCAGTCACGTTCAACTCTTTGTGACCCCATTTGGGATTTTCTTTGTAAAGATACTGGAGTGGATTGCTATTTCCTTTTCCAGCTACTTTTACAGATGAGGAAACTGAGTCAAACAGGTTTGAATGACTTGCCCAGGGTCACACAGCTAGGAAGTGTCAGAGGTCAGATTTGACCTCAGGCCCAGCACTCTATCCACTGTGCCACCTAGCTGTGTGCTGGAGCTAGTAACCAGCTTGAGAGAGATGCTGTCAAAGTTTCAGTGTGGGCATTTACGTCTTAGAAACAGAATCACTACCAATCAAGCCCTGATTGTTTTGTTGATTTTCTAGATTTATGAAAGTATTAATAATATAGATTAAACTTAAAAGTGGGTCAGCACACATTCTTTTTTTTCAGATAGCCTAATTATCATGTGTTTACCAGCACACTCCTGCATTGCTTTGTAAACATTGATTGAGCAATAAAATGGGGCTCAGAGAATGAGGTTATCACCAAACTGGAGGTCTGGTGACCATAGAACTATAATAATAACAATTAATAAATGATAATAATAATTAACACATATAATGATTTAATTATTTAGTATTTTCCCCAATTACATATAAAAACAATTTTTAATATTTGTTTTTAAAATTTTGAGTTCTAAATTCTCTCCCTCCCTCCCTAGCCCCTTCATCGAGAAGGCAATCAGTCTGATAGTTATGCATATGTAGTCATGTAAAACATATTTCCATATTAGTCATGTTGTAAAAGAAAACACATACTAATAAAAAAACAAGAAAAATAAAAGTTTTTAAAAGTATGCTTTGATCTGTTATATAATAATTTAAAGTTTGCAAAGTGCTTTACACCAGTTTCCTTATTTGAGCATCACAACACCCCTGCCTCTATCTAAATGGACAAGCTAAGATAGGAAAATGATTGTATGTGTTTTATCTCCAGCTCTAGCACCAGTAACAGGAGTGCTGAAACAAGCCAGATGAGAGGAATTGGCATGTCCTACCCTGCCCTAGCCTTATTTCCATTTCTGTTTTTCTTAAATTTATTCAATAAAAAAATACATCAACTAGATTTAATAAATACTTCTCCTAAACATCTGTGGTCACCCTGTCCTTGTATTACTGAGTGCCCCTTTGTGGTATGAAGAAGGGAGGAAATAAACATTGGTATAGAGCCTACTATGTGCCAGGCATTGTGCTTTCTAAAGCACTTTACAATATTATCTTATTTGACTCTCATAACAACCCCATGGAGTAGGTGTTATTATTACGCCCATTTTATAGTTGAAGAAACTGAGGCAAAGAGATGAATTGATTTGCCCAGGGCCACACGGCTAGTGAGTGTCTGAGATTGGATTTGAATTTAGGTCTTCCTGACTCCAGGCCCAGCATTCTATTCACTTAGCTGCCTACGCATGAAGGCACCATAGGAGCCATGGAGAGAGTTCAACTACAAGCCCACTGTTGGAGAATTTTGCTCTCTAAATAGGGACATAGTGCAAGCCATTTCTACCCTTTTAAGTTCAGAATTACTATGGATGTGGGCTCTATTTTATGAATCTATCCCATAGACAAGTGCCAACACTTTAGCATTAGTTAACATCTAAATATCATATATTAGCATTTGATACCATATATTAGATGTTTTATCTTCCTAGCTAAGCTGTAAGAATTATGTGGTATTCTTTGTGTCCTTCGTGGTGCTAATAGGCCTTCAGTAAATAATTGTCGAATGATTAATAATCATTTTTATTAGCAATACTGTTATTTATATCAGATCGTCCAAATCTCATATAATCTTTAACAATTCACAGATGCCTTTGCCTTAGTAGTGACAACTATAAGCCCCATCCCTCACAATATATTAAATTTATCCAATAATTTATTTGCTAGTTACACTTGTGTGGTTTTCAATATGTCTGAGATGTAAGATTATTCCACTAGTATTGGGCTTGGCTCTCACTGTTCCCTAGCTATGGAAGCTCCCATAGAGATTTAAGAGATTTCAGAGATAATCTAATCCCAACGGTTTACTTTGCAGGTGAAGAAACTGAGTCTCGGAGAGGGAAAATGGTTTGCCCAAGGCCTGACAGGTAATAAGAGTCAGAGCTGGGATTTGATTACAAATTCACTATTCTTTCTATCACAGCACACTGCCTTCAACCTTCTTACTCATTTTCTCATGCTAAATTCTTGCCTGTTTTTTGGTACCTAACCCAAATGCCTCTTCCACCAAAACTCTGGCCCTAGCACTGGTGCTGTTAACATTTCTTCTCTAGATCTCAGTTGGTTTCATTTTGCATTATTTCTAATGCTTCTAAAGTAACAAGTGTTACATTTACCTGTTCGTATCCCTCACCCAACCCCCACTAGACAGTAAACTACATGAAGACACAACCATGTGTTCTTTTAATGTTTTTCACCAGCAAATAATTGTCTTTGAAATTGAATCAAATCAACCTGATAGACATAAAGCCTCTTGCTTTTTTTCTATCTTTGAAATTATTTTATGCACAAAAGAACATTGCAGAAACAGAACATTTTTGGTCTCATTAACAAAGAAGCATGACAAGCATATGAGGTGTTTCCTCCCCTACTGCAAAACAAAAACATATTCTAAATAAACGTGAAAGAAGTTGAGGACCTTAGAATTTGATGAGTATCCCAAAGTTCTATACAGCATTCGTATATGGCTTATCTCATCCCAATAATTCTGTAATACTTAAAAATAGAAATAGTAATAGAATAGAATAAGTACTAGATTTGTAGTCATTTAGTGAAAGAATTTATGAATGAATTAGTGAACTAAAAGCATTTATTAAGTTCTTAACATATGACAAGCACTGCATTAGTACCCACATTGGGGATGCAAACAGAAAGGGCAAGGCAATCCCTGCCATCAAGAAGTTTGCAGGATGTGATAATGAACATGACGGAGTTGTGATAAGAAAGGTTGGTTTGTTTGTCTGTTTTTAGAGCAAAAGGATAGTGAATAGAGTCATTTGGAGACACATCTTTTCCATGAACAATTCTGGACAAGAATTATAAAGTCAGATGGATGGCCATCTGACCATTACATGCATGGCCACAGAGGGGAAGGAAAAGATGTGACTAGGGTTGGATGGGTTGTGAAACGTGTTCCAGATTCTAGGTCTGGCCATATACAGTAGGCCATTTATGTTCGTACTGGCTAACTCACCAATCAAGACAGCATGGGCCCAGGGCCATGGTTCCAAGGTTGAATGGATTAAGCTATTCCAGGAAGTAACTGATTTGAGGAGATCCAGGAAGTCCTGTTGTCAAGAAAGAACTTCAGAAGATCAGATGGTAAAAAGATGTCCAACATGGACAAACTGATGGGTTATAAAGCCAGTATGAAGAAAACAATTACTTCATGGGAACCTCCCCCTTTAAATAACAGAATCAGAAATCTGCTTGGATACAAGAAGAATATGATTCATCTGGTTTGATTGATTCAAGGCAACCAAAAATACTTGTCCTTTCCTTGTTTAAGACCATTATTGTCTGAACAGAGAACATAGCTAATCCTATTATGAAATCAGATATCAATGAGAGATGCAACAATATTGATTTGCCATTATTATCTACATGGTGCTCACAATTGGCAAAAATGCCAGTTCTGCTGCTTACAGGACCATCTGAGGGAGGAACAGAGAACAGATCAGGGCTTTGCTACTTACCTCCTCTTTGACCTTGGTCAAGCCACCTTGACCATGTCTCTTGGTCTTAGTCTCCTCATCTATAAAATGGGGGGGGGGGGGGTTGGACTACATTGTCTCTGCTATAACGATCATGGTGGTGCAAGGAGCTTTCCGAATTTTTAATTATCTGTACATGTGTAGATAGTGGAAGCCAGGTGGTGCAGTGGATAGAACGCTGGGCTTAGAATTAGGAAGACTCATCTTTGGGCATTCAAATCTGGCCTCAGACACTAGCTGCTTGGCCCTGGGCAAGTCAATTACACCATTTGCCTCTGTTTCCTCAACTGTGAAAAGGGAATGATAATAGTACCTATGTTCCAGGCTTGTTGTGAATATCAGATGAGAATATTTATAAAGTTCTTAGCACTCTCAGGCATTGTATAAATACTAGTAATGAGGATGATGAGGATGATTGAGGATGAGGATGATGACAATGAAACAACGAGAGCTGCTCATGTCCTAGTGATGATTTAAAATTTGTAGAATTCTCTCTTCACAACAACCCTGCAAGGTAGGTAGCACGAGAATCATCATTTTCCAGTGGAGAAATAGGCTCAGATACTTTGTCCAGGTGATTTGCCCAGGGTCAGACAAAATGGCTAATAAGTATCAGAGCTGATCTTTGATCCCAGGTTTTCTGAATCCAAGATCAGTACTCTTTGTTCCTCCCCTCATTTCTCCCTTCGTTCCTTCTTTCGTTTGTTTGTTCATTCCTTCTTTTATTCTTTTCTTCCTTCCCTCCTCTCTTCCTCTTTTTCTCCCTTTCTTCCTCCCTATCTCCTTTTCTTCTTCCCTTTCTCTCCTTCCCTCTTTCCTTTCTTTTCTTCCTTCCTGCCTTCCTTTCTTCCTCCCTTCCTTCCTCTCTTTCTTCCTTCCCTTTTTCTTTCTTTCCTTCGCTCCATTCTTCCTCCTCCCTCCCTCCTTTTTTCTTCCTTTCCTCTTTCCCTCCCTCCTTTCCTTCCTTCCTTTCTGAAGATGAGCATTATAGAAGAATAAGTACTAGATTTGTAGTCATAAGAACCATGCTATATTCTTGGGTTTGCCACTTACTGGCTATATAAACCCTTCACTTCTCTAAGCCTCTGCTTTTTTCATCTGTAGTGGGGATAGCAATACTTGTACTACTGATCTCTCAGAATTTCGGGGAGGAAGGCACTTTGCAAACTGAAAACCTCTATATACTTTGAGAGACCGGGTGACATACTTGGTGGTGCTTTGCACATAGTAGCACTTAATAAGGGCTTATTCATTGATTGACAGCTGGCCTTAGAATCAGGAAGACTTTGCTTCAAGTCCCAACTGTGACACAAACCAACTCAAGATACCTCTAAGTGTTCTTGGCAACTCTATAGACCAGAATTAATAGAGGGAGCTGACTTATCTGGTAGTTCCCTATACCAATAAGATCACAGGTTCAGTCTCTATCCATATTAAATTTATATGTTAAGGTTCTTTTCATGGTAATTAGTAATATTATGTGTGTATATGTGTTTGTGGGTCCCTATTATATTATGTTGTCCCTAAAGATGTAGAATATGTCTCATTTTTTCTTTGTATCTCCCAATGCCTTGACCATGGTGTATTGCTATTAAATATTTGATACATGAATGAATGAATGAATGAATGCTCAGCCAAAGGAACAGTTTACCTTTGCTTTTGTTTAGGCCATCTGTTTGGAAAGATAGATGGTCCATGAATTAACATTAGGAGTCTATTGCTCCCAATGCAAGTATTAAAATCCCATATCACTAAATGTTCCAGAACTCTCCCCTCTTGAGTGCATTTGAAGCTTGGGGGATTCCTTGCCCTCTTTAAACATTTTCTTTAATCAGTACAAGTTAGGAAACAGCTCATTTCCAAGGACATTGTGCATTTCTAAAATGATCATTTGGGACATCACCAGCATCAGCCACAATCCCCCCTCCCCAAATAAGGAGATCTGTCTTTAGACAATATCATGGAATATTGTATTGCAGATGTGACAACGTATTATTAAAACAGCAAAATCTTGGCTTCCATCTGCCAGTTGAGATGCAAGGCATTGCTCCTTTCCCTGTAATGTTAGACTTTATTGGGTTTGTCAGCAGCACACTCCATTTTAATATTTGATAAATAGATACAGGAGGGATTGTTTCAAACTACAATCCTGCTGTTTCCGTTGTTCGCCTTCTTTCTCCAACTCTCTCCTCAAACTAATATCCTCACTCCCCCGAAAAAAGAAATCAATTTTAAAATGACTATGAAAATGTGTTTATTTTTTTTTCTAGCCTTGGGACTGAAAAAGCTGAGGAATGATTAATTATTTGTCTGGGAAGATAATGCGGGCATTTGGGGGCATAGCAATTTTGCATCTTTAATTTTCATCAGTTCTTGCATTTTAACATTAAAACTGCATGACTATATATGAATATACAGAGACTGAGTGTGTGTGTGTTTATGAGAGAAAGAGAGAGAGAGAGAGAGAGAGAGAGAGAGAGAGAGAGATGGTAATACCTCATATCTCTTAGGCAGTATTTCCTGTGTTTCAGATTTCTACATTGTCTGACCCCATTTCAGTCAATTTTCCCTACCCTGCCTGTCTCCTATCCTCTGAGGGAGAGCACACACTCCTGCTCTGTTTATGCTAATTTTATGCTCTCTGAGTTGTGTCTGTTATTCAAAGCAGTTGAAGCAGTTATTGCCAGTAATCTTATTTCTTCTGGAGCCCCGGGGCAGACTAGGCCTCAAAATCAGGCCTGCAGACCGAGGCAGAGCCCATCATAGCCTGCTGGTAAATGGCAGTTCTTTCCCTCAGAATCTGATATCAGTTACTTCGCAAACACAGTAATAAAATGAAACAAATCAGATTTTCAAGTAAATAAACCAGACTTCAGTAGGAAGCGACAATGGTCAGGACAACAGGAGTTTAATAAGTGATACTGTATACATAGGGAAAAAATAAAAGGCCACCATACCCTCCTACTCGGCTCCTCTTCCTCTTTAAACCTCTCCTTTCACTCACCTGCTCTCCACCTCACCCCACACACAGAGCTGTTTTATCCCCAGCAGAAAGAAAGGCACAAAAGTCTAATAAAACAGCTACTAGAGTTGATGGTGACTTTTTGCTGGCCTAAAATTAAACCCCAATGCTGAAATGTGTCCCGCTGTTCATGGAGCAGCTGCGGATGAGTTGCCAGTGATGAAGTACTTACTCATCAAGCATGCAAGAAGGAAAATCAAATAGTCCTTTCCCCCATTCATTAAGAAAAAAAAAAGCACCTGACCCAGGAGAGTCTTAAAGACCCCTTATGGAGATGGAAACAAAGCCAGTAGCTGTGATTTGTTGGGGAAATTTGTGCAAAGGTAACAAGAGAACAATGAATGTTTTTGATTTTATAATAGCAACACTTAGTAAGCCAGCAATCTTCTCTCTCCACTTTGACTTCCAAATAACAATGTTAATTTGTGTTTCTATAGTCCTTTAGACTTTAGGAGACACTTTCTATATATTCTTTCATTTGACTCTAACAAATCCTATTAGTCTAGAGCAGTGGTTCTCAACCTTCCTAATGCCATGACCCTTTAATACAGTTCCTCATGTTGTGGTGACCCCCAACCATAAAATTATTTTTGTTGCTACTTCATAACTGTAATTTTGCTACTGTTATGAATCGTAATGTAAATATCTGATATGCAGGATGTATTTTCATTGTTACAAATTGAACATAACCCACAGGTTGAGAACCGCTGGTCTAGAGGCTACAGGTGGTTTTTTTTTTTGCTTGTTTTTGGAGGGGGGAGGGCAGGGCAATTGGGGTTAAGTGACTTGCCCAAGGTCCCATGGCTAGTAAGTGTTAAGTGTCTAAGGTAGAATTTGAACTCAGGTCCTCCTGACTCCAAGGCCAGTTCTCTACTCACTGCAACACCTTGCCACCCCAGGTGTTAATTCCATTTTATACTTAAGAAAACTGAGGCTTAGCAAGGGAATATACATTTTCCACAGTGACACACTTAGTCTGGAAGGAATGATTCAGATCCTGGTATTTTCTTCTTTCCAAGTCCCACAGCTCCACATTATATTACTCTATAGAAGAAGAAGAAGAAGAAGAAGAAGAAGAAGAGGAGGAGGAGGAGGAGGAAGAAGAAGATGAGGAGGAGGAAGAGGAGGGAGAGGGAGAAGGAGAAGGAGAAGGAAAAAATGAAGAAGGAGAAGGAGAAGACGAAGATGAAGGAGAAGAAGGAGGAGGAGGAGAAGATGAAGACAAAGAAGGAGAAGAAGAAGAAGAGGAGGAGGAGGAGGAGAAGGAAGAGGAGGTAGAGGGAGAAGGAGAAGAAGAAGTAGAAGAAGAAGAAGAAGAAGGAGAAGAAGAAGTAGAGGGAGGAGAAGAAAAAGATGAAGACTAAGAAGGAGAAGGAGGAGGAGGAGGAAGAGAAGAAGAAGAAGAAGAAGAAGAAGAAGAAGAAGAAGAAGAAGAAGAAGAAGAAGAAGAAG
>CM053584.1:215234967-215265327 GCA_028627135.1 Pseudochirops cupreus | reverse complement strand
AAAATCTGAAACTCAAGTGATTGTGGAACTGAATCTTGTAAATTAAAAGTAAACGAGTAAATTAAAAAAAAAGAAAAAAAAAGAAAATATGCATAGTTAATGAAATTTCCTATGTGTCCAGACTTTAGGGACACCCTGTACATAGCACATGCTTTATAAATGTCTGTTGAATTAGTTGATTCAAAAAGCATTCATCCAGAGTTTACTCTGTGCCATTCACTGTGCTAGGCACTGGATATACTATGATAAAACAAAACAGTCTCTGCCTTCATGGTGCTTAGATTCAACTGAGGGAACAAAGAGAAAACAAGTTAGTAATAACTCAAAGATATGCAAAGTCAATGCAATAGAAATGATGAATGAATATTTGGGAGAATGAAAGAATTTAAATCATTTGAGCCAGCTGGCACCTTGAGCCTATCACTTCTTCTCAGAGCTGGTCAGTTTCAGATTTAGTAAGATGTAAATGGTAATTCTTCCTCTTTTACTATTTTCAGCAATGAATTTAGACCTCATTTACTCTGGAAGCTCTGACTAGTTTTCAGAAAAATGGTTTGCATATTGTAAAGTGATTTACACACTAATAGAAACCAGAGATCCTAGAGCTTCATTCCCATGTGGTTCCCAAACCCACAGCCTGACATTCCCATCTCTACCTCTACAAGCCTCCTGAGGAGTATTTAAGCATGAATTCGGTGATATCTATAATATACTTCGAATTTTCTAGAGTAAGGCACTGCACAGATGCCACACAGGTTGGGGTTTTTCCCTTCCAAATATATGCAATTCTAAAATTGCTCTTGCTTTATGTTCTAAATGTGCACTTAAAAACATATTTACTATGAACATTTCTGATCTACGCTCTAGCATCATAAAACCACTTTGACACAGTAGGAACAGAGAAGAAAGCCTTCTGTGCCTAGTTTGCCCAATGCATTCAATAAATAAAAATGAGCCCAATTCCCTCAAGCGACATGTCTTCTTGGCTGCAGAGGACAGAAACCCCTCTTTTTGCTAGTCCTGTATTCCCCAGGAGAAGACAGCTGTAAGGCACCCCAGAGAAGCATTTTGCTACTGTCACAGTCATAAGCCAAGCTAACAAGATGATTTGCCTAATTTTCACCCATACCCCCTAACTTCTTACTAAAGCAATATCCATTTATTAATTGCTGAGAGATGGAGGTAGAGCACAAGACAGAAAAGAAAGCCCTCTTTCCACCTTCTTTCTATATTCAGTTGTTAGAGGGAGAGCAGAAGGAAGAAAGAGAGGAAGAATCTAACCATCTGCACACGGGCCTGAATCCCACAAGCTGCTGATTTCCAAATCTGACACACTGACTCCCACCATAGCCAGGGGGTAAGATGTTGGAGCTTCTCCAACTGAAATGGAAGGAGGACAATAGCCTCAAAAATGAATTTGGGGTTATCTTAAATTGGTTCAGATCATTCATTGTTTACTTTCCCCCTCATAACCTTTTTTGCTGGTCCACCATCACCTTTCTTAGAACACAGACCTTGGGCTCTCTTTCTAGACCCCACTGAGGGCTGGTGAGGGTTAATGGAAGCCAACAAGATTTTTGGAAGAGGAAGGCACACCCTTGGATTAACGTGGAAAATATTAAGATGACTTAAAATGCAAATCATATTCTTCCAAAGCTTTCTGCTAACCAGATTTTATTCTTGTGATGAAATGTAAAAACCAAGCAAAGACCAAACTAAAGACCTGTCCCTGAGTTTATGCAATTTGAAGGCTAAATTCATCTTGGGTGACTAAAATACAGAAGTGTTTAGGCTGCCTTTCACTTTGTTGTTCTGAATCTATATCTATTACCATTTGTTGTAATAGAAGGAAGACAGAGTTGAATAGAATCAGATGTCAATTTAATCCCAGCCTTCAAGAAGGGAACTGAAAGAACAAGAAGAAGAAGAAAGATTTGGTTCTGTTATTTTGTGTTCCCATTTCTAAAACTCCTGTAATTACGTACAATTACCTATCATGTCAGAAATTGGCTCTCTAAGATCTAGAGCCGACTTTATTGTGTGTTTCTTTAAAAAAAAAAACTATACAAAATATGCAATTTAAAAAGTAAGCAGTTTGGAGTGTGGAGAAAAACGAGACTACAGCTGTAGGATTTTGTTATGCTTTTAGTACCAAATCACAAAACCCATTAAATTATTTATCCTACAGGCAGGCGTTGTACTGCAAACATTGAACACAATTGCAGATTCCAAGAAAAGAAATGTGTGCATTTTAATTGCCTCTGATTTAAACAACCTTTAATTTCATTAGTCTTATTTTTTTTTTCTTCTACAAAATTAAAAGAGTTCATTTTTAGTCTTGGGACACAAATCATTCTAATATTTTTCTTTTTTTTGTTGTTTTGTTTATTTTTATTTGTTTTTTTAAAGAAGCAAATGATTGACGAACAAGCCACATAGAAACACATGCCCATATGTACATGTGTGCTAGCTGCATACACACGCATTACACGTCCACACATATATGCTACCTGAAATATTTCCCCAAAGCTTTACCATGCCCCTTCAAATGCAATGTTCCCCATCCATACATCCATATTTGTTTACAGTATTTCACTTTTATTATTTCTACATGTAATCTACTCCAAATGAAGAGCTCTTCCAGGATTCCATTACAAAGCAAAATGTTATTTCCAGATGATAAATACATTGAAATTGAGCTGGGAAGCAAAATAGGAATGGAGAACTCTCTCAAGTCATACTTTTTGGTTCATTTGAAAAAATCTTGGCTTTGCCACATACTGTAATTAAAACTCTTCTGTCTTAAGATTTATTGGTGCAGTGGGGAACGCATTTTCAAAATGTTTCTTTACAGCAGCTATTGGAAATCTCTAAGTCTGCCTCAGGCAGGACGCTGCTGTTGTACTTTTTGGGGTCTCTTCTCCCCATGATAAATGAGCTTAACTCCAAAGAGAAGTGGCAATGACTCTCTGAGGGAAAATCTTTATTACTCTTAATATACGTTGCTCTCTATCAGTGCATTTCAAACACCCTTGCATGGAAAATAGATCTTATCCCACTCCTTACAGCTGCTTTTGTCTATGCAGTAAGGTAACTTCCGTGTAGAACTTGGTTGAAATATTGCATAATTAGCTCCTTCAGGTTGCCACATGAAATATTTTCTCTGTATGGAAGGAAAGGGGGGTGTTAAACAATATATAATCCACAGTTTCCCTATGGAGGCACAAGTCTAAACAACAACGATAATCACAATGGATATTTATCATATTATTTAATCAATATCATATTAATCAATAATTTAGCATATTATTTCATCAATAATAATCATATTATTTAATCAACATGAATATCTGGGCAATATCAAACTTCATCAACCATAAACATTCTCTTGAAATGAACCTTTTTCTTTCAGCCAAATGATCACGGAATCCTTATCAGTGATGGATGCAATTTTAACGTGACTGATTATTCGCTCCTTTTCCTCCTGATTTTTTATTTTTACTTTGATCCTCATATTGTCTCTGCCCAATAGGTTTTGAAAAGCCACAGACAAAATAATGGTATGAAATAATGTCTGATCTTGTACCCACTTTGTTTTTTAGAGGTGTTAATTTCCCCCAAAAGACATCTTCTTTTGCTCTTCCGTCCTGAGTGTTCATGTCCTGCCTTCCTAGGCATGTTGCCTCCTCTCCCTGAGTTTATTTGGATAGAGTAACAAATAGATAAATCCATGCAGCCTGGAGAACTGCTCTCTTTCGCTTTTGAAAGAGTTAAAGTAATAGGGATCCTGGGGGTGTTGATGGGGGTGGGGGGAGAGATGTTGGGACTGGCTAGTTGGCAGGGCAGGGGTACGAAGGGAAGGAAAGAGAAGAAAAATAAAAGGTTAGTGTTTTCTGTCCATTAAAGGGAGTATTCTGTTCTGAAACCAAATTGGTCATGCATTCCAGAAGCGTTTCCTGGTAGAGGGGAGTCTGACGGGAGCACCTGCCCTGCTATTGTATACTGGGGCTGGGCCACTCTCCTCCAGCCTTTTCCTTTATACTAGGCAGAATCTGTCACTTATTACGGACAGATTGCTCTTGGGCCCGGAGAGCTTATGAGGGACTGAAGGGAAAGGAGGAAAATACTAACAGTAGTATGAACCCACACAGAGCCAATCATTTAAATAGACTTTTCTTTCTTTCTGCCTCATACTCTTTTATGGGAAAAAAAAATGTCAGAGTTGTTCACCACATAGCAATAGACACACCAATGGGGGAAACACCATCTGGACCCAGGGTGAGAATTCATAGTGTCCCAGGTAATATCCTATGGAGGAAAAGTAGAAAGTAAATAGCTGGGTCTTGGAGATTCTGGGGGGACAACAGGAAAGGGGGTCCTACAACCAGGTTGACTGCTGCAGGTGGAACCTATTAGTTCTCTAATACCCTAGGTAAATAAGCAGGCTTGGCTTGTGGATGCTGGAAGGAATTCCCCGGGGTTACAGCTGTGTTTTGCTGTACCACACAGAACATCTGCTCTCTGGGTTGATACCTTGGGCAACCTTAGCATCAAGGAAGAGGAAGGGCATTTCATTCAGAAATGATGTCACCAGCAACGCCTGCTACATCGAATCACAACGCGCCGATGTTTGTTGTTGTCTTGTTTTAAAAAGGCATGTTGTTGGGGAGCATAGATGTTGTAAACATTTTTTTAATGCACACTTTTAAGGATTAGTTTGAGCAAGCCCTTTCCCACCCCTGACCCCTACCATTTTCCCCATTTGAGGAGCATATAATGGACAAGGGAAAAAAAATAACTCCCGCTCTCAAAATTTACTTTTGTAAATGCTTGTATGTTGAGGAGAACTTGCTGTGATAAAATCCGGTTGTGGACTTTTCACATTGCCCTGTGGCTATCTGTTCAGATTAATGAAAGGTGCCCTTTGTAACCAAATCTTCCTAGCTCTAGGCTCACCCTTTTCAACCCTCTAGAACTGTCCTGCTGAACATTAGACAGAAAGACAGACAGATCTGAAATATTTTGGTCTTTGCTGCTCAGATTGATGTCTGTGAACAGATGTTAATTATAAGAAAAGCAATAGCAGAAATGCAGATGGTATAGAAAATGTCTGTTAAAATTCAATCTGCTCCCCCTCCCCCCTCTCCTTCCCTTAATACCCAGGACTGCTCCCTTGCTCCGAGGCTGGGCTAGAAGAGCGCACTGCAAAGACTTCAGCAGAGCACCCCTACCCCCTTGTGGCATAATGGCACTTAGAATGGAAATTTCACTCTGTTTGAGAACTACTGTGGCTTTGGAACTCAGAAGCATCTGAAACAGATCCCAAAGCACCACAGGGCCTATTGCTAGAACACCATTTATCCATAGTTCCAGGGCAGAATGGAGAAGGGAGTTAGAGTGCACCAAGCTACCTGCCTCCTTAGCCCTGTGAGAAAAGGAGGAACACTTTTTTTTCCTAATTTATAGTCCTTTTTGTTTTGTTATTTGCTAAGTGTGTGTCTGTGTGTACATACGTATATTTTGTATGTGTGTGTTTACATGTGGATATAGTATATATATGCTTGTTATTTTGAAATGAATATTGACTATTAAAGTGTGTTTGCCATCAGGTTTTTGGGAATCTCAGCACTGGTTGAGATTGGGATATACGCTGTTATTAGCAATACACATCATTTTATTTGCTCATAGAGAGAAGGAATATGGTATGGTATAGGGCAGTGGTGTCACACTCAAACAGAACCAGGGGCCACCAATCCATACATAAGGATCCCTATGGGCCTCATATTGACTTGATTTTCAAGTATGATGTTACACATGTTTTCTTGTATTTTTATTTATTTTGTTAAATATTTCCCAATTACATTTTAATCTGGTTCTGAGGCGCTGGGGAATGTTGCAGGCATATATAGCCCCCAAGTTGCATGTTTGACACCTCGGGTGTTGGGGATAGAGTGTTGGATTTGGAGTGAGGAAAATCTCTGCTTAAATCCTAGCTATATGAACTTAAAAAAATCATTCAATTTCTCTGAGCTACAGGAAATTCTCTGAGACAGCGGGCAAGCTATAGACTGGTGGGCATCTGTGATGGTAATCAACCACACAGAGGAAATAGTAGTTCCTCCATAAAACATCTTAGAGTACTTTGTTTGGACCTCCACTTTGTTGTTATACTCGAATTTGCATTGTATATGTCTTATTTCTCATATTAGATTGAAAGCACCTTAAGAGTGAAGACTGAACATCATGTCTTCTTTGTATCCCCAGGTTAAGATGGTTCCTTGCAAATTCTCTTTTGGTTCATATTTGTGATTTCATTTTTATGAAGAATTCTGGGTATGGAGGAAAATCCCCTATCCACACAGATTCAGCAATTCGTCCATGACTTGCAGTTATGGAGAGTTGTGGTTTTTGGGGTTTTTTTTGGGGGGGGGTGGCATAGACAGGTTAAGCAGTTTGTCGATGGTCACATAGCTGGTCAAAGAATGAGCTATGCCCCGATACCCTGGGGGAAGCATTACCCTTCCTCTTAGGGTATATTCACTATATCCTGGCACATGGTCACTATCAACCCACGTTCTGTACCTACGTACAAAGCTCATATGTAAAGAGGCAAGACTTGGAACCAGGTCTTCTTGACCTCAAGACTCCCTTTGTCCAATTCTTCATTTCTAATAAGTGCTTAATATATGATTGTTTAAAGTGAACCAAATTGAATGACAGCTGATACTTCCATAAGGTTTGCTTACAAAGTCACTTAACTACATTATCTCATACAATCCTCATAAATAACTCTGTGAGATAGCCACTCTAGGTATGATAATTTAATAGTCCTGTATATTTATTATTTCATTTATGTGAATATTCACATTATAAAGACTACTGGGTGACTCAGTGGATAGAATGCTAGACCTAGAATCAGGGAAACCTGACTTCATCTCCTGCCTCTGAAATTTACTTGTTGTATGACCTTAGATAAGTCACTTGACTTCTTGAAGTCTCAAGTTTCCTCATCTGTAAAATGGGGATGATAATAATATTTATGGCTCAGGTCATTATGTGAATCAAATATATGTAGAGTGATTTGCAAACCTGAATGTTTTATATAAATTGTAGCTATTATTATTCTTACTAGAAGTTTCTCCAATGGTGGATGGCAACCTATCCACACCTTCTCATCTTGTAGAGTTCTTGTCTAGGCTTATCATTCAATATGCTAGAAAAGCTCTGGTCAACAACCCAGAGCCCTTCCTTTATGGCTTTTGAAATTTTGTGGGCTCCAGTATACCATTTAGGTTGTCCATCTGTTATTCACCATTTACTTTATGTCTTGCGCATCTTTTTTCCAATATTTCCTGGATCAGGTGCCTACTTTACAAATTAGAAAACTAAATCTCATGGAGGTTAGGGAGTTAGGCCAAGGATGTGTGGTACAGAAAAAAGGGTGGTACTCCATTGGTTATAATCCTTCTTTACAACCTGACTAATGTTTAATGTGAAGGTATTTGTGGATCCTGTATTTGATTGCATACCGCCATGGAGAGGAGGGGGGGAGGAGAGAGGGAGGGAGAGAAAATTTTAAACTCAAGGGATTGTGAAACTTAATGTTGTAAACTAAAAATAAATAAATACATTTTAAAAAAAGATAAAAGAGTGATAAATTTAATATCTGATTCCAAATCCCAGCTCTTTTACTCACAAGCTTGGGTGACCTTGGATGAGGTCATTAAACTCTCAGCCTTAGTTTCCTCATCTGTACAGTAAGGATGACAGCTCTGAGAGCAGCTAGTGGATAGAGTCCTGGACTTAGAGTCACGATTCAATTCTGGTCTCAGATGCTTACTAACTGTATGTCCCTGGGTAAGTCACTTAACTCTATTTGCCTCAGTTTCCTCATCTGTAAAATGAGCTGGAGAAGGAAATAACAAACCACTCCAGTATCTTTGCCAAGAAAAGAGTCACAAAGAGCTGAAGATGATTGAAAAATGACTGAACAACAACAAAAAGTAAGTTTCTTTCCATGTGCATATCTACAATCCTACATTTCTAAATCTATGCTTCCTTCATGAAGCTGTCCTCTGGTCTATCCTTTTCTAAACCCTATCTGCCCTTCAAAATTCAGCTGAAGTTTCACTTTCCTCAGTTCAATTAAACAAAATTCAACATGTGAAGTGTGCAAGGCATTTTGTACGTCCAATTGGTGAAAGACTTGAGATTTTAATTCCAATGTGGGAACTCCCTCTACCCATAAAGTTTACAACCTATCTATAATTTATAGTCAGAGCATTGCCTCAGGGAGAGAGAGGTTAAGTGACTGGTCTATAATTACAGTTGCTAAGTGTCAGAAGCAGGATTTCACCCAAGATTTTGACTCTGTGAACAGCATTCTACACACTACTTTCAATTTTGGATGTGAAAAGATGGAAACTTAGTCTCTGCCATCAAATACATTATTGAGGGTAGGGGGGAAATATTAACAAATAGGAATAAATATGGGTATAAATAAGAACACATGAGATGTCCCGCTTAATGGGACGAAAGACTCAAAGAAGGCAAGACTGCTTCTACTTAAGGAAATCAACTAAGCATTGAAGAAAAATGACAAAATTAAAGAAGAATCTCTGCGTGCATATGTGCGTGTGCGTGCGTGTATGCATGTGCGTGGGGGGGGGGGGAGGAATGAGGTTAGGGGAAGGAAATCTCCTGACAAATATGTAGTAAAATATTGGTGACAGTCAGTAATTTAGTTTGGCTATAATGCAGCGTGTGTAAAGGGAAGTAACATGAAATAAAGCTGGAGAAATAGGTTGGAGTTAGACTGTGGATGCCCTTGAACACTAGGTCAAGGAGGTTGGATTCTCTCTGGAAGGCAATGGTGAGCCAGTCACTCAAGGTTTGTGAGCAGAGGATATATGTAATTAGAACTCTGCTGTAGGATGATTCCAGAGGCAGTGATAGGAAAGATGGATTGACTAGACTGGATACCAGAATGCCATAACCAGAAAATGAAATAGCTTGGGGATATGCAGCCTACCATTTAGGATTGGAAAAACAGGTAGGACTATTGCAAGAGCCCACACAAGAGCTCAAACTATATGGTAAGATTGCAAAGGAGGGAACAGATATGAGAAATACACCAAAGGTCAAATTCACAGGATCATACCATTCATTTGAGGAGGGCTGAAGTGAAGGTAGGGAGTGAGAAGAATAAATACAACCAAATTGCTTATCTTGGATTATTGGTATCACCAATGGAAATGGCCAATCTTTAAGCAACACTTTTAACGTTCACAACACACTTTACCATGTTATCTTATTTGTACTTCAATCCAATTCAGTTCCATAAATATTTATTAAACACTTACTATGTGCTACACACTGAGCTAAGGATGTCACAAAGGAGAAGAAAGTCATCCCTTACCCTCAAGGAGCTTACAAACTAATGAGGGAAGATGACATACAAAAGAAATTTGAAAATGGCGGAAGGTATGACTTTCCATCTAATCAAAACTGACCAGAGCTTCTGCTGGAAAGTGGTTGCTACACAGTAAACTTAAAACAATTTTTTTTTCAAACCCCAGGTTTGTGATTTCATCAATATAGGGAATTTCTAGTGAGGAACTTTTCTCCCAATATACACATTCTCTTTAACTTATAGAGATTTAACTTTTAAAGATTTCCCTGGGGGAACTATAAAGTTATTATTATCCTGCATTTTAGAAACTGAGTCTGAGAGGTTAAGTGAATTTTTCATGTTTGCACAGATAGAAAGTAGCTGAGAAAGGCTTTGAAACTGAAATATTTAGAGTTGATCAACCATGAGGTCCCTCTCAATCTGTACTTCTGTGAACCCAGGTATCCTCCCAAGGACTATGTGCTGTGCTCTCTCTCTCTCTCTCTAAAAGTTAGCTGGAAATGCTATAAATGTATTAATATATATTCTTATTTGACCTTCATAATATAACCTCCTCATCACAAAATTCATTATCCAACTCATCAGACTTGGTACTCATTCTTCATCATTATGCTCAGTATCCTGAGGATTTGATTGGAGGACTAAGAAAAGAGTTCTTCCCAAAGCTTCCATTTTAAGAGAGTTTCTAAATCAGCCTTCTCTTTATTACCCTCCATCATCTATCTACCCCAGTACAGGGCCTGGCACATATTAATGCTTAATAAATCTTTATTGATTGATTGGCTAACATAAGGAACTGGGAGAAGGAAACTGGAAAAGGGGTCTTTGAATCTGGAAATTAGGAGGTCACTGGTCATTTTAGAAAAGTGTGTCTTCAGCCAAATGGTGGGAGAGGAGCCAGATTGCAGAAGATTGAGGACTGAGTGTGTGATAAAGAAGAGGAGACAGTGATCTTTGAGTATTCATTTTAGAGAGTTGATAGCAAAAGAAAGAAAAGAAAAATGATGGTAGCCTGGTCAAGAAGCAGGAATCATAAAAGAATTTTAGCCTATTCTTAGGAAAAGAGGAAGCAGCTGGTAGAGAAGAGTATTTGAAAATTAAAAAAAAAAAGAAGGGGAAATGATTGATAAAATCAGATTCTAGAGATGAGAATGGATGGGCCCAAGAAAACAAGCAGAAGTAGAAGGGTTAGCTTTGGTAAATAGAAGACTCATATGCTCTTAGATTATAGGAAAAGAAAAGAAGGCAGAAGGCAAAAGGAGGTTTTAAATATGGAAGAGAGAATATGAGGAAGCTTATGTGCAATAATTGTAATCTTCATAAAAAAAAGATAAGTGAATCTGCTGAGAAAAATGTGGATGAAGGTTGAGTTGAGGGCTTGAAAAGAGAGACTTGGGGCAATCACTAAAGATAATAGACAGATCTGGAAGTAAACCTTGGAGGTCACTGAGTTCAACCACCTCATTTAATGGATGAGGAAACACTTAACTAGTAAGTGTCAGGGGCAGAATTTGAAAAACAGCTCTTCATTCCATCTACTATACTATGCTGACTCTAAGAAAATGATAGGGTCAATAGAAAATGTCATTTAAGAAGGTGGGAGAATATCCTAGAGCTGAGGTACAAGGTAAAAGTAGACATAAGAACTAGAAAGAGTTGATATAATTGAAAAGTAAGAAGATACTGTTAAGCAATGGTGAAAGAGTGAGCGTATGGAGGTGGCACTGAAGAGCCAAGGAGTAGATGTTTTCTTATCTGGACCCAAAAACCAAGGAGGAATTTTTAAAAGGCAGCAAAGTAATGGCAAAAGAATTAGATTTCGAAGTTAATTCATGCCTCAGTTACTTACAAAGTGGGACCTAAAATAGTACTGCAAATAAAACTGGATAGCTGTTCATGTTTTGGAAGCAAAAGGAATGTAGTATTTAGATAGCTGGAAAATGTAGTCTTCTTTCTTGAACTTCCCTGTCTCTTTCTCAATTTCAAGGGTACATTGGATCCTACCAGCTTTTTCAAGTGATCCATGAATTAAAATAGCCTAACATCATCTTCGTTCCCCGGTGATTTTTGAGGAAATCAATCTTTCTGTCTGTTTCCCAGGCTATAAAATGAGAAGGTTGATTCAGATCATTTCTAAATTCTTTCTTTCCAAATCTAAATTTGATTTTCTTAAGGAATGATCAGCATTGTAGAGAGAGAGACAAAAGATGTAATATTCTTGAGGAAAAGTCAAGTTTTGGTTTGTGGGAGGATCTACAAGGAGCAATGTTATTTTCGGCAGCATGGAATATTCAGGCAGAGAACCTGTATTCAAATTCTATCTTAGGCAATCATGGCTACCTGTATAACCATGAACCATCAATTCAACCTAACTGAGGTTAAATTTTTCTCATCTAGGGGCAGCTAGGTGGTGCAGTGAATAGAGCACCAGCCCTGCAGGAGGACCTGAGTTCAAATCCAACAACACAAAAACTAGCCATGTGACCCTGGGCAAGTCACTTAACCCCAATTGCCCTACCTTTCCCCCTCCAAAAAGGAAAAAAAAATTTTTTTCATCTATAAATGAGAGAGTTGAACTAGATGATTTCTAGAATCTCTTATAGCTCTCTCTAGCTCTACGGTCTTTTAATTGTAAAGAGGAAGAGAGAAGTTCAATGAAAGGAAGTTTGTTTACCAATGGGTCAGTAGAGGGGTAAGGCTGAGATGAATTGGTATGAAAATTAGGAAAAGTGTAGCAGGGAGAAGTGTTTTCACTTTAGCAAAGTTGATTTTGTATAATAGATTAGGAACGCAGAAATATTAGTGATCAGTTGGGTTACTTGCTGGCACTGGAATAAGAATATGAAGTAGACAGAAAAACTGAACGACTTGGCCCCAAGGTTCTAATTATTTGCTGAAGTTATCAAGGGTATTTGCCCAAGTGGCTATCTGTGACTTGACTTCTGCCTCAAAATAGCCTTTCTGACCCCAAATTGATAAAATATTTCCAGGGTATTTTTCAGGCTTCATTTTATGGTTCTTTTTGGGAGGCCCATAGAGTTAGGCTCATTTCAATGATGCCAAGCCATGAAGCAGAACTGGTAAGGTTGGCAGATCCCTACTGCTCCTTTCCTGATCCTGTTAGTTCTCTTGAATAGGTTAACACACAAATCATGAAACAAAAATCCTAACTGCCTCCTGCAATAGCCTGACCCTGACCCTGCCTGCTAGTACCAACAGCATCCCAAGAGTGATAACAAACATTCCATGATGAGCGTTCTAACCCTGTCCCTTACTCCATTATCCCATTAGGCCCTAACCTAGCACTTTCAATGAATTAAGAGGTCATACAGAGCCGAGTAGCTATCTATGGGATAGCAAATAAACATTCTGAATGAAAACATCCTCTCAGCATGCCTGGAAACAACAGTTATAATGACTCATTTCTCTGAAATGTTTTTCAAGGCCCTCTGCTAATGTTTCCCTCAGAGGTCTCATCTTAACATGGGAATGAGTGTCATAGGCCCTTCAACACTGGAAAAACTTCAAGCATGAGTCCAGTGTCTGTCTTATTCACCAAAAGTTGAGTATCCTAAAAACTGGAAACAAAGTAGCGGTTAATTGTTTGGAGACCAGCTAAAAACAACATGGCATGATATATTAAACTCATAAGTATAAGTACTCATAAGTACTCATTTCATGAGTATATAAAAATCTATCAATTAATTTCTTTTTTCTTTTACTTCAAGTATCTCATTTGAAGAACCTTGAAATATATGAATATATTTTTAATCCTTATTTTTAAAGATCAAGGAACTGAGACCCAGAGATAACTGTCCAAAAGACACAGAAAAAGTTGATTGCATTTCCGGGATTAGAATCCAGGTTTCTTGCCCTCTAGCCCACTGTTTCTTCTACTCTCTCATATTCCCACTAATAAAGACTCAGAGATGACATATAATCTATTTTCTATGTGTTTCTCTTAATCACTTATATTTTTATTGTAAACTTTTGGCTTACAAAATTTTATATACTTGACTTGATTTTAATCTTATAGACAAAGACCATTTCTTATTTACCCTAGTGCCTATCACAGCATTTTGCTCATAGTGCTTTCTTAACATAACCTAAACTCATTCTTCTTCAATTGTCTTTGAGTTAATATTTGCCTCTGGGCCTAAAAGAAGATGATGATTCAGGGAGAAAGAGAATAGCAAATTTAGACACAACTCCTCACTCAGTTTCACAAAATATGCTTCCCTATCAGACAGGAAACTGCATAGTAGGATAGATGGAAGATGAGATTTATAGGCTGAGAGCGCAAGTTCAGAGCCCTCTTCCTTCTGCCACTCATGAGATGTGTTCTTCCTGCTTAACAGGTAGAGAGTTAGGGGAAGTGCTGCCATTGGAACTTGCCTCGATAATCACCATATGAGGGATTGTAGGTAAGATGTAGCTGCTATAAGGACTTCCAGAGCATCCATGAGGGAGACCAGAACAGCCAGCTGGGACTATGAATCAAGTCCTTGAAGCTACCACTGCCCAAGATGTTCAGCTGGTGACTATTACAGCCTACAAGAATGACGTGGTTGCTTGGAGGAGATAAAATCCCAAGTCCTGAAGTGTGAAACTGTTAAGAATCTTATACCATAATGAAGGAATTTGATAGGACTGTATTCTCTCACTGCTCTTCCTTTTACTTTTTTTTTTCTATTAGATTCCAGGATGCTGATACATTGTCTAGGACAGGGGTGGGGAATCTCCAGCCTTGGGGCCACAAGTCACCTTCTAGGTCTTCGGGTGTAGCCTTTTGACTGAGTCTAAGTTCTACAGGACAAATCCTTTTATTAAGGGGATTTGTCCTGTGAAGTTTGGATTTAGTCAAAGGGTTCCACTTGAGGATGTAGAGGGCCACATGTGACCTTGAGGCTGCAGATTCCCCACCCCTGGTCTAGGACATACTTCTATGTCCTTAATCTTTTCTATGTGCCCATCAATCAATAATTATCAGGGGACTATTACGTGAAAAACTTTGTGCTAAGTGCCGGGGATATAAGTGCAATGATTTGCCCATGAGTTGGGAATTTCTCTGACGTGAAAAACAAGGAAGGTACTTAGGAGGAGTTTGGAAGACATAACCAGAGATGCATATATATATATGTGTGTGTATCTCAGAGTACCTAATGTTTTTTCTTTCATTTTTGCTTTATTTATATTCTCTATCTCTGTCTCTTTTCATATGTGTGTTTGCATGTACATATACATTCGTTATGTGACCATGATATTTTGAATATAAATCCTATGAATGGAATGAAAGGTTACGGCAATGTGGAGAGATGAAATGTATATCATAGGTGGTAAGCTATATGAAGGTATAGATTTCATGTTTTTGACATTTTGAGCAATTTTCTATGCCATTTCCTCGCCAAACTCTGAGAGCTTGAGTTCAAACCACTCAGTTCTCCTTGAAGCCAGATTGAAGGCAGGGCCCAAGGGCCTGGATGTGTTTAGTCTAAGCACCCTCTAGCTGCCTAAGGGGATATTGTTATCTTTTGGGAGCCTATCTCATGCTTGTCAGGGAAGAATTGAGACATGTCCTGGAGAGTACCACCTAGTGGGCAAATCAGGTATTACACTCCCCTACCAACTACAATAACTTGATGCCATCCTTTTCATTTAAGGAAAACAGTTTTTGAGTTGATTTTTACGCTGCCACAATTGTAGTGCCTCAAACGCCGCATGCAGGACAAAGGTGTTTCACTTTCTATAAAGGTTTGTTGAGTGAATGAACATAATTCATGCTAAGGATCATTTGACAAAGTGTGTTTGCTCTGCAGGAAATGATTACTGAACTCAACTATTTGCACTAGGCCTTGCAAACTAAGTTTAATAATGTTGAGAATATGCTTCTGCATGGAAATAAGTAATTAAATAAAGACTTAATCCATATCAAGCATTATGATAAGTGATAGGAACACAAAACAAAATAGTACTTGTCCTTTAGGGACTTTAATTCGAATGAGGGAGAAAACATATGTGGGGGAAGAAGAGGCCAGGGAAGGATATTTTGGCTCAAAAAATTATAGATATGCTTAATGAAGCCAAAAGCAATGTCAGTGTTGATTTGACTGTGACTCCAGAACTGAAAATGAAACTGAAGGTAACCAGGAGTAAATATATGTGAAGGCAAGGCAAGAGAGGAAATGATGGTGAGAAATAAAAAGCAAAGCTAGGCACTTAAGACCTCAGGGGACTCCAGGTGGGAAATTTGGAGACAAGAGGACTAAAATTAAGATATTCATAACCTTTGATCTGCGCAGTAAAGCAGCCTGTGGATAGATGGTGGGGTCAGGAAAATGATAAATTATCTACTCTTTTTCCTCTACTCTTTCTTTTGTAGAAAACAACATTTGCATTTCTAGAGGAAGTCTGGGGAGACCATTACTCACTTGAAAAGGATTCAATAAATCTTTAGTTAGCATATTTTCATAAATTAAAGGGTCCCTATTTCACTAGGGATGTGGCAGAGGGGTTAATATGTCACACAACATTTGAACTATATGGTCTACATTTGTTATAATTATGAGATTCTTTGATTCTAATTTGATCACCAACCTCTTATGGCAGTGTGATATAGTGGATATAGTGCTTGACTTTGAGTCAGAAAGACCTGGGCCTGAGTTCAAATATTCCCTTACTACTTATTAACTGTGTAACACATGGCAACTCACTTAATCTCTTTCAGGTTCTCTTCTTTCATTTGTAAGATGAGGGAGCTGAACTACCTGACCTCTAATGTCCCTTCAAACTCTGAATCTATGATCTTATGATCCTGTGGGTAAAGCCCACTCACTCTCTACCTACCAACCCTTAGAGACCCCTGAACAATTTTAAGTTGCAAGAAAAGGAACTGGGATGGCTTTCATCTCCCCTGCCTCATACAATAATCTCCTATAATGGATTTCTGTGTTCATGATTTGTGTGACCTCTTGGACCGTGTTTGTAGGTCTTTGTGTTGATTTCTATACTGATGATTTGTGTTGAGTTCTCAGACCTTGTTGGTGGGTCTGTTTTGATTTTACAGGCAGATAGTGAATTGATGATGGTTCCAACAATGTGAATGAATGCTGTTTTGGCTCTGCTAAGCTTTGTCTTCTCAGAAACAGGAACTGTGAAGGACTTGAGGTGGACTGGACACTGTGAGCTTCAATATGGAATGGGAACTGGATAAGGAACTGGACAAAGAACTGCACAAGGAACTGGACAAGGAACTGGGAGCTGCATGCCTTTGAACCTGTGTAGATTTGGGCAGGAGCTGGGACCAAGGAAGAGGAAACATGGGAGCTGAAAGCCAGCCTCATGTCAAAACGGAAAGATCTCTTGTTGGGTACCTGATGCTGACTGAGAAGATTATGTTATACTGTGACCTAGGGGTGGAGAACTTTGACTTTTATACTTTGTGTCCCTTAAGGAGGCAAGCCTCTGTAAGGATGATTGAATTAAGGACTTACTAAATGATTTAGTTACTAGATGATTGTACTTTATTTAAAATTATGTGGCCACTTTGGTGAAAACTATGTGACCATTTTAGTGATAAGTTGTTATGTCAGCATCATGAAGGCTGTACCTTGATTCCTGTCAATGTTTTGTCTTAGTTTGTTACTGAATAAGTAGAGAATTCACTATACTGTGTAATCAGAACCTTGAGGCTGTTCACAGCAACAGTCCTCTGGAAAGCTGCTCATGCTTGGCTTTACAACAAATGGCCCATAATCATACAGAATTAAATCCAAGATTTGAATGCAGATCTCCTAGTTTTGAAATCTATGTCTCTTTCAGCTGTACCATGCTTCCATTTATGCAAGGAAGGCAATTACATGGTAGTCAGCAGAATCAATACAAGGACACTCTCAAGGTCTCTCAAAATAACTTTGGAATTGATTGTGACAGGGGAGACACTGGCAAAGGACCACTCAGCATGGCACACCCACATCACAGAAGGTGCTGCACTCTGTGAGCAAAGAAGAATTGAAACAAATGAAAAGAAACACTAGATGTGCACATTTAGAAAATCCACCCCAAATGTTCACATGGACTATTTGCATCCAACCTGTGGAAGAGCATTCTGAGCTTGTATTGGTCTCATCAGTTATACTTGGACACACTGTAATTTGATGCTAACATAGTGTTATCAGTTTTTGTCCTCTTTGAGAACAAAGGACAACAACCAATCTTCCAAAAAATCTTGGAGAGCCAGAATATGTCAACTGAAGTTTCACAATACATGTAAAATCTTAAACTTTGGTTCAAAACTCAGTTTCCCAATTACAACATAGAGGAGGAATAGCTCCAGAGCAATTCTTCTGAAAGAAAATTAGGAGAAATAATGTGATTCAACAGAATGACATGGTAGCAAAAAGCAAACAAACAAACAAAAAACAATGAAATCTCATGTTTATTTAAGAGAGAAAGTCCAGAACTAAGAAAGTGATAATCATACCATACATTGCCTTGGTTAGACTTTATCTGGAATACTGTTTTCATGGCACATTTTAAGGACAATATTTCTAATGATGAGTGAGTTTAGCAAAGGGTCTCTAGGATGGTGAAAGACCTTGAATTCATGATATATGAGGATTGTTTGAAAGAGCTGCAGGTGTTTAGCCTAGAGAGGACAAGATCTGGGAATACAAGTATATGATGGATTAGAATATGACAAAGAAAGTAGACTTGTTCTATTTGACCCCAGAAAGCAAAAGTATGAGAAATGCTTAGAAGTTGCAAAGAGGCAAATTTAGGCTTAATGCAAGGATAAAATTATTTAAAATAAGCTTGTATTAGGGCAATAGGTACACTTACAAAGCATATGGTATTCCCATCTTTGGAACTCTTCAGGAACAAGTTGGATGACTACTTGTCCCAAATATTTGACTAAGATTATACTGGATTATGCGTGGGTTGGGTTAGATTGGTTTTTTAATATCCTACTCCCCACTCCTATTTTGAGTTTGATGTGCTACCAAACTCTGTGTGTGTGTATACATGTATATGTTTTTATACTCTTATCTCTGTCTATATACTTTTATTCTTATACACCCCAGTTATGAGAACCAATAAGTTTCAGTATCCTTTTCTTCTTTACTACATTAGCATATTACTTTTACCTTCCCTTCTCTTTTCCTTCTTAACATCTTCAGAAAAGAAAAAAAAATATCCTTCATGTTTTCTACTTTTCTTGTTTAATTCCTACAATACCCTTGGGGAACATTAGGTCGTAAAAGGTCTCTTGTTTCTTTACTCACTTTTAGCATGTTAGCAGTACATCATCATATAGACAATTGTTCAAATGTATCTAAGTTCCCTTAAGTCTTGTGTTTGTACTTCAAAGTTTCTGTCCAACTCTAATCTTTTCATCAGAAATACTTGAGAGCCTCTGTTTTATTAAAGATCTATTTCCCCTGTAGGATTATTCTCGATTTTCAGGATAAGTTATTCTTGATTGTAGTCCTACTTTTTTTAACTTTCTGTAATACCATATTCCAAGATCATCTCTTATTTATTGTGACAGCTGAAAGGTCTTGCGTAACTTTGACTCTGGTTCCTTGGTACTTGAACTGTTTATTTCTGGATATAGTTTGATATGTTATTTTCTTCGATGTGGAAATGCTGAAATTTCATTGTGACATTTCTGAAATTTTGTCTTTTTTTTTTCAGGAGACAGTCATTGAATTATTTCTATCTTCACTTTGTTCCCACCACACACCCACCCACTTTATCCTTTGATTCTCATAGATCAAGGCACTTATCATTGATTTCTTGAAATATAGTATCTGAGCTTGTTTTTTTTTAATCATCGTTTTCAGATACTCTGATGATTCTTGTTCTCCTCACTCCATTTTCTGTATCAGTTGTTTTTAATATGAGATACGTTACATTTCTCTTATTTTTTTCAGTCAGCAAACTTTGTTCTGCTGTTTTTGCTCTCTCATTGAGCCACTAATTTCTGCTTGGTCTATTCTAGTTTTCAGGGAGTCCATTGACTGAATGAGTTTTATCCCTTCCTCTTTCAATATTTTTATTCTCCTTCAATTTTTCTCTATTTCTTTTCTTTTTATCTATTGCTTAATATCGTCTTCTTTTCATGTAGTCTTTGTGCAAAACAGTTGTTTTTTTGTTTTTTGTTTTTGTTCTTTAGGTTACTGCTTACAGTTCTGGTAGAGTGGTTTTCTCCTTCTAGGCTAGATATTAGTGTGTCTTTGAATTTGCATTAAAAAAAAATACTGGTCAGTCTCTTCTTTGGTTTACTTATCTCTCTAGCTTTAGTTCCTGAATTGGGGCTTTGTGCCAAGAACAAGTTCTTCCCTAGATGTATTTTCCGTGGAGTGTTAGCATGCTATGACGTCTCACACTGAGTCACCTACAACCATCTGCTCACTTCTACTTCCTGAGGTTTCACCATACCCCCAGATCTTTGAGGTTCAGAATGCTGGATCTTCAGGAATGCTATTCTGCCGTTGATTCAGAGTATTGTGTTGAATTCTGGGTCTATTTTCAGATGGACATTGACAAAGTGGAAAACATTCGGGTAAAGGTTACTACAATTTGCAAACCCTGAAGAATGCCTGAAGCTGCTGTCAGCCTCGAGTTTGGTGTTAACAAATTGAATATTTTATGTTTGTGAAAAAGGAGGAAAGTATGGTATATAGATTTCATATGTTATGAAAAATGAATATTGTCTGAAATCAATGCTTATTTTTAATTGAGATGTTAGTAAAAAAAAAAAAGGTCACAGAATTCCATGGAATTACTAACAAGAAAAATGTTTTTCATGTTACCAGTTTTATTTTGTAGTACAGCTTTTTATGGGTTACTTCATGGTTACTGTGTTAGGAAAAGTGCATATTATCAGAATTGGTGTTTTGTTACAAAGAATTATCAGCAGAAAAGTGTATTTTCAGGAATCGCTAGTGAAAGATTGCAGTTTTTGTTGATTGTAGGAATTCAAACCCCTATTTCCCATAGGTTCAATGTATCAACATTTGCATTTTTTACTTTCATGCCATTTTCTAAAAACATTACCCCTGTGAACTTTTAGGATTGACCGTATTAGAGTAATAATAGTAACTCACATTTATATCACAATTCAGTTATTTGCAAAGTACTTTCTTCTCACTAGTCCTTTGAGATAAGTAGTATAATTATTATTAACATCTGTTTTATAGATGAAGGAACAAAGATTCCTTACAGTTAAGTGACCCTTCCCCCTCATCCCAGAACATGTAGCTAGTAAATATCAGTGGAAAGATTCAAACTCAGGTCTTCTGACTCCAATTTTTGCCACTGTGCTATCTTAACATATACAGGTTAGACTAGATAAGTTGAGTCCCCTTCTGACGCTGAAGCTATGATCCTATGCCATTTGGGAGCTTTTTGTTTCTTTGCTTAGCCTTTTCCTGTGATATGGTAGATATGGCACTCAACTTGGCATCAGGAAGAACTGGATATGAATTCTTTGAAGTCAGACGCTTAGCGGTGTGTGACCTGGACACATCATGTAACTTCTCTGAATCTTAGTATCCTCATTTATAAAATGTGGCTAAATAGGGGCAGCTAGGAGCCACAGTGAATAGAGTACCAGTCCTGAAGTCAGGAGGACTTGAGTTCAAATCCAGCTTCAGACACATCACTTAACTAGCTGTATGACCTTGGGCAAGTCACTTAACCCCAATTGCCTTGCTTTCCCTACCAAAAAAAAAAAACTGTGGCAAAATAATACTGCACTACCTACCTAGTAAGGTCGTTATGAGGTTCAAATAAGATAATATATAGGAAACATTTTGCCACTGTTAAAGAGCTTAAAAATGTAAGGTGTTAATATTAATAAAAGTGATAGACTTGTGATCATGCATCCACATTCTCCTATCCTTGTCCACCTTCTAACCAAAGACAGGCATCTGTATGACATGCGTTTGCAAACAGACTAGGGTTAGTGGGCAAGGGGCAGAACAAAGCTTGCTGGTCCTTGCCAGGACTAACCTCAGGACCTTCTTCTCATTAGAACCATGCTCTATACCACTGAGATAATTGGACACAGACAAGATTATTCATTTTATATGGATAGTCAGGATATTTTAACTCACTTAATCTGGAAGCTGCTTCCACTGAAATTTTAAAATTTTATATCAGGATCAAAAGCACCATTTCTCTGGTCTTGAGGCTTCCTTTAAAGTCCCATACCCTTCAACTTCATGGAGAAAACATACATTGCATTACTGAACTTATCAGCAAAGTTAAAAAAAAATAGCCCATTAAACATAATTCTTCTCCCCCATGAAAAATCAGTAGTGTTTGCTGTGAAGGAGCAAAAGATCATAATACATGTTCCTCATCCTTGTCTTTTTCTGGACATTTGATAGCTATTTAAAATAAATAGTCTTGTCTTAAACATCCCCTTGCTTTGTGGGTAAATAATATTGGCATATATCTTGGCAATACAGAAAACATCATGATAATATTAGAAAGTGTGAGCAAGGCAAATGAGTAGGTTTTTAAGAGAATAAACCCCGATGGATTTTTAGCCATGTGATAGTTCATTGAAACAAAGAATCTGCATGATGTCTGAGAGTCCCTCTTCAATACCCTACGTGGTAAGCCAGAATCTTTGGCAATAAGAAGGAAAAGGTCAGTGAAAAATGGGAGAGGAAGGGAGGAAAGAAGTGTTCCTTACAAATAAGAAAGAAGTAAGACAAGGTAGCTTAGTAGGAGAAGGATAAAAGAGACTGTTCAAGTCAAGCAACTTTTAAAGATGGACCCTGTTCCACATACAAAGGCAAACAAAGGAGGCTATTTCCACCTACAAGGTAGGGGAATAAAGAAAATCAGTGTACCTCCATGGTAGGTGATCTTGACATAATCCAAGGCCCCAAGCCCTTACAATGAGGGGGTAAAAAAAGGAAATTTAGAATATGATTCTGTCTAATCGTTGCTGGTCGGGGAGGGGAGCGCCAAAACAACCTAGACAATAGAATCTCTTTTTTTTCCGTCTCTAGCGTGACAAGTCGCATTGTAAAGAGGGTGTCTTTTGGGAGCAAGTTTGTGAAATCAAGACCAGAGTAAATCTCATACTTTTGATGTACTTCCAGTAAATCTACTGCTTTATTTTTATTGTTGAATATTCAATGTGGTTTATAGACATAAATACATAGATATCAATATCTTTGCCCCAGAAGTCCATACCTAAAACAAGGACAGAATTAAGAGTTCAGGGATTCTTGAAACCTTTTTTATGTTTGTTTAGATGAAAGTACATTAGAGCTATTATTATTATTATTCCCATTTTTTCAGAGGAAGAAATTGAAGCTTAGAGAGATGACCATATTTGTCCATGTTCAGACATCTAGTAAATGGAAGAGTTAGGACTTAATATGAGTTCTCCTATGTTACAGATCTATGGTATTTCCTCCATACCACTTTTCCCAGCTGAGGAATTTGGCAATTTCCTGATTTAACAGCTCTTTTGATAGCGTATCTATCTTAGAGCAAAACTATCATTCCTTTATCCCTCCTTTGGAGGTATTTGTAGCTCAGCCATCTCTAGGTTAAGGTAGCTACTCCCAGAAACCATAAGAATAAAATATATGGTAAGTGACACAGTTCACAACGCCAGCTGGCTTCTTTCCCTAGCAGACACTTAGGTCACATGTTCAAATGACCTGAGACTATCAACGTTTTATTCCCAAGCGTGCCAAAAGGTTTGGATGTGCTGCAATCTGCATCACTGAAAGGACTATTCAGATCAGTGAAGTTCTAGATTCATCATAAAATTTTAAATTTTTTAATTAGCTTAATTATTTTTAATCCATATGAGATTTTACCCTCCTTGAAAAGGCCTGCCTGCTTCGTATCTATTTTTATATTCCCTATCTTAGCACAATGACTTGCACAGAGTAGGCACTGTAATCATTTTTTGAATTGAATCAGAAAGAGTCAGGACTAAAACAAGTTGCTGGGGAGGAAGTAGAAATACTCATTTTTTTAAAAAGGCTCTGTGGAAGTCACTGTCAGTGTATTTCATGCTGCCAACACTGCCAGATACATCAGGTTTTGTGAGCTGGTAAGCAGTTGTGTTGGCCTGAAGGCTTTCTGAACCAGTTTCTAAAGCTAATAGATAGATATCCAGCTAGCTGGAATGGTTTAGGTGCTGTCTTGCCTGAAGGTACACTTCCAGATGAGGTCCTGGGATACTCTCTAGAAATATACTAAGCAAATAAATGCTGCAGATGAAAACAAAAGCCCCATTTGCCATATTCATGCAACCATTCCATGAATTCTTATTGAGTCATACACTATATATAAAATGTCCCCAATTCAATATCCCACTGGAGGCCACCCTAACTTCAAATTCACCCTTCCCCCTGAGATACCACCTTCTTCTCTATATTAACAAAAGTTTCCCAGATAAGCACCAAGTGGAAGACTTGAATGCTATGCAGTAGTCAGTCATTCAGTGAAAAACCAAATTACCACTAATTATATTATGGCGTGCTGTGGTGCAGCCAGTGTGACTCCACAAAGGGAAATGGGCATCAGTGGCACTAGGTGGCACCTTCTGACACATTTACAGACCATTACCCAGGGCTAATATCATTTCACAGGGGCCTGTGTAGAAAAGAGGAAGGATTTCTTGCAGCATCAGACAGTTGAATGTGATCTATGAATGGAAACTGTTTGTCTGCTCCCAGTGGGCCCAGCGCCAAGTCTGGCTCTGGCACCAAGGCTTGAAATTAGTAACAAGCAGCCAGCCATACACCTCAGAGAACAAGGTGGTAGTTCTTGAGATGGGGTAGGCAAGGAGGGCAGAGGGAGAGCAGATAGAGTCAGGAAAGTAATTTTCAATCTCCCAGGAATTCTGCTTGTAGATGGTCTCTCTCTTTCCTCAAATATTGACCATTCTAGGCCATGCAGTGTGATTTACCCTTTGGATTTTGGAACTCTTCTCAGTAGTGTTTTGATGAATATCTTCTCTTTGGGGAAGCAACTTGAGGAAAGGTAAAGAGTGCTGAATTCATTCACTCAGCAGAGAGTATATAATGCCAGGTGACCTACCTGATCCTCCATTTCCTCATCTTCGAAATGATAGGATTGGGCAAGAGAGAGTCCAAGGTCCCTTACCGCACTTGATCAGTGATGATTCTTTCATCCTAGGGATGTCAATAGTTCTTAAGAGATGGTGACAATGTATTACTTCAAAGAGTAAAAACCCCTATCTCATTTCGTGGGGACCTCAGTGGCCACACTTCACATATACTCATAAAATAAGAATTGGGTTAAAAGGACATTTCTGTGATTTGGGCCTTGATGACTGTTACAGAAGGAAGATCACATGACAAATGAAATTAGCATTATACTGACTTTGACACTGATTCAATGTGGCACAGTGGAAAGTGGGCCAGACTTGGCATGTAAGGGTTTGGTTTTGGATCAAAGATCTTACCACTCATCCCTATATGATCTTGGCCAATTTATTTAACTTTTCTGGGCCTCAATTTGCCTCCTCTGTAAAATGAAGAAATTAGACTAGGTGATCTCTAAAATCCTGTTTAGCTCCAAATCTATATTCTTCCAACTCCCACCCTGGGCTATGGTTTGGTGAAGGTTGTCAAGCAAGACACAACTTCCTAGCCATCTTTACACCATGAAACTTTATATTGAGCCTGCTTGCCCCCTATCCCTGACTCTTCCTCATCCCTATTTTCCTCTTCTGGTGTCAGAAATCTAATCAAACATCCCTGTGCCCAGGAATTAACACATCATATATTAATAAGTTGCCTTATGTATCCATTCACCATTCCTGTGACTTTCCACACTGAAACATTCCTCTTGGGCCAACACTCTCAATGTTTTGTTTGCCCTTAGTAGAACATAACATACATTTAACAAGGACAGAGATACTCTCGTTTTTTATAGTTGCATCTTCAGGGCTCAGCACATTGCCAGACACACAGCAAGGAAATTCTGAATAACTGCTTTTTCATTCATTCATTTATTCATCCATGTATTCTTATTATCCTAGAAGATCAATGACTGATAGCTTTCATAAGATGATTAACTCCCAGGAGTTGGGAAATAGATCCAAAAATCACCAAGTTTGTCCCCATGGCTCAGGCAACAATACATGAAAGACTATACTAGCACATATGTATATCTATGCACATATACATATATATGTGTGCAGGTATATATGTATACGTGTATGTATGTGTATGTAGATAGATCTAGATCTAGATATGGTTATGGATATGGATATGGATGTGGATGTGGATGTGGATGTGGATGTGGATATGGATATGGATGTGGATATGAAGATATAGATATAGATACAGAGACAGAGATAGAGATATATAGATGATATTGATATAGATAACTATAGATTAGATATAGACATGTCTTCAAAATTCTCCAGGGAAAGATTCTACAACTTCTGCCATGGTTCATTCTGGTGTGGAGGGTCAACTCCAAACAGAAATACTTAGTTAGCTAAGATTTTGATCAATATCTCCTCACCTCTGCATTTTCCACTGTTGGCTCCCTTGTTAGCACACATTCTTTCCATACTCTCCAAAGCATCAAGTAGCTTTCTTGAGACTGATCACATGTAGAGTCATAACTAGGAAATGTGGAACCCAGAACAAAGACCATAAATTGTACCTAGGGCACCCCAGCCTGTCATCTGGTAGTTTTTAATTTTCACTGTTTTATTACTAACTAGGTGATAGGTTATGCTGAGGGGGTACAGATAATATTAGTTTCTACCCTCAATTCAGTGCCCTCTAAACTTGGTTTCCTATGAATTTAGAGTCCTGGAGAGAAATTATAGTGTCTCTACCTAGTTACAGCCTTGGTCTTTAATATGGGAAAAAGAGTTACTTCCATGGTGTGATTTTTCTTTTCCCAGGGAGGGGATAGGAAGGTCTTTTTGATCAAGCATGGCTTCTTGTGTTATCCTAACCCACATGAGCATTGGAAAAGGGGGTTTCTGAGGATACAATGCCTTAACCCTGAGGAACAACTCTGCAGGTGGGAATTCAGGAACAGATCTCCCTGACCCACCTGCCATGGTGCCTCAAATCTTACAATCTCAAAGTCACTGCTCAGCTTTCTCAGGCACTGCTATCTCCAGGAGTCTTTATTAAAAACCAGGCTACCCATGGTGCTAAGGCACATTAGACTGTTATCACTTATTTGCATCATATCAGGGATTAGTTTTTCAGATAGCTTTATGCAGATAGTTGACTCAAAGGCATTTGAAGGAAGAACAGGTAAGTTTTACTAGTGAGAAGGGGAAGGAAGAGAAGTAAAGTAGAGAAAACTAAGTAGAGCTAAGAGACAGCACAGAGGCCTTGGTAGACCTTGGGATGAAGAAGAAAACTAAATAGTGAGAGAGGTTTTAGACTACTAGATTTTAACCTCCCTGATTTTTGCCACTGATCAACAAGCGTTTATTAAGAGCTCACTATGTGCCAGGAATTGTGTTGATCCTTAGGGAAACAAAGGAAGTAAAAACAGTCCCTGCCTTCAAGGCACTCATTCTAGTGATGGAGAAAAAAACCTGAGAATGACCAAGTACACCTGGGATATATACAAATTAACGGAAGTTAATCTGAGAGGGGAGAGTACTAGTAGCTGGTGGAGCTGGGAAAGATCTCCTGAAGAAGGCAGGATTTGAACTGAGTCTTGAAGGAAGCCAGAAAAGCCAAGAGGTAGAAATGAGGGAACAAAGTATTCCTTGCATGGGGTATAGTCATTGCAAAGACCCAGAGACTAAAGATATGTCTTCAAACATAAGTAACAGCAAGTATTCCAGTGAAACTGAATTGTAGAGTTTGTGGAAAGGACCAAAGTGCAACTAAGACTGGGAAAGTGGGAAGGAGCCAGGTTGTGGGGAGAAAAAAAAAACAACAAACAAACTTTAAATATGAAAATAAAGACTAGATTTGATCCTGGAGGTAATTGTGAGTGATTGGAGTTTATGGAATAGTGGAATTATTAGTTTGTTCATGCAACAGGAAGGGGAAAAAGAGAAAGTTCCTTATCTTGTTGGCAGATCTTCTGTGGGGAATTTGTAGTAGCCCATGGAAGAAAGCTAAACAAAAAAGACTGGCAAGAATAGGTTGCAATCTGCACCATTGGAGAGAGTATAAATGTTATCAGCTTACAAATCCTCTGGAGTATCTGCTTATTGCATTTTAAATATGGGGGGCTTTAGCAACGTTTATTGAGTGAACAAATTAACTTGTATGGCCCATTATAACAATAGCTGATATTTATACTGAATTTTAATGTTTTCAAACCACTCTACATACATCATAGAATTTGAGCTTCGCAATCACCGTATGAGGTATTATCACAAAGTATCTTGGCCAGGATCACAGCTATTAAGTGTCTGAGGCAAGGATTGAACCCAGGTCTCCATGACTATAAATCCAGAACTCTCCATACCACATTGCCTCTTTCTGCCTAGAATAGATTCACCCATTTCCTGTCTTTTACTGTTTAATCTTTTCTCAAGGTACAGATCAGGTGGGTACTATTTTCTTTATGGAGTTTTCCCTGATGACTATCCCACTCCCCCAATCAGAAGTGAAATAGTGAAATTTCCCTCCTCCTTGTTTGTTATTCCATCATGTCTGATTCTCCATGACCCCATTTGGGGTTTTCTTGGTAAAGATACTGGAGTGGTTTGCCATTGCCGTCTCCAGGTCATTTAATAGATGAAAGAACTGAGGCAAACAGGGTGAAGTGAAGTGACTTGCCCAGGGTCACCCAGATTTGAACTCAGGAAGATGAGTCTTCCTGATTCCAACACTCTACTATCCTCGTCTAATCTCTCACATTACCCTGTTTAGCCTTTCCTACGTCCTTTCTCAGAGCCACAATCCCATCATGTAGAAACCTTGACCATGAGGATCTTACTCTCTTGATTGGTAACTCCTTCTATACCACTATTTCAGAATAGACCACAATGATTTTTTACCTCACTCATACCCTGACACTCTGATCTTTTCCTCCTCTTACTCTTCCTCCCTCTTTTCCTAATCCTCTGGTATGCCAGCTGCCTTGCTCTAAAGTGAGCACCTCCCCCAACTCCACTGCCTCCCAGCTCCTCTTCATGTGTTGTTTTCCCTCATTAGAAGGGAAGTTCTTAGTTTCATTTGCATTCCCAGCACACTGTATTACCTGCTCCATAGTCAAAGCTTGCTAACTGCTTTATCAAATATCTTTGTCATTGTTCAGTCATATCTGACACTTCATTTCCCAGTGAACCATATTGTCCATGGGGTTTTCTTGGCAAAGATACTGGAATAATTTGCCATTTCCTTCTCCAGTGGACTAAGGCAAACAGAGGTTAAGTGATTTGCCCAGGACCACACAGCTAGTAAGTATCTAAGGCTGGATTTGAAGTCAGATCTTCCTAACTCCAGACCCAGTACTCTATCCACTGAGCCATCAATTTCCCCTTCATCATCAATCTCTATTAATTTCATTCTAACCAATGTTTGATTTATGTCTGCATAAATCTTACCCTTGCTCAGCCTTAACCAAATTATAAGCCTCTAGAGTACAGGGATTGATTATATAATTTTTCATTTTTATATCCTCAGCCCTTGTGCAGAAGTGGTGTATAATCATTTTTAATTGATTGAAGTGGAACCTAGATTGGAAGCCTCTAGAGTACAGGGATTGATTATATAATTTTTCATTTTTATATCCTTAGCCCTTGCACAAAACTTGTATGTGATCATTTTTAATTGATTGAAGTGGAAAGAGAAAGGATAAATTCCCCTTGCCCTGATTCATTGCCTATCATCATTACCACATCACCATCATCAGTAACAAACTATCTGTTAAGGTTCTGAGGGAAAACCAGTCCCTTTATTTTAGACATTAATAGTCTAAGATTGATAACAGTTAATGCTATTGATAATTAAAAAACAATAACACGTGTGGTGCTTTAAAGTTGGCAAACCACTTTACACACATTCCCTTATGTGATCTAGATACAGTCACACAGGAACACCTGCATCTAATCAATAAATATATTTTTTTTTTGGTGGGGGAAGGCAGGGCAATTGAGGTTAAGCGACTTCCCCAAGGTCACACATCTAAATTTGTGCTAAGTGCCTGAAACTGGATTTGAACTCAGGTCCTCCTGATTCCAGGGCCGGTGCTCTATTCACTGTGCCACCTAGCCACCCCTCAATAAAACTTTTTAATTGCCTACATGTGCAATTCTGGAGACTGGGGATGCAAAGACAGAAACAAAATAGTCTCTCCCCTCAAAGAGCTTACATTCTATCAAGGAAAACAATCTGTACACATATCTTGCAAATACAGAGAGGATCAGACATACATACTTAAATGAATCTCTGATCTCAGTGGACTTTTTCTCCAATGATGTTGTAGTGCATACCCATACCTAATTCCCCATCCTTTCCTTTTCTACATCCTCTCATAAGCTCACTACACGCGGTACACTGTGCCTTCCTTACTTTCTGCCGTGGCAGAGACACCTGTGGAATATTTGCACTTCCACATCACTTTGTTATTGCTGCATGACCATCACCTTTTGTGTTCATACATTTCTCAGGTGACACAGTTTAATTCTCTAAAACTCCTCATTTATTTAAAATCCTGAAACAACAATTGAAAATAGAGAGCAGAACAAAAATGTTAAATCGATGTATCAATAAGCATCTTACCTTGATTATGTGTAATTCAAAGATAAGTGCATTCAAATGCATTTTGTCATATGTATCAGCAATGCAGTATTCACAATGCCCACAGTAACTATAAATATGCAGATATGGTTATTAATCACAAAATGTAACAGGCTCTCTACATAAGAAATAATGCTAGAGCATTTATTTAAATACCAGAAAACTGAGTCCCAAAACCAGAAAGTCAAAGCC
>CM053584.1:215198605-215234467 GCA_028627135.1 Pseudochirops cupreus | reverse complement strand
TAAATATTCTTTCCCAATTTCCTACTTCCCTCTTAATCTTGGTTACATTGGCTTTGTTTGTACAGAAACTTTTCAATTTAATGTACTCAAGGTTATTCATTTTGCATTTTATAATGCTCTCCAATTCTTCTTTGGTCATAAAGTCCTTCCTATTCCATAAATCTGACAAGTAAACTATTCCTTGCTTCCCCAGATTATTTACAGTATCAGCCTTTATACCTAGATCATGCACCCATTTAGACTTGACTTTGGTGTACGGCGTTAGATGATGGTCTATGTGCATATTTTCAAGAAATGAAATGAATGAAATTTTCGACAACATTTTATTTAATTAGCATAAATTTTAGCCATGACAATTTCATATGGAATAAAAACTTCCATTAGCTATTGGGGACTATTTTCCATATTAATGAGATTAATTAAATTAATGAGATTTCCTATGTCTTCCTATGAAATCTCATTTATGCTAATTAAATAAAATGTTGTTGAAAACTTTATTCATTTCATTTCTTGAAAATACGCATAGTTAATGAGATTTCCTATGTGTTCAGACTTTAGGGACAGCCTGTAAGTGCTAGGGCACACTGTGATAGGCGCTGGAGAAGATACAAAGTTTACCTAAGGTATGATCCCTATCCTTCTGTAGCCTACAGTCTGGTTGAGAGAGTAGAAATAATACAGATAATCACAATAGGCAATTATTACATAAGTACATTGAAGAGGTATAGAATACCTGTAAGGTCTAGCATCACCATCAGGGAGAATCAGGAAAGAGTTCATGTATAAGGCCATGTTTGAATTGAGCTTTTATAGATGGAAGAAGAGGGAGAAGAAAGGCTTTCTAAGCACAGGGATCGGTATGAACAAGGACGTGGAGTTTGGGAAATCACAGGCATGTTTGAGGAACATAAAAAAGCTGGGCTAGAGCATAGAGGAGATAACAGATACTAAACAAGGCAAGAAAGGTAGGGTGCTGAAAAATTTTAAAAGTTCTTGAATAGCAAGAAAACACATTTAAACATTCCTCAATGGGTAACAGGGACCAATTGATGCTTTTTAATTAGAGTAGTGGCAGATCTATGCATGAAAGATATTAATTTGATCAACGTATTAAGGACGGATTGGAAGTGGAAGAGAATGAAAGCAGGAAGAGGTATTAGCTATTGTAGTAGTTCAGGCAGGTGGTAATGAATCTTGTACTAAGGAGAGAGTAGAAAGGAAGGGAGAGATGAGAGAAATGTTGCAAGTATAGAATCAATACAAACTGGATATGGACAGTTTGAATATGAGAGGTTGGAGATAAGGAAGAATCAAAGAGAATAACAAAGTTTTGAACATGGGAGAGGGGGCGATTGGTTGTGCCACTGGTAGAAAAGATCAAATCAGAAAAGAGGGAGTAGATATAGGAAGAAAAGTAATAAAGTTGCCATGGGACATGTTGACTTGAAGTGTTAACCCTAAACCTCTACAGTCATAGCAAATGTGCAAAATGCATATGAGGCAATCGCTAAATAATCACTGATTATTACATAATAATCTCAGACTTAATATCTGTGTGACTGAAGCAAATTCGTATAACATCAATAACCCTCAGTTTTCCCATTTATAAAATGGGAATCATAGAATACTTACACACGTGGAGACTGATTGTTTGAAGGGACAGAAAGACAAATAATTGTAGATGAAATCAATGAGTGAAGAAACCAAATGTCTCAGATAAAATGTTAAGGAAAGACTTAGATTTTTCTAGGGCCAGATAGATAACTGCCCTTCAGGTGAATATGCTGAAAGGATTTGTTTGCAGGCAGAGCAATGACTGATATAAGGATAACTGTAGGACATTGTGGTCTATCAGAGACTGTTTTTAGAAGTTTGAAGCTTGTTAACTGAGAAAACGCAAATTAAATAAAAGTCTTGGGATATGTGAAGATTATAAAGTACTCGGGTTCCCAACAAAGACAAAGCTTGATTTCTTGTGTTTTACTTCATAAGGCAAAAATGAGTCACATCACATCAAGAGACTCTGATTTGACCTACTGGGAAATATAGGAAGAGAATTAGAAAGTATAGAAAGAGAGACGAAACTAGAGGAAGAGATAAACAGAAAAAAAAAAACTAAGTAACCTGAGTAGAAGACATAAAGAGTCAAGGACAAAAGGCATAGAAGGCAACCAGATATATTGCATCAGATGCGACAGCTAACTCTTCCACAGCTTCTTTGGCATCCTACTGATTGGAATAGAGACATTTGCCAATTGACTGAAGAAAGCTAAGTAAGCTAGGTTCTGCTGCTATGCTGATTGAAGGACGCATGTAGAGTTGTTTAACTTATTGCTCTCTAGTGCCATCTACAGCCTTAGAAAGAAGAAATCAGTTGGGGTGACTGGTTGTCCTTTGAGATTTGAAAGCGAGAAACAGAGGGAATAGAAAGGCTTTGCGTCTGTTTTGACGTGAGCCATGCTTGTGGCTGAAAAAGAGACTTTGCTTTGGTAGAAGATGATTGGAAAAAGCAAATTCCTGTTGAATGAAGAACAGATTGTTTTGGTCTGCACTGCCCAAAGGGTCAATATATGGACTGTGCAGTTCTCTGATTTAAGGGAGCTACTTGTCACGTAGACAAGGGCAAAAGTGATTTTTTTCTTCCCTAAAAGAACATAACACTTTTTCAGAACCCTGTTTAAGGGGGCTGTGAGGTAAAAGAGTTTCTCACTGCTTGCCTAGTAGAAGAGTTATAAGGAGCAGAAGGGGAGCACTCAGCATAGAAATGTCTTCATGTGCCAGTTAGGTGGCTCAGTGGTGAAGAGTACCAAAATTGGAGTCAGGAAGACTTGAATTCAAGTCTTGTTTCATATATTGACTAGTTGTACAACCCTAAGGCATGTGCCTTAACCTTTGAAAGCCTCAGTTTCTTGATCTATAAAATGGGGATAATAATTACATTCATTTCCCAAGGTTGTTGTGAGGATCAAATAACATATTAATAACACTTTGCAAATTTTAAAGCCTTATAAAATGCTCACTGTTATGTGGTGCAAATTGTTACTTAAAGAGCAGGAACATCAAGTCTTGCAGCCCAGAGTTATCAAATGCCTTATGCACTTACATACATCCCTTCTAGGGTTCTATCATTGCCTACGTGTACTCTTCTGTGGATCTTGCATGCATTGGCAGAAGAGTGTGACCTGGATCTGGGGATCGACTCTACTATTTAGATTATCCCTGTTTTAGCTTCTAATGGGAAAATGGTTGCTTATTATTGCTTCTGCCTTATTATTTCATACTTGTTTTGTGTTTGTCAATGTGGTCACTTTAACTTTTGTGTAAATGGGAAGTGTAACAGAGGGGGCCAGGAGCTATACTTAGTGATACCCTTAGGAACATAATTATGTATGCTGGAGGCAGCTTGAACTAGCTCATAAAAGCCACTTGTTAAATTTTCAATGTGAGTACTTGTACCTCAGAAATCAGCAAGTGATACAAATCAGAGCTTGAATTATTGTTTTGTTGATTGTATTGATTTGATAGGAAAATGTTAATAATGCCTCAGTGCATTAAGATTAAATTTAAAACTGTTTTTAGTGTGTGATGATCAGCTGTAAATGACTTAGCTCTTCTCAGCAATACAATGATCAAAGACAATTCCAAAGGACTCACGATGAAAAATGCTACCCACCTCCAGGGAAAGAACTGATGGAGACCAAATGCAGAATGAAGCATACTTTTCAAAATCTTTCATTATTTTTCTTTTTATTTTGTCTGTGTTTTTTTTCGTAACATAGATAACATAGAGATATGTTTTGCATGACTTCATATGTGCAGTCTATATCAAATTGCTTTCCTAGGAAGGGAATGGATGGAGTGAGAGAATTTGGAACTCAAGATTTTATAAAATGAATGTTAAAATGGTTTTTACACATAATTTGAAAAAAATTAAAATAAAAAAATGTATTTTGCATCCCCTCCCCCCCAGTGAGCTGGTTGTTAAATATTTGCCAGCATACCACTGAGTTTGAATTGTTGCAGGCCTGATGCAAGAACTGGCTAGGAAATCCACCACCTATGGGTTAGCCCATGCCTTTTTTTGCACAACTTTAATTATTGGGAAGTTTCTCTTGACACCAAGCCTAAATTACTTCTTTGCAATTCACTGGTCCCAGTTTTCTTCCCTTTGGGGTCAAGAAGAACAATTTAATCCCTTTTTTCAGTTGACAGCTTTAGAAACCATCATCATTTCTTCTCTTCTCCACACCAAATATTTCTAGTTCTTCAGGTGATCCATGTATGGCATCAACTCAAGAACCTTCATCTTCCTCATTTCTCTTCTCTGATCTACATTCTATGCTACAGTTAAGTTGCATCGCAGTGAGGTGGTATTGTATAGTCTCATGTGTGAGGTCAAATAAAGGATCACATATATCTACGATTTTTTGTCATCTTGGATATTTGTGTGCCCCCCCCCCCCCTTCTCCACCCCTCAACCCCTGATTCTGGCAGTTAGGGAAAAATGTTAGTTACCAGAAACTGAAATAAATAAGGGAGAGAGCATGTTAAAACATCCATCCATATACACATCACATACATACACAGATGTATATATGTATGTGGAATACAATCAACTTTGATTATACTCAAATGCTCCTTTTCTCTAATTATATTTACTTTTCTCAGACATTTAAAAAATGATATAGAGAGGTTACGCAAGGTAAATTTCACAAGGCAGTGCAATTTAAGAATTTGGAAGTGGAGCACCATGATTTAGTGGGAAAAGCACAAGATTCAGAGCCAGAAGAACCATGTTCAGTTCTCAGTCATTCAGAAACCATTTTACCTTTCCAAGACTCAGTTCTGTCATCTGTAAAATGGGGGCACTGGACTAGATACCCTCTGAGATCCCTTATATCTCTAAATCTCCTTTCATATATTTCAGATAACATTTAGATCTGTATTTTATTGGGAACATTTCAATTATGCTGACATTAAAATAACTGAGAGGCTGATGATGGTTATGAAGACAGATGACATGTTGGCTGTTTCATTAACTTTAGATACACACACACGTGTATATATGTTGTTGTTTGTCCTTCATTCTTGAAGAGGACCAATTATATTACAAGGGTGATATCTTGACTCACAGGTGAATTGGATCTACAGGAGGCAGAGCTGTGCAAAGTAGTCAGAATCACTCTCTCCTCCAGGGTAATCGAGGTCCAATGCAAAACAAAAGTCCAGATGACTGGTGAAGACCCAGGATGCAGTGGGTAACTTTGGCCCTTCTAAATTAAGGTTTTTCCAGGTCTCAGTTTGTCTGAAGTAGTGTCCATTCAATGACTAAGAGCTAGGTAAGAACTGAGACAAAAGATGGCCCATTTAACTACCATATAACTATCAATCTGGGTGGGGGAAGACCCTTACAGTTGCTTTTTACCAGAACAGAAAGCATCCATATATATGTATATATGTGATATTTCATGGATATTCTATTGAAAATGAATTTTTTTTCAATTCTTTATTGCCTTAATAGGTAGTGTTTGTGAGTTATTCTGGTTAAAGAATCCAAAGACGTGGTTTCCAAGACTAAAGATAATCATTTCTGAATTAGTCCTGAGATGGCAGAGAAAAACATTGATAATTGCAGCCTTTCCAGGATGGTAGAATCGGACAGAGTTTTGCTATTTTGCCAGAGCTTTTGAAAACTCATGTCTAGGTCCATACTGTGATAAAGCATTGGTGTAGAACCTTATTGAAAGTCATTTATCATAGTTGGGGGGGGGGGGAACGGGTTGTTAGGAGAGTTTAGAGATAAAGAAATAAGTAGCAACAGTTCTGGGTCCTGGTCAAGGTGAACAAAGGTTATATATTTTTTGGTATTATTAATTGAAATAGTGCCAATGTATAGAAAATTAGTGAGGTTGGGTCTACCAAATTATTTGTAGGCATAGATCTAATCATATAAAGTGAAAGGGAAAGAACACAGGACAAGAAAACAAGAAGCTAGGTTCTAATTCTGTCTCCAACCTATTGACTTATCTATTTTGCTTTAGGCAAGAGTCAGGTCAGGTAATAGTGCAGGCTTGGGATAGACAAGCTGGAAACTGAGGATCCTGTGACTGACAGGGATTGAGAAAAGTCAGGAGCCTCAGAAATAAGATGTCATTTGGACTATTGCCTGAAAGTCTGCAGAAACAGGTTGGAGCAAACATCTCAAAGGCATGCTTTAGAGCAGATGATTATTTTGAGTATGAGATTGGGCAGACTCTTAGATTTGGTGTTGGTGGTGCTGGTGGCACTACAATTTCACAGCGGAGGTTGAGATTCTCTGATACAATGGGGGAAAAAAAAAATCCCAAACACTGATTTAGAGTCAGAGATGCTTGTTGACTGATTGACCTGGGTTAAAATTCCACTTCTCTCATCTACTGTGTGTAAGTAGGGAAGGCATTTAACCTTTCTGAGCTTCAGTTTCCTTATCTGTAAGATGAGGAAGCTGAGCTCCAGCTTTAAATCTATGATCCTATAAGAACAGCTCACATTTAATTAGTTCTTTACCATATGCTTTCCAGCTGTGGAACTGGCTTAAAATGTAGTTGGGAAATATTGAATGAAATAGATAAAAATTCAACAGGGCAGAGATAATGTGAATATGTCATTTTCTAAGTCAACATGTGACTGCAAGGATGCTTACATACAATTTAGCGGCCGCTATTTCTACCTGAGTTTGACACCACTGCTTTAAATAATTTGTCATCTCTTAGCACGGTGTCTCAAACACAGCAGGTGCTTAACAAATATGCATTGTTTAGATAACTGATCAATCTCAGCTCTTACAAGTAGTCAGTACAAGTGATATTATCCTCAGATAAGGAAACTGAGGTTCAGAAGGGATTTACCTATAGTCACACACCTAGTTAATGAATACAAACTTGAGTCTCCAGATTCTAAGCCCAGTTCTGTCTTACCCCGCTACCTCTATGATTTTAAGTCCTCCTGCATCTCTCACTCACAGTTACTTTATCTAGAAAACACAGAAGTTAAACTAAACAAGGGTTTTAAACTGGTGTCAAGAACTTGGTAGTTTTTTTTTTAATTTCCTGATAACTATATTGTTCAGTCTTTTTTTCAGTCATGTCTAACTATTCATGACCCAATTTGGGGTTTTCTTGACAAAGATATTGTAGTGGTTTGCCATTTCCTTCTCTAGTCCATTTCACAATTGAGGAAACTAAGGCATACAGAGTTATGTGACCAGCACAGGGCCATGCAGCTAGTTATTGTCTGAGGCTGGATTTGATCTCAGAAAGAGAAGTCTTCTTAGCTCCAGGCTTAGTATTCTATTCATTGCACTACCTAATTGCCCCTTGATAAAGAAATTTAGATATAATTGTTTTCCCCTATAGTCCTAGATAATTTATTTTATGAATTTAAAAACATTTTAAGAAGGAGCCCATAGGCTTCGTCAGACTAAGGAGACAATGAGATAAATAAAAGGTTAAGAATTCCTGGTCTAGCAGATCTCTAAGAGTCAGTGCTGTGACACTCCCTGCATCATGGCCTTTCATGAAGCCAAAGAGTAAAATTCAAGATAACAATTGTCTGCAGAAGAGGTGAGGGGAAAAATGTAATAGCTAAAAGCAGAGATTGTGTGTGTGGTTTGTCCTTTGTTCTTGAAGAGGACCATGACATCAGGGAGATGACGACATGATTTGCAGCTCACTTGGATTTGAGTGAGGAAGCATTGTGCAAAGTCACCAGCTTCACTTTCTCCTCCAGAGCCATTGGGGTCCAGTGGCCAGATACTTATCAGGATGACTAGAGATGACCCAGGATGCAGTGGGGACCTTGGCCCTTTTAAATTGTTCACTTTGAGTGAGGCAATACCCATTCTAGAGATAGCAAGAGTACCAGTCATCTGATTGATGTGATTTATGTGGGGAGAAACAATTGTCCATCAGTCAATAAACATTTAATGAGCTCCTACTATTTTCCAGACACTCTGATGAGTGCAAGGAATACCAAGAGAAGCAATATACAGCCCACACTCTCTCAGTATAATGGGGGAGATAATATGCAAGTCAGTTATATACAGGCTATGTTGGAAATAATCAACAGAAAGAAGGACACCAGGAAAGGTTTCTTGTAGAAGGCAGGATTTTAGGTGGTACTTAAAGGTAGCCATGGTTGCCAAGAGGCAAAGATGAGAAGAGATAGGCTGTGGAGTATGGGGTCCAACCAGTTAAAATTCCCAGAATCAAGAAATGGAGCGTCTTGTTCAATGAATAGCAAGGAGTGATCTACTGATCACTGCATCACAGAGTATTGGAACACAGTCAGTATAGTGTGTTTGCAAACTGTTCTATATGCAAACATTCATAGAGGGATCCAGGTGGCATACCAGATAGGGTATTGGACTTAGGAAGACTTGAGTTCAAATGTCACCTCAGACACTTAAGCTGACCTTTGGCAAAGTCACTTGTCCTCTTTCTGTCTTGCTTTTTTTTTTCTTACCTGTAAAATGGTGATAGTGATGATAAACACCAATAAAATGGTGATAATATTAGCACCTACCTTCCAGAGTTGTTAGGATCAAATGAGAGAATACATGCAAAGTGCCTTGCAAACCTTAAGGTACTACATAAATGCTAGCTACTGTTAGTGTTAGTATTAGTACAGCATGATGATGGCCATGATGTTGATGATAGAGAGCAACAGTCAACACTTACACAAAGATACAAGATATCCTAAAAAGTCTTATTTTAGTTTTCATCTATTAAAGCATAATACAGTTTTAAGCTACTAAACCTTAAATTGAGACTAAGACATTTGGGACACCCTGTAGAGTTCAAGGTTTGCAAAGCAGTTTTGTTTTGAAATAATGGAGACAGGTAGATAGAGGCAAGACATTGGAAGATATGGGTTCAAATCCTACTTCTGACACGTTATCATTCATCCTTCATTTTTTTTCAGAGAAGGGGGAAAGCAATACAATTGAGGTTAAGCAACTTGCCCAAGATCATACAGCTAGTTAAGTGTCAAGTGCCTGAGGCTAGATTTTAACTCGAATCCTCCTGATTCTAGGGTCAGCGTGCCACCTAACTGCCCCCATCCTTCATTTTTGAAGAGAGCCAATGACATCACGGACAAATCGGATGTAAGTGAGGCAGAGCTGCACAAAGTCATCAGTCTCACTTTCTCTTCCAGTGTCATCAAAGTCCAGTGACAGGACAAAAGTCAGGACAACTACCAATAGGCTGGGATGCAGTAGATGACCTTGGTGTCTTTGACCTCTGAACGAGCTCTGAAGGCTCTGCAGAGCATGCTTCGGCTGCCTTCATAGTGGCTGGATCATTGTTCTTATCAGCCCATTCTGCTGGGAGTTTTCACTTGCTTTGGGTAGACTTCATCCTAACTCACTGATAGGTTTGAATCCTCTCTGTTAACTTGAACTTAGTTTAACCCATTTGCCAAGATGGTTTTACCACGTGGCTAATGATCAAGACACAGCTTCTTAGAACCACAGGTGAGAGGTGAGGGTTAGGTGGACATCAAAGGTGGGTGAACAACCCTAAAAAGGGTTATAAGAGTAATGTGAATTTGAAGATCTTCCCTGCCCCCTAATAGGCTGAATGTAATCACATGGTGCCTGTGGTGGGAGGAGCTTGTTGAACAGGTGGAGGAGGAAGCTAGAAGTTGAAGCAGTTAGAGTTGGGAGAAAGAGAGGATGCAAGCAAGGAGACAGGTTTGTTAGTGTTTGCTTGTGGGAAGGCTTTGGGATGTTGTTGCCCCCGGTGGTGTTTATGGTGTATTAACTTCTTTGTTACTATGATGGATTCAGATTCCTGGTGTTGAGATTGAGCTTTCTGGTGTCTGAATAAATGTTTTGCTTCTGTCTTCTATATGGAGAGTCTGTTATATTTTGAGATTCAGAACTATACTGGCATATTCATAGTTGCCCTCGGTGCTATGAATATTGCGTTGGCACTAGAAGCATTCCAGAAGCCCTCACATCAGAAGCACTGGTCTTCCTTAAACACTCCATATGCATATTAGTTAGGTGGCTATAGAGGGGATGTTAAACCCCTCAGTGCTTCAAGCAACTCTTTAAGACTAGAAATCCTAAATAAGCTACTAATCCTGCATTGGCAAAAAAGTTTTCTGAACCAGAAGTTCCCTATACCTATGGAATCATAGCCCCTGAACCATTATGTACATTATCTTATTTGTTCCTTGCAATAACCTTGAGAGGTAGGTTTTATTGCTATCTTCATTTTATAGAACAGGAGAGTGGGGCTAAGAGAAGTTAGGTTACTTGCTCAAGGTTGCATAGCCTTATGGTAACTATTTCCGATACACTCACTATAGATCTTGGATAAGATCCTCCAGGGAGAGGTAAGGCTCTTGAGATCTATTCCAAATACAACCAGTGTTTTTACCATTCATGTTTATGGAAAGATGGGGGAGGTAGGTTGTAGAAGAAGCAGAATGTTCATTCCACATTCTTGGAGAACTGAATGCAAAAAATCTCCATGTACTGTGTGTACTATAGCACTTTTTTAAATAACTTTTTTGGTGGCTCTCAGAGGTCAGAAACCTACAACATCAAGGTTCTCTGCATGCAAAAAAGTCTTGGCTGGACATTTTAAATATTTACCTCAAAGTTGAACAGATAAGGAGGCTAAAGAACAATCAAAGGAAACAGTATCAAACTGTGGGCTGTAATTTTTGAGGTAAGGTTCAAATGCAAGCCAGTGGCTATTGAAAACAATTTGCTTCTTGCTCCTCTGAGCCTGTCAATTAGATTCATCTGCCAGAGATCATTAGATGATCAAATGACATATTTCCCAGGTTACCACGGTCTTTAGGCTTTTTCCCTTCTCAAGAAATAGCAGTTTGGTGACTGCAAATGAACTTAAGAGAGACAAAGTTGCTCCCTCCCAGCTGCACCCCAACCAGGACTGAGAACTGTGCTTTCTGCAATAGCTTAGCTCAAGAAGAAATCCACTTCTTTCCTCTTTGGTAGTGGGTTCACCCAATGATTTTGCAGACTCTTTCGGTAGAAATAAAACTTTCATAATCAAATTACATAATTTTAGCAATGTATTTGACCTGCAATAAAATCTAATTCATACATGTATGCATTTTGAAGATTTCCCCCACAAAACTAAGGTCTAGGGGCCAGGATGAGAACACTGGGTAAAAAATCTAGGCTCAGGGTATTGGACAGGATGGAACTTCTCTAAGGCTCTGCTTTCCTATTTTTCAAACAGGGTTCTTCTGTCTCTTCGTCCATAAAACTTAGGAAGAATGTCATTAAACACAATTACAAATTAATTCTCCTTTTGTTAGAGGGGTGGGGGGCTACAGATGCAGAATGCTGCATGTGTTACTACCAGTCACTAGGTCATTGGATTTTGTTTAATTTCTTTCTTTATTACAAAAGATTGTCCATGAGATGATAGTGAAGGATCAAGGAAAAAGACATCACTGAAAGGGGGTTTTGTTGTTGTTTTATTTTATTTTAATTGCTTAAAGAAGGAATAAGAGCATAGATTGGATCTGGAAGGGAGTTCAGTGGCCATCTAATCCAACTCTTGATGAGGAAAATATGACCCACAAAGGGGTCATCTGTGGTATAATTTGAACCCAGGTCCTCTGACCCTAGAACCAGTACACTCTCCATTACACTACACTATTTTGAATGAAAGCAATCAGGTGGCCCAGTGGAGAGAGTATCAGGCCTGAATTCAGGAAAACTGATCTTCCCGAGTTCAAATCTAGCCTCAGACTCTTACTAGCTGTGTGAGCCTGGGTAAGTCACTTAATCCTGTTTGCTTCAATTTCCTCATCTGTAAAATGAGCTGGAGAAGGAAATGGCAAACCCCTCTGCCAAGAAAACACCACTGGGTTCTTCGAAAGTCAGACATGACTAAAAAATGACTGAACATATTTTGAATGGACTGATATAAAAAGAAAGTAGCTATTGTGACTCATGTTTCTAGACACAGAAGGCAGTCATACACTGAAGTTATGAATATTTTACCTCTTCCTCTTCCCATGGCCTCATACCCAATAACTATTGATAATGTTGTTCAGTCATTCAGTCGTGTCTGACTCTTTGTGACCCCATAGACCATAGCATACCAGACCCTTCTCTATCCTCCATTATATGTTGAAGTCTGTTCAAGTTTGTGTTTGTTGTTTCCATATTTCCATCTCATCCTCTGCTGCCCCTTTTCCTTTTGCCTTCAGTCTTTCACAACATCAGAATCTTTTCCAATCAGTTCCACGTTCTCACGATGTGGCCAAAGTATTTAAACTTCAATATTTGACTTTCCAGTGAATAGCCTGAATTAATTTCTTTGAGTATGGACCAATTTGATCTTCTTATAGTCCAGGGGACTCTCAAAACTCTTCTCCAGCACCACTATTCAAAAGCATTGATTCCGTGGCACTCAGTTTTCCTCATGGTCCAACTCTGACTACCATATATTGCTGCTGGAAAAACCATACCTTTGACTGGACAGACCTTGGTTGGTGAGATGTCTCTGCTTTTTAACATGCTGTCTAGATTTGCCATAGCTTTTTCCATAGGGAGCAAGCATCTTGTAATTTCATGGCTGTAGGCCTTGTCTTCAGTGATCTTTGAGCCTTAGAATATAGAATCTGACACTGCTTCTATTTTTTCTCCTCCTATTTGCCAGGAGGTGATAGGACCAGTTGCCAAAATCTTGGGTGGGGTTTTTTTTGTTTGTTTGTTTGTCGGTTGGTGTTAAACTTCAAGTCAGCTTTTACACTCTCCTCTTTCACCCTCATCTTAATTCCTTTTTCACTTTCTGCCACTAGAATTGTTAGTAATAGCTCTTATTTATTTAATCCTTTATATTTCAGAAAGAAATTTTTCCTCCCTATATCTCTCTGAGATAAGAAGCAGAAATGTTATTATCTCTGACTTTGGGATAAAGAAATAAGTTTGGTGACATTAAACAGCTTACTCAAGATCAGGTAGTTAGTAAGGGGCTGAATCTGTGCTTGAGCCTTGATGTCAGATGAAGTATTTATTGGAAGTGTAAAGAGCATTAGCCTAGAGTCACAGGATCTGAGTTCAAATTATATCTCTGATTCTTCCTGGGACCTTTGACAAATCACATACATTTGCTGGACTTCAGTTTCCTGATTTATAAAATGAGGGAGGGTGAGACTAAAAGGCCCTCTAAGATCCCTTCAAGCACCAGATCAATGTTCCTATGTCCCTAAAGCCAGTGATCTTTTTCTGCCTGACAGCCTTATAAGAAAGAAAAAAAATCCCATTTCATTAATGGTCACCAAAGCTGCCAGTATAGATCCCTAATTATTTCCAAAAGCTGCTTAGAAACCTGTTGGAGCAGGTATAGACTAGATACAAATACAGTTGCTCCCAGAGGAATCCTGCATGCATATATCACTGACTTCACGATGTCAATCTGGATAGGGTCTGCTTTCCTCACTTGGCTTACTGGAACTCCATTTCCAATCCAGAGATCAGAGAACTCTTCTCATTATTACTTCAATTCCTTTTTGGGAACTAATGCCCCAGCTGTCAGATTTGTAGAATTTATCCCTGCTGAGAGCAGCCTTAGGTAAGCCAAAGAATGTAGAGAAATGCAAGACTGCGTTTCATTGTTGTTTTGTGCAGTTTCTTTGGTTGATTATTTCTCTTCATGAATTGTCACAGAATTTCAGAGCAAAAGAGATCATAGGATCATAGCCGTAATTAGTAAAAATAGTAAGGATAGTAGTATTTCCATAGTATTTAAGTTTCCTAGTTACTTTACATATATTAATTCATTTTATCCTCATAATTATCCTATGAGATTGGTGCTATTATTATTCCCATTTTACAAACAGGAAAACCAAGGCAAAGACTTAAGTGACTCGCCCAGGGTCACACAACTAATAAGTGTCTGAGGAAGGATTTGGACTCAGGTCTTCCTAACTCAGACCTGTTGCCCTATCTACTGCAATCCTTAGCTTTTGAGCTAGAAGGGCCCCTCAAGATTATGCAATCCCCTCCTATTATTTTATGGCTGAGGAAGGAAACTAAGATAGAGAGGAATTAAATTATGTAATGAAGAACAGCCCTTTTGTGATGAATTAATAGGAGTGGGGACCTTGCGGCCTTCTAGGTCCTTGGGTTCCCCCTTTCAACTGAATCCAAGTTATAGGGAACAATCTTTTTATTAAGGGAATTTGTTCTGTGAAGTTTGAATTTAGTCAAAGGACTGCTCTTGAGGACCCAGAAGGCCACATGTGGCCTAAAGGCTGCAGGTTCCCTACCCCTTTAAACCCAGATCTCCTACCACTGAATGTCATTATAGTTTAGCACTTTCTGAGATCCTGGGGACAGACACAAAGCCCAAAACAGTCCTTATCCTCAAGAAAACTATATTCTATTGGGGGAAACAAGATGGACACAAATAAGGAACCTCAAAATCTATTTCCTCACTGAATGGATCATAGGATCACAGATATAGTGCTAGAAGGAAACTCAGAGATTAGTTCAATCCTGTTATTTTTCAGCTGAAAAAAATGAAAGCCCAGAGCAGGGAAGTAATTTGCTCAAGGGAGCACAAGCTATTTAGGGGGCAGTCCAGGATGTGAGCCCAGTTCTCCTATCACTGAATAGCATTACCAATTTTGAGGAATCAAGGAAGACTTCATTTTCTTTTTCATTAGACAAGCATTTATTAAATGTGTTCTATATGCAGGTCCTGGGAATTTGAACATAAAACCAAAACCAGTCCCTGCCCTCAAGGAGTTTATAATCTATCAGGTGAAATTAATACAATTTAGCAAACACGAAATACATACCAAGTGAACACGAGATAATTTGAACTAAGGGGAGGGCATGACATTGGGATGGATCCAGGTGTATGTGGGAACCAGGACCTGTTAAATTTTCAGTGTGAGCACTTACATTTCAGAAATCAGCAAAGGCTACAAATCAGGGCTTGATTTAATGTTTTCTTGATAGACTAGATTTAAGAAAACAATGGAGAAAATGTTAATAATGAGGATTAAACTTAAAAGCATTCTCCCCACTTCCCCCCCCCAGCAGTTTTAAAACATTTTCTATTACACTTTCGAATGGACCTGAATTAGCCTTTTGTAGAAGATAGTACTCAAGCTCTGCCTTGAAGGAAGCTGGTTTGTCTGAGAGAGACAGAAAAACAGAGAGAGATACAAAGACAGAGACAGAGGGAGACAGAAATAGAGAGACAGAGACAGAGGAAAAGAGTGAGAGTGAGAGTGAGAATGAGAGGGACAAAGACAGAGACAGAAATAGAGAAACGGAGACAGAGGAAAAGAGTGAGAGTGAGAATAAGAGTAAGAGAGAGAGAAAGAAAGAGAGAAAGAGAAAGAAAGAGAGAAAGAGAGAGAGAGAGAGAGAGAGAGAGGGAGAGAGATAATTCTGGCAAAAGCCGATAGATGGAATGTGATATACAGAATGTAGAATACATGAAAAGGGGTACTACACCGTGACTTTGAAAGGTGTTATGGGGCCAGGTTGTGAAGGACTTTAAATATAAAATAAAATAATTTATATTTTATACCAGAGGCAAGTAGAAGTTCTCTGAACAAAGACTAACATGGTCAGACCTTTGCCTTAATAATATCACTTTGGTAGCTGTATGGAAGATGACTTAGAGAGCTTAAAGACAGGAGACCAATTAGGAGAGGGAGTATTTTTTTGAAGCACCTACTATGTGCCTGTCACTGTACTAAGTAAGCACTTTACAAAAATCTCATTTGATCTTCACAACAACTCCAGGAGGTAGGTCCTCTTATTATCACCTCGATTTTATAGTTGAGGAAACTGAGGCAGATGTAAATGACTTGCCCAGGGTCACACAGCTTATGTGTCTGAGGGTGGATTTGAACTCTAGTTTTTCTAACCTTAGACCCAGCACTCTATCTCCTGTGCCACCTAGCTTCCTAAAAGGTGACTGAATAGTTGAGTTTATACAATAGTTTGTGGAGATCATGAGGATGATGGATATATTGAACTTTAAAGAATGGGGAGGAATTCATCAAGCATGAGAGCAGGGTAGCTAGGGGAAGGAAGGACAATTCCAGCTCTAAGATCTATGATCTTCTGCTAATTTCAATTCAATATACTATATTGCCCAATCTTTTCATTTGGGTAAATCTTGCTCCAAACAAAAAGCCGTAGGCTCCTGATGATACATCTCTGGTATTCACCATAGTGTTTGCCTAATTCGTTGCTCGTGCTTATCTAGTGATATTCCTAGACTATATCTCTGCCTCCTTCCACAAATCAGTATCATTATTGCCATCATCACCACTACCATCACCACCATCATCATCATCACTAGTATTAACATCATGCTTTAAGGTTTTCAAAGCACTTTATATGCATTATCTCACTTGATCTCCAAAATTTTAATACTTTTAGTTGGCTATCTACATTTGCAGATGAGGAAACTGAAACACAGAGAGGTTAAGTGATTTGCCCAGGATCATACAGCTAGGAAGTATCTGAGGCAAGATTTGAACTTAGGTCTTCCTGACTCCAAATCTAGTACTCTCTCCACTGTACACCCTAAATCTTGAAAGAGCACTAGATTTTACTTCCTACTTTGCTTCTTATTCATATCCTGTTGACCTTGGATAAATCATTTTTCCTTTTTGGGCCTTTCTTGCTTTATTTGTCAAGTGAAGTGTGGGTAGGATTGGATATCTTCTACAATCTTTTGCAGCTCCAAATATATGATCCTATGATATCTAAGCATATTGGGCACTGGAAATGAAATGAAACCATTGACTCCGAAAAATGCTCAAGGACAGAGGTACAAAAGTCGGAGGTCAATAAAAGATATCTTTTGTGGCTGTTTTTAAAAGAGGCATAAATAAATCAATTTAAAACATAAAAAAGAGATACTTTGTGAGCTGTTACCTTCATCTTTGACATTTATCAAAGGCAGAATTAAAGAAATATTAATAATAAATATATTTTCAAAGTTTTAACATTTGATTATTTTAATTTTCTTTTTTTTTTTTGGCTGCCCCTTCTCCCTTTGGAGTGGGCTGCAAGCTGCTGAATCTGGAAGAGATCAATTCATATTTTTTCCCTTAGTAACTTCTTATCATAGATTGCCTAAAGCAATGAATCTTCCTCAGTGCATGTCCAGGAAGTCTGTACCATTTTCTCCTTTTTGACCCAGATTCTCTGATCCGTGTATCTCTATCTCACCACCGGTTATGTAGAGCAGCTCTCTGTACATGCTGTGTAGGCCTTATTAGTAGCTTGGAAAAACAAGTGGATAAAATATGATGGGTTTGTATTCTCCAAAGGGCACTTGTAGCAAACCTCAGTTCCCATAGCAATGTTTTTTACCTTCTATTAGCATGGTACAAAGATTTAAATCACACAGTACAGCAAACTCTTAAAAAAAAAAGATATTTCTTCCCAAATGTAATCAAATTTTAGGATTAGTTTTGATTCTTTTCATACAATCTTATCTGGAAGCAGAATGAGCCAGGGTCAATAAAATATTGTTTGCAATTTAAACAGCTGAACCATTAACCCTTTCTGGACACCAGGGTACCATTTGGCAAAGAACCTCTTACTGAAAACAAAATGGTGCCCAAAGGTCCCATAATAGTATGTGGTTGAACAGAGGAGACTATTTAGTTTCCCTGACTCCCAGACAACATTTTACTCACCGCTAGATGAGGTTGCCAGAACTCCAAATCTCTCAGAGAACCTCAAACCTTCTTGAGCACTCCAGCAAAGCAATGTTGAGATCCAAAGTGTTTACCATGAGAAAGACAGCTGTGGAAACACAATGAACAGATGCCTTCACATCAATACCAGCTTTATACCGCAGGGTCTGTGCACTTGGTGATATCAGGACAGCTATACATGGACCTGGCATTTTGTAAGGGTTTTGGGTAGCTGAGAGGGACAAAGCCTGGATTAGGGAACAAAACAAAGAGAAAAGAGGTTGAGAATGCAAGACAGATACAGGTAATAAATGCAATTCATCTTCATATCTATTTCTCTGCCATTTTTTCTTGTGACAAACATTCAAAGCTCTAGTATTTAGAGTGAGGTCAGATCTGCCATTGCAGAATGGAGGAATAAATGTGTGTTATGGGATGATGTGAGGGATAGAGAGCATGCAAGATGCTTATTCTTTTATCCCCTGTATGGGTAGAAAAATTTTATATGTAATTGTGCCATTCATGAGTTCTTAGGGCCATTCCATGTGAGCATGAATCAGAGTAGAAAACAGAAAGGGAGTGATGGGACAAAGGAGGGTTGAGAAACAGCCATATATGATGTTCCCCTGTCTTGGCTCTTTTTTGCTTCTGCTCCTGGGTTTACACTTCTTCACGTGAATAATCTATATGCAAAATGGACATTTATGTCTTGCCACCAAAATATTTGTACTGAGCATCTGGGAATATGTCCAATAGCAGTGGTTCTCAACCTTCCTAATTCCATGACTCTTTAATACTGGTATGTGGGCCTATCTGCATGTGGGCGGACCCACCTGGAGATGGATAGAGGAACAGTGTCTTGGTTCCTAAGACCATTGGAAATATACGTTTTCTGACGGTCTTAGGCGACCCTGTTGGACCCCCAAAGGGGTCATGAACCACAGGTTGAGAACTGCTGCCCTATAGTCTCACGTAGTCCAGAGGATAAGTTTTCTTAGGATCATAGGTCTAATGCAAAAAGAGACCTTTGAGGCCATCTGGTCCAATCCCCTCCAAAAAAGGGGTCATTTGATAGATGAGGAAACTGAAGCTGAGACACATGAAGTGATTTGCCCAGGTTCTCATAGCTAATAAGTGTCAGAGCTAGGATTAGAACCCATCTTTCTGTTTCCAAGTCCAGACTTATGTACTACACTACACTGTTCTTCTCCCAGCATAGCATGCCACTTTACCTATATTTTCCTGGTCCCTTGATGTTACAGAAATGCTGAATCCTTTTTCAGGTGGCATATCCTTCTTTTCCTCAACTGTAGTTACACAGGTTGTTGTTGTTTAGTCCTTTGATCATGTCCTACTCTTCCCGACCCAACAGACTACACTGTCCATGAGGTTTTCTTGGGAAAGATGCTGGAGTGATTTGCCATTTCCTTCTCCAGTGGATCAGGGCAGACAGAGTTTAAGTGATTTCTCTTGGATCACCCAGTCAAGAAGTGTCTAAGGCTGAAGTTGAACTCAAGTCTTCTTGACTCCAGGCTCAGTGCTCTTTTCACTGAGTTACCTATCTACCTCCTAAGTAGAGGCTAAGTGACTTGCCCAAGATCACATAGCTAGTAAGGAACTGCAGCCAAATTTGAACTTGGATCTTCCTGACTCCAAACCCAGTGCTCTATTCACTGAACCATCTAGCTACTTCAACTATACAAGTAGTCCAGCATAAAAAGGAGAAAGTAAAATGATGCTCACTCTATGTTTTCCCTCACAGCAGAATATATAAAGGGGAAATCTATTGAAATATTGCACATGATTTCTCTCGAGCTGAAAAGAAGATGCCCCCAAGTATACAGGGATAAAAGAATTTTCATCCGGGGTGGGGTAGCTCTTAGAACAATGTGCCTTGGTGGTGACATCTTTGAAGAAATGACAGAAAACAAATTGGGAGGCAATCTGGCATAGAGATTTAGATTTGGAACTAGTGAGAGATTTGGCTTTGCGTCCCAGCTGTAATTTATACTAGCTATGTGTCCTTGGGTCATAGTCTTTACTTCTCTAAGCCTTAGCTTCCTCATATACAAAATGAAGAGAATACTATATTTCATAGATTTACTTAAAATATTTAAACTATAAAACCTTTTTCTTACATTAAAGAAAAGGTTAATTCGGGGCTGCTAGGTGGCACAGTGAATGGAGCACCGGTCCTGGAGTCAGGAGTACCTGAGTTCAAATCTGGCCTCAGACACTTAACACAAAAAAAACTAGCTGTGTGACCTTGTGCAAGTCACTTAACCCCAATTGCACTCCAAAAAGCAAAAAGAAAAAGGAAAGAAAAGGTTCATTCAATTCAATTCTGGAAGTATGTATTGTCTACTATGTACCTCCCATATCCACTACCAAATGGACTGAGACTTTAGGAGGAAGGCTTCATGAAACAGGTGGGTTCTCAAGCTGGATATGGAAGGATGAGTAGAATGTCACAGGTAAAGATGGGTAGTAGATGAATAGAAACATAGAAGAAGGAGATAAGAAAAACTCATGACATGTTGCAGAAAAGCAGGATAGACAGCCCAATTTGAACAAGATTCTTTCAGACCCCTGGGATACTATTCAGGAAGTTGCTCTTTCTGAGTATTTAGATAGCACCCTAAGAGGGCTGACAAGGGTGTCATTCAGCTACTCCAGGGCATCCTGGATTTCCTTTTAAACAACTGACATGAGAATTTTCTCCATTAAACAATAAGTGTCCAGTTTGGAATAATTTGGATACATGCATGTATACATATATGTCATATATACACGTGCGTATATATATGTATACACATATACTTACATGTATACACAATATATATTTGTGTATATAGGTGTGTGTATACATACACACACATATATTCCATACTTTTACCTATTGCAATAACCTTCTAATTGGTCAATTTGCCTCAATTCTTTCTCCACTCCAAACCATCCTCCACACAATAGCCAAAATGGTTTTCCTAAATTATAAATCTCACCATGTCACTCCTCCCTCTCATCTCCTCCTCTTCCTCACATACACCTCTAGTCAGTAGTTTTAAAAGCTCTTGAGTCTGGCTCCTCCCCATCTTTCAGTTCCTAAGTTCTATGCCTTCCATGCCCTATAAGATACAGGCATTCTAGTCTCCCTGCTATTCCTTGTACATGACACCCATCTCCCCTCTCATGCCCTTGCATTCACTGTCCCCCATGCCTGGAATGTTCTGGATCCTCACCTCCACCTCTGCTTCCTTGGCTTTTTCAAGACAGCTCAAACCACCATTTACAAACCTCTCCTATTCCTCCTATTTGCCAGTGCCCTCCCCTCTCAGATTACCTTCTGTCTTGTCTTTACATATATCATCACATATCTTGTCTTTACCTCGATATTTACATGTTGTTTTCCCACTGCAATGGAAGTTCCTTAAGGAACTTAAGTTCCTTAAGGACAGTTTGCCTCTCTTTGTACCCCTAGAATTTACCTGTCATATAGTGAACACTCAATAGATGTTCCTTGGTCAGCTGTCTGACCTTGCCTGGACTTCCCTCCCAACCTCAACTGTTAGAATTCTTGACTTCCTTCAGTAATCATGTCAAGAGAAACTTCCTCCAGGAGACCTTTTCTGGTCCTCCCAGATGCTAGTGCCATCTCCACTAACTCTATATTTATTTTGAATGTTCTGAATTTTATAAGTTGTCTCCCCTATTCAAATGTATACTCCTTGAGGGCAGGAACTGGTTTTTCTTTTCCTTTGTATACCCAGTGCTTAGCACCATACCTGGCATATGGTAAAAGCCTGATTGACAGATTGACCTATGATTTCATTCATATAGGGACCTCCCCAGGGATTAAACTCCCTCCCATAATGCTGACAATGATAATGCTAATTAACATTTCTACAGTGCCTACTATGTATCAGGCATTGCTGTGCTCAGCATTTAATAACTCTGGGAAGTATTTGGTATTATCTTCATTTTATAGATGAGGAAACTGTGGTAGAGATTAAATCACTTGCCCAGAGGCACACAGCTAGTAAGTATTTGAGGCTAGATTTGAACTCATGTCTTCCTAGTTCCATGTCTAGTGCTCTAACCACTGCACTACCTAACTGCCCCTACTTACAGTACATATTCCCCAATTCATCACTTTACAGAGTTATCTACGCCAGGGCTTCTTAAACTTCTTCCACATGAGACCTCTTTTCACATTTCAAAAGCTTTAGTTGGTGTAACAGCATGCCCAGTGCAAAGTGCATATGATGTGTGTTCAGAACCAAGGCTGTAGTGAAGTTGTGCAATGAAACACAAGCAAGTGCTTCCACAAAAACCTCAGATTTGTCATGCATTTGATTTTTTTTGTCCTTTTGGAGGGGGGAAGGCAGATCATTTGGGGTTAAGTGACTTGCCTAAGGTCACACAACTAGTAAGTGTTAAGTGTCTGAGGTCAGATTTGAACTCAGGTCCTCCTGATTCTACGACTGGTGCTCTATTCACTGCACCACCTTACACAATTGATTTTTAATTAATTTTTGGTTATTGTATGTTCAGAAACCTTTTACTGCTGCCAAGACCTCATATAGGGTTGAGACCCACAGTTTAAGAATCACTGGTCTAAGTCACCGAAAAGTTAGGTAAGTGACTCCCACAGCCCCAGTTTGTGTTAAAAACTAGAACTTTGCTCTCTTGATGGCCAGTTCTCATCATCACTCCATGCTGTCTCTCTCTTATGCAATTCTTTAAAATCTATATATTTAAAGAATTTACACATAAATGTATATGTAAAATAAGGATCCAGAGCATTCTAGGTACTGTGCCAAATATAAAATGAATACAGTTTCACTCCTCTAAATGTTTACATTTGAAGAGGGCACCGCTGTACCTGATGTAGCAAGTGCATCCTAACATTTGATTTATAAGAACACATTCTATCCTAGACTCTGTGCTGCTTCTTATACAGGCCAAGAAGTTCTTGAGTTGTACTTACTGATTAGAAGAAGAGGATCCACCCTGATTTTGTCCTACTGGGGAGGGAGAGAAAGAAGGGTGGCTAAGAGCCAGAGGAATGTATGACTGGGCAGATTAATGAGCCATCAGAGGAGGGGAAGCTGCAGTTCCCCATTCAGGTTCGTGGACAGTGTCTGTCTGTGGTGTGATGAAAAGGCCTGGGTTTGAGGCCAGAGGGTGAGAGTGGCTCCACATGTCCCCTACCTCCTGCTGCTATGGGGCTGGGAGAACAATGGAGAATTAGAAAGGCAGCGGCACGTGGAAGGCAGCTGACTTGGAGGGATCGAAAATAGGCCATTTGTCCTGTCCAATGCTAATGTGCACAGGGGGCCCAGGCAGGAGTCTGTGTGTATAGGGGTGGAGTGGGATGGGATAGGGATGTGTGTGTGTGTGTGTGTGTGTGTGTGTGTGTGTGTGTGTGTGAGATGAATCTCTCTTCTTGACTTTTTGATCAAATACTGCGATGGTCGCTCCCAGCATTTGATAAATTACAATTAGGGCTAACCCCATGATCTCACCAGTTGTCCTAATGACAGTGAGAAGTGAGATTTAGCAAACTGGCAGGAGGGGCTTGGGGTTAGCAAAAGAAAGAGAAAGAGACGGACAGAGGAAGAAGGTGAGGGATTGAAAAGATGAGAGAGAGGGAGAAGGAGAGAGACACAGAGACAGAAACAGACAGAGAGAAAGTTCAGGCTTTAGCATCATGACAAAACAAGATCTCTTTGGGAATTTATTGGCTCAATTTCTTTTAAAAAATGTTAGAATAAGTAATTCTAAGAGTTTCCATCTATTGGTAGATCAAATCCCATTTTTCTGCATGCCATAGGGTATGACCCAATCATTTTTACACACTGCATTTTTGTTGTCATAAATATTACTATTAATATACCTTGGAATAGATATAATTATGGTAAGTATAAATATTAGTTAATAAAAATAATTCATATAAATATTAATATGCTTTGGACAACTACACTTTGGAAATCTGGACCTGGATTGGAAATCTTTTTTCTTATACCCGGATTTACATTGTTATCATGCTGATCTTTGTTAAGGAGATATGACCTATACTACCATTCTTCCAAAGAGCTCAAAGGCTTTACATAATCACTCACTCTCTCAAGGTCTTTGGACATTGGAAGATATGAATTACTCATTCATGCCACTAGATGGACACGTAGCAAATTGAAACTCTAGGACTTTGATGCATACATGGTCAAAATAGCACTGATTTACAACTGGAATGTAATTTAGAAAAATTCTCTCATTTTGTAGTTCGTGAAACTGAATTTCAAATAGAGGAAGGGACTTGCCCAAGGTTACCCAGATAAGTAGCAGACCCTAGGAACATTAAGTGTTGGGAGATGGGAAAGGGGTTATAAGACCTGCTAGACAACTTGAGGGTAGATGGTATGATCAAATCTTCTTAGACAATCAATCCTGAGTCATTTTCAAGGTGTGAGTGATACTAACTGGGATGTTGACAATTCCAGGTTATCATGAGGAAGTCGTCTAATGCACATAGTGAAATTAGGTGCTGACGGTTTAAATATACTTTGGGATTTACAAAACACTTTCCTTACAAACACCCTTAGAGACAAGTAATGCAAGTGTTATTCTCATTCCTCAGATAAAGAAATTAAGGCATCTAGGTGCCACAGTGGATAGGGTAAGTGCTGGATCTGGAGCCATGAAGACCTGAGTTCAAATGTGGGCCTAAGATATTTACTAGCTATATGGCTTGTTGTCTACTTCAGTTTTTCAATCTGTAAAATGGGCATGCTAATAGTGTCTATCTCCCAAGGTTGTTGTGAAGATAAAATGCCATGGTATTTGTAAAGGGCTTTGTAAGCCTTAAAGCCCTTTATAAATACTAGCTGTTATTAGATAAATTATTAGAAAGGGTAAGTGATTTACTCTGAGTTCTGTGGTAAGCAAGTATCTGACCTGATACTTGAATCTCCCTCAAATATCTCATAGCATTTTGGATCATGCCATAATAGAATAAAATAGAAGGAATAAAGGGATCATGCTGCCCAGCAGTTCTTTTTTTTTTTTTAACTTAATTTAATTTTACTGTATTTTTTTTTTCCAGCAGTTCTTAAGATGCGTTGTGGGAATCTCCTGGAAGTTTCCCAGATGCTTTCAGGGGTGGGGGGCCATTTTTGAGGTCAAAACTTTTTTCACCATGACACTAAGATGGTTTAATTTATAATGTGGCAATCATCAATACCTACATTGACCTACATAATCCAAAGCGTTTAGGATAGTCCTGAGTAATTTTAAGATTGTAAAGGGGTCCTGACATCCAAAAGTGTGAGAACTGTTGTTCTAGCTCCATCTTTTCATTTAACAGATGAAGAAATGTAGACCTAGAGAAATGAAATCATTTGTCTTAAAGACAAAGATGTAGTAAGTAGTAAGGATGGTAATATGTAGCAGAATGAAAACTTAAACCTATGTCTTCTGATGCTCAATCCATGGTTCTTCTTCACTAAGTCAACCTGCTTAGACTTTCCCTTTGCACTCATCTCATTTTCTGTTGTTATCTGTGAATTTATTTTTCTCTTATATTTTCTTGAAAGTGTGATCCTTACCATCTTTGTATTCTCAGCTCCTAGAATAGTGCTTTGTTGAATGAACAGACTCAGGTCTTCTATCTCTAAAACCAGTGAATGTTCCTTGGAGCATACCACATTATCTCTAAGGATGAGTGAAGAGACTTGGGTTTTAGTCTTGTCTATGCCACCAATTAACAGGGTACACATTAGATAAGTCACTTAACCTCTCTGGGCCTCCGCTGCTCAGGATGATTAGCCTAGATGAGTTCCATGGTTCCCTGTAGACTCAGGGGTAGTTAAGTGATACAGTGGATAGAATGCAACACTGGGAATTAGGAAGATGTATAAATTCCAATCCTACTTCAAACGCTCAGGGGCTGCGTGATTTTGGGCAACTCACTTGACCCCTCAGTTTCAGTTTTCTCATCTATAAGATGGGGAGAATAATTGCAATAATATCAAAAGGTTATTGTGAACATCAGATGAGATATTAGCACTTTGCAAACCCTAAAGCATTATATAAATGCTAGCTTGTATTATTATTAGTTATTATTATTGGTTAGTTATGACTTTTCTATGATGCCGTGGCTGGTGGATCTACTAAGATCATCAAGAATAATCCTTTTATTGTTGAGAAGAGGACACTAAAGTCCCAGAGGTGAAGAAGTCTGTCCATAGTAATATAGGTAGCAAGTACATGGTGGTGGAATTTGAAAACAGGCCCTCTGACTTCCATTTCCATATTCTTTCAACTATACTGTGTGGTCTCATGTACTTTTGAACTGACAAGTTATGGCAACTACCTTTCCCATTTGATTTGTAAGTAAGGAACTCTGACATTGGGAGCAAAGTGTCTTACCTCCTATGACAAGTTTCCATGCTTGAGAAACAAAGTTATTGCCTCCTGGCCACATCTTCCAAACTCTAAGTAAATCACAAAGTCCCAAACAACAGCATCCAACAACCTGTCTTGCTTATGCCACTATCATCAGTTAATAGGTCTTTCACAATCCTTTAGCCCTGTTTTTCCTTTTGGAAGAATTTAAAGGCTGTGTGTTCAGAGTTGGCGGTTGGGGAGCCTTGGGAAAGACTCAGGATACAGAGAGCTAATAACCTTCCCTCATTCACGAAGCTAACCCTTTTGGAGGTCTGCAGTTCCAAGGTCCATGACCCCTTCCAGATTTTCCCAGGCAACCCTTTGTGGGTCTTGACTTCTGGCCTAATCCATACACAGGTAGGATTTGAGTGGCATTTTTGTTCAGACAAAGGTTACTTCATGGAAAAGCTCAAAGCAAAGAAAAAGAAGCTATATTATCTAAAAATCAAGCGCAGACTAGCTGGTGAAAAGAAAGTTATAGCTCAAATGTTTCTACCTATCTGTCTTTAGGAACCTTGTCTTCCTTTCAGCTAAGAAGAAAATTGCCAAATGGAGCCCCCCCTATTTTTTTTGAAAATGCTTCTCCCATCTCCAGTGCATAAGCTGTGCCCCACGTATGTCCTCTATCTCACAAAATCCTCAGCTTCCTTAAAAGTTCAACTTACATGCCACAATCCTGAATTTCCCTTTGCCAGTCACTCCCCAATTATTCTGTCTCTCTGTCTTTCCCTCTGGTGCAGGCATGTAATTATATAAGTATGTATGCATTTGTGTAGTTCTGTTTCCTTTATGGGCATAGTATCCTTTCCCCCACCTCCAGCAGAATATAAACTCCTTGAGTGCAGAGGCCATTCAAAAAAAATGTTTTTTTTGTCTTTCTATCTTTAGGACCTAACACAGTGTCTGACACACAGTAGGTGCCTGATGAATGCCCGATGAATTAAGCAGTTGTGAATTGCTCCTTTAATCACTTTAACAAGTGAGAATTCATATTCCTATGCCCCTTCACAAAAGAATTACTTCACTGCAATCCTGTGGGTAAGGAATGAAGATAGTATTATTCTCATTTTACAAATCAGGAAACTGAAGCTCAAAGAAATTAATTTATCCATAGTCACATGGCTGATGAATGGTGGATCCAACATATTAACTCATGTCTTTTCACTGAAGTCCCTACTTGATTTCACTATCTTATTTGTTCCCTACTCACTAAGTCATGGAAATTCCAAGAAGATGCACCTGTCATTCACAGTCGCCACAGGCATGAGGGGAGGAAGGATCCTGCTTACTTTCCCATCTTAGCTGTATCTCAGTAGAAGATGAGCAAGGAAAAAGGGAAAGGAAATTTGCCTTCCAGAATTATTATGTTTGCTATTTCTTTTAAACAATCTGAATACGTTTATTTATATAAAAATGTGAACAGAAACCTAATTAGGATCTCTGTATTTTTTCTTTATCTCCCCACAGGTGCTTTGAGAATACCCATTTTGAATCTACATCAGTAGAAGTGATGTGAGAAAAGGTATTATACTCTAATGAGTTCATTCAATGTAGGTAGCTAATACTGATAATTCAATGGAGGTAGGTTGTTCTTATTTTTCTCCCTGGCTATTTATTTTTAATTGGCTTGAAGTAGCCAGGCAATTGCCCTCACTCTCCAACTCATCCTGCCATTTGCACAAGACATAGTTTACAAATACTAACATAGAATGATCGTCATATTAGAAGAGATTCACCTGTAGAACCCGGGTTCAAATCTTACCTCTAAAACTTAATAGAAATATGACTTTGGCAAATCATTTGCCCTACCTGGGACTCAATTTCCTTGCTTGTAAAATGAGTTCAGTTAACTCATTTTTCAGCCATGTCAAACTCTTTGTGACCCCATTTGGGGTCTTCTTTGTGTGTGAAAATCTTTTAAAAATTTATTTAATATTTTATTTTTACCCCAAGTACATGCAAAAACAATTTTTAACATTCAATTTTGCATTCCAAATTTTCTCTCTCCCTCCATCTCTTCCCTTCCCCCTCATTGAGAAGGCAAGCAATTTGATATGTTTTATGTGTGAAGTCATGCAAAATGCATTTCCATATTAATCATGTTATGAAAGAAAACCAAAAACCAAAGACCAAAAAAAAAAACCCAATGTGAAAAATAAATTTATTAAAAGAAATAAGTATGCTTTGATCTTTATTTAGACTCCATAGCATTTTTCATCATAAATCCTTCAGAATTGTCTTGGATCATTGTATTCCTCAGGATATGTTGACTGTCATACAATATTGCTGCTACTATATACGGTGTTCTGGTTCTGATTATTTTACTTTGCATCAGTTCATATAAGTTTTTCCAGATTTTTTTCTGAGAGCATACTGTTTATCATATCTTGTATCACAATAATATTTTGTCACGATCATATACCACAATTTGTTCAGCCATTCCCCAATTGATGGATATTCCCTTATTTTCCAATTCTTTGCCACCACTAAAAGAGCTAGTGTAAATATTTTTGTACATATACATCCTTTTCCTCTTTTTTATTTTAAATCTCTTTGGGATACAGACCTAGTAGTGATTATGATTGGATCAGAGGGGATGCATAGTTTTATAACCATTGGGTATAGTTCCAAATTTTTCTGCAGAAAGGTTGAACCAGTTCACAAATCCACCTACAATGCATTAGTGTCTTAATTTTCCCACATCCCTTCCAACATTTGTCATTTTCCTTTTCTTTCATATTAGCCAATCTGATAGCAGTGGAGTGGCACCTCATAGTTGTTTTAATTTGCGTTTCTCTAACCAATTGTGATTTAGAGTATTTTTTTCATATGACTATAGATGGTTTTAATGACTTTGTTTGAAAACTGCCTGTTCATATCTTTTGACATTTATCATTTGGGGTACAGTCCTAATTTTTGTGAATTTAAAGCAGTTCTTGATATATTTGAGAAATGAGGCCTTTATCAGAGAAAATTTCTGTAATTTTTATTCACATTTATGATTACTGATTATATTTCCCTTTTTTAATCCTATTCTCTCTCTTCTTTTACCTTGTGCATCCTCAAAAGTGTTTTGCTTCTGATTACTATCTCCCCCAATCTCCCCTTGCTTCTATCACTGCTCCCCCTATTCCCTTCCTTTCCTTTTCTGTAGAGTAAGGTACATTTTGATAATCAACTGAGTATGTAAGTTACTCCTTCTTTGAGCCAGTTCCAATGAGGGTAAGGCTCATGCATTCCCCTTTCCCATATCCCCCTCCACTGTAAAAATTCTTTTGTGCCTTTTTTTAGGTGAAATAATTTACCCCATTCTACTTCTTCTTTTCCCCTTCGTCCAGTGCATTCCTCTTTCTTACACTTAATTTTATATTTTTAGATAATCATCCCATCTTATTCAACTTATGCCTGTGCCCTCTATGTTATACTCTGTCTAACTGTCCTAATAATGACAAAGTTCTTAGGAGTTATAATTATTATTTTCCCATGTAAATTGTAAACAGTTTAACTTTATTGAATCCCTTATGATTTCTCTTTCTTGATTACCTTTCTATGCTTCTCTTGAGTCTTATATTTGAAAGGCAAGTTTTTTATTCAGGTCTGGTTTTTTCTTATCAGAAATGCTTGAAAGTCATCTATTTCATTAATGATCCTTGTTTTCCCCTAAATAATTATACTCAGTTTTGCTGGGTAGGTAATTCTTGATTATAATCCCAGCTTCTTTACCCTCTTAGATATCATATTCTAAGTTCTCTGATCTTTTCATGTAAAAGATGCTAAATACAGTATAATCCTGACTGTGACTCCATAATATTTGAATTATTTCTTTATTGCTACTTACAATATTTCCTCCTTGACCTGAGAGTTCTGGAATTTGTCAATTATATTCCTGAGAGTTTTCACTTTGGGATCACTTTCAGGAGGTGATTGATGAATTCTTTCAATTTCTATTTCCCTCTCTGGCTCTAGAATATCAGGGTAGTTTTCCTCATTAATTTATTCAAAAATGATGTTTAGGTTCTTTTTTTTTTAAATCATGGTTTTCAGGTAGTTCAATAAATCTTAAATAATTTCTCCTGGATCTGTTTCCCAGGTCAATTGTTTTTCCGGTGAGATATTTCACATTTTCTTCCATTTTTTTGTGATTTTGATTTTGTTTTCTTGCTTCTTGATGTCTCATAGAGTCATTAGCTTAAATTTGCCAATTCTAATTTTTAAAGAATTATCTTATTTTGTACCTCCTTTTCCATTTGGCCAATTCTACTTCCCTTTTTTTTGCTTTATATTTTTGGAGGGCAATTGGGGTTAAGTGACTTGCCCAAGATCATATGGCTAGTGTTAAGTGTCTGAGGCCAGATTTGAACTCAGGTCCTCCTGACTCTAGGGATGGTGCTCTATTCACTGAGCCACCTAGCTGCCCCCCCCCATTCTACTTCTTAAGAAGTTCTTTTCTTCAGTGAATTTTTGTATCTCTTTCTCCTAATTTGTTTTTTAAGGTGTTCTTCTCTTCATTGGATTTTTCTGCCTCTTTTTACCATTTGTTCTATTCTGTTTTTTAAGGTTTTTTTTAAATTATATTTTTTGCGCTTCCTTTACCAATCTGTTAGCTTTTTCCATGACTTTCTTGCATCACCGTCATTTCTTTCCTCAATGTTTTCCTTTATCTCTCTTATTTAATTCTTAAAATTCTTTTTGAGCTCTTCCAGGAATTCTTTGTGTGCCTGAGACCAATTCATATTTTCCTTTGAAGCTTTGGATATAGGCTTTCTTTCTGACTTTCTCAGTTGTCTTGGGCTGGAAAATTGTTTCATTCCATTCTTTATGGGTTTTGCTGCTCCAGAATTTTGTTTGGAGCATTATTTAAAATTGTTTGGAGGGGAATTTGGGAGAGCTCAGGTGAGTCCCTGCATTTTCTCTGCCATACTGGCAGAGAAATTGAATGAAACCATTTGGGGTTTTCTTGGCAAAGATACTGGGGTGGTTGCCATTTCCTTCTTCTACTCACTTTACAGATGAGGAAACTGGGCCAAACAGGGTTAAATGACTTGCTCAGGGTCACATAGCCAGTGTCTGAGGGCAAATTTGAACTCAAGAAGATGTTACTACTACTACTGTTGCTTCCACTACTACTATCACTACTATTTCTACTACTGCTGCTATTATTAGTTCTATTACTACTACAACTAATTTAATGAAATTAACTAATGATATAATTTATATTGATATGTAAGGGTTACAAAGAGCTTTCCTCATTGGCTTGTGGATTCAGAGTTACTTGCCAGTTTGAATAAGGGCCTGAATCCAGGCCATTAAACAACAGATTTCTAACTGAAAGGAATCTTAGAAGCCATCCTGTCCCATGTTTTTGTTATACACAAGGAAATTGAGTCTTAGAGAGGTTAAGGTATTTGCCTAAGGTTACACATGAAGTGGCCAGTATTCAAAGTCCAATCCTTGGATTTCAAACTCAGCATTCTTTTCACTATATCATGCTACTTGTTTCCTTTAGACTTAACTTAGTGGTTCTGGGAAAAAGAGAGAACAGATCTGATATTTTAAATCCGTCCAGTAAATACTTCCAGGTAGAGATTGCAAATAGTTTCAGGCAAGATGAGGACAGTGTCATTCTGCAAATATCCAGGCCTTAATAATAAACCAAGCCAAGAACAAATTTTAATTTATGGGGTGCAGCTTGGGGGCATGGTTGGGTGATTATCACACTTGAGAAATCATTTTGGAATAAGTTTCCTGGTTTTATGTAAATCAGTGTTTTCCATATGGATGGAGTATATAGTAAGGGAGGGAGAACTTTGAGGGTTGAGGGGCTAAGGTAGAGACTAAGTAGGCTAGAAGTTGGTGGGGAGTGGGGTACAGCAGGGGAAGGGAGAGGCCAGAGTCATAATTAGTGACAAAAGTCTAGAATCAGGGGTGGGGAACCTGTGGCCTTGAGGCCACATGTGGCCTTCTAGGTCCTTGGGTGCAGTCTTTTGACTGAGACCAAGTTTCACAGAACAAATCCTTTTATTAAAGGGATTTGTTCTGTGAAGTTTGGATTCAGTCAAAGGATCACCCTTGAGGACCTAGGGGGCATATGGCCTCAAGGGTGCAAGTTTCTTATCCCTGGTCTAGATTTAAAGTAATAGCAGTCTACCAGGGTATCCTAGGTTGAGCTATATAACAAAGACTCTGGAGAAAATAAGAGGTATTCCATTACAGTCTAACTGCTAGTTAAAATGAGAGACCACAGGAAGAGAGAGTCCCATACTAGGAGGCAAGAGACTTGGCTTTTGGCCCTCATTCTGTCATTAATTTCATAGGTTCATAAATTTAGAGCAGGATAGGACTTGAAAGTTCATCTAATCTAGTGGTTCTCAAAATATAGTCCAGGAGGTCCCTAAGACCTTTTCATGGAGTCCTCAAAATCAAAATTATTTTCACGTGAATGTTAAGATGTTTTAATTTATAATGCAATAAATATCAACAGATAAAACCCACATAAACAAAAGTTCTTGGAGGGGGAGCCTCAAATTTTTTTTAAAAGTATAAAGGGGTCCTGAGAGCAAAGGATTTTAGAGCCACTGATCTATGGCAAGTCCTTCACTTTATAGATAAGGAAATGAGGCTCGGAGAAAGTAATTTATTCAAGCTCTCAAAGCTGTTAAGTGATAGAGCTGGGCTATGAATCTGAGTCCTCTGGCCCCAAATATAGAGTGTTTTCCTTCTTTTTAAAATGAAGGGAATGCAGATGATCATTAAAGCCCCTTCCAGGTGTGACATTTACAAATATATGAAAGTTCCATTGGCTACAATTTATTTAGATTATTGTTTAAAAAAATTAAGTGTGATGGAGAACTAGGGTCATTTTGGTGCTTTAAGTTTTGTTTGTGACTTTCTCTTGGGAGAAAGAGTGCTTGGAATCTGGTCTATCTGTCTCTTTGATCTTAATGTATTGGAATGTTGCCCTGAAGGAATTTTTTTTTTTTTTGTAATGCATCAACAGAAAGAAACTCTCTATATCACTGTTTTGTATGCAAACTAAACACAGATTAGAAAAGCAATACTTTTGTAGAGATATTTTTCAACCCTCTGCTGCCTATCTCCCACCTCCCTGACTTTGTATAGGTTGTCTTCCACATCTAGAAAGCCTTCCCTCATCACTTGCACCTCTTGAAACCCTTAGCCTTCAAGGTTCACCTCAGGTTAATTCTTTTAGGAAGCCTATCCTGATCCCTCCTATTAGTGTTCCCTTCCTCTTCAATTTCTCTTGAATTTATTTCTTTTGTACAAATACCAAATTATATGATCCCCCTTTCTTATCCCACCATAATTTATAAGCTCCTTGAAGACAAGGATTGTTTAGCTTAACATCTTGCACATAGTAGGTGATTGGTAGGTGACTGAATGGATAGAATGCTGGAGCTGGAATCAGGAAGACTTAAGTTCAAATCCTGACTCAGGTACTCTCTAGCTGTGTGATTCTGGGGAAGTCACTTAACCTCTGCTTGTCTTAATCCAGGGGAGAAGGAAATGGCAAACCACTCCAGTATCCTTGCCAAGAAAAGTCCACGGACAGTATTGGCATGCTATTGTCCACAGAGTTACAAGAAGTTGGGCACTACTGGATGAATGAGCAACAGGTGTTCAATCGAAGTTTGTTGAACCAAATTGCATGGAACTGAATGAATTTGACTTGGATCCTATCAAAACCAAGAGGAGGTTGCCTAGAAAGGTATTTATTTCTCTGTCCCTGCAAATCTTCAAGCAAAGACTAGATGACCATTAGTTGGTGATGTTCTAGAACACATTTCTATTCAAGTCTGGTGAAACTAGATGAGTTGCAAAATCTCCAGAGATTAAGTGTTCTGGAGTTGGAGGATCAGGGTTCAAATCCCACCTCTGACACTTACTACCTGTGTGACTTCAGGCAAATCACTTCATCCCCCTGGACCTCAGTGTCTTCATCTGTAAAATGAAATTGTTAGACTAGATCATGTCAGAGGTCCTTTCCAACTCTCAATCTATGATCCTATGTGGTCTTGGAACCCTTGGAAACCCTATTTCATTTTTCTAGACTAAAATAAACAGAAGTTCTCTTCACTACCAACATCTCTGCTTGCTTTACTTTCCCCAAGACTCTACCTCTCCCTATCCCCAATACTTTCTTGCTGTTTTTGTCTCTTCTATCACTTGGAGAAAAATAATGGGAAATGTATTCAGATCAATGTGTTCCACTTTTAGAGTATTTCATTTTAAAGGTGGTTAAAGGAAGAGGGCAATAGTTGACACAGAGGAAAAAATTCTTATTAAAAAAAAAAAGCCCAGCATCAATGAAGCAAATATTTGGGAGCTGGGAGCCTCTCACATGCTCCTCAAATCACACCAGTCTATAGACAGCCAGCATCTTTGTTCAAATGTGATCCCACACTAGAATTCTAGTATGCTTATCAGGTAAAGGGATTTATGAGGTAAAGAAAGAGTAGGGGGAAGATAGGCCAAGGTGGTGTAATTGATAGAATATGAGACCCAAGGAAAGACATTGTTTATTCCTTTCTCCTAAAAAACGCAAAAAGAATGAATCTGGACTTACCCAAGTTCAATATTTAAGAACTCAATGCTATAAATTCGATTTCTAATGAGCTGCCTTCTGAGGTCAACACTAAACATGGGGCATAGATTTTTCCTACTAGGTCTGGTTTCTATGATTTTTTCAAAGGCAAGTCAAAGAGGGAAGGAGATCATCAGAGATTATCATCTGGTTTCTTTCTCTCCTTTTATAGAAAAGGAAGCATATTCTGTATAACTCAAGGCCTTTAAAAAGACCCTTTCTTTCCTTCCACAAAGACTATTAGAGAATGCAGTTCACACCTCAGCTTTTTAAGTAGGTCATAAGGCTGAAATGCATGTGACATTATCTTCCATATGGTTGCATTTGTTTTATTCATCTATATGGGCTTGTCTTTTTTTTTTCTTTATAGATAGAAGGCCCAATTTAAGGCAGAGCATGTGACAAGAGAAAGCAAAGCATTATAAAAAGTGTATTCATTGGTTTCACAGCTCAAAACTTAAAAAAAGTTTTGTGACTGAACAAATAACTGACCCTCTCTGAACCTCAATTTTGCCATCTATAAAATGGAAGCAATGATTCTTGTCTTTATAACTTCATGGGTTAATTTTAAGCACTGGGCTTAAGGTACAAGTAAATTGAGAGCCATTATTAAACCCCAATCTATTTTCCTCCGTCCAATGCAGTGCAATATCTTTAGATTGGACTTGAGGGGACAGCAGATTTCAGCCATATTTTTTTTTACTTGAGTTGGCCATGGACCCCATCTGATTGCACTCCAACGTAATGTGCCACAGCTGTTTGCTTTGCTTTGATTCATCTATTTACCTACTGCCTTCTGAACTGCTCAGTGTCAAGATACATCCTTGTGTGTATATCTGGAAAAAAGTTCCCTCATGAAAAGGAAAATGCAGACACCCATTAAACTGGGCCTTTTGGGTTCTTTCCTACAAAACACCTAGTTTAGAAGTTGCAGTAAATGTATTTTAATAAATGAATCATTCAGAACTTACTGAGAAAAATCACATTTATATGTGTGTGAAGGATATACATATGGAAAAATATATATGCATTATGTATATATGTACACTATCTATGTATACATATATACATACATGTATATATTTCTATTATGTGTA
>CM053584.1:215167435-215198505 GCA_028627135.1 Pseudochirops cupreus | reverse complement strand
TATACAGATGTATATTTATGTGTATGAAGGATGTATATATGAAAAAGCAGGTATGCATGCCATAATATGCATATATGCAGGGGTATAAGGAAAATGTATGAAAGACACATATACACATTACAGGCACGTATGTATATGTTTATATATGTATATGGTGTATGTATGAAAATTGTATATATACACATCTTCCATATTTGTGTATTGTATGTGTATGGATGATATATACACATATTTGTGTGTTTATACCTCATATGTACACATAACACATATGTGTGTACATATATGTATGTGTATGCATATGTATATGGAGTTAGAGAGAAAGATGGATAGATACTCATCTATCCATGTCTATGTGAAAAATGCATCAATATCACACATATGTGTGTATGTCCTTCTTTACGTCCCCATAACCCCAGATATTGAAGCTCACCTTGAAATTTTAAGGAGAAAATATGCATTTTTCTCTTTCTCTTTGTAGTTCCTCCCCTGGTGTTTTGAAAGGTTTGTAAACAAGAAATGTTCTGAATACTTGGCTGGAACAGTTGAAGAGGCATAAATGACCCTGTTTTGTTTTGTTTTAAAGTTTCATTGATGCTTTTTTGTTTTGTTCATCACAGTTACTTCCCAATAGCCATTTCCTCACATAGAACCCTTCCTTATAACAAAGAAAAACACTTAAGTAAAACCAACTGGATGGCAGACACAGCATAAGAACATTGCCAGCTGTCAGTGTGCCTGTGTTCCTACAGCCTCTCTAACATTTACTCTTTCTTTCTTTTATCATCTTTGCTAATTTTCCTGGGCAGGAGGTGAAATCTCAGAGTTGTTTTCATTTCGGTTGCTGTTGTTATTTAGCATTATTATTTTATTAATTTGGAGAATTGCTTCATGTGGTTATTCATAATTTGTTTTTCTTTCAAAAACTGTTTATATTCTTTCACCATTTAGCTAATGGGGGATGACTTTTCTTATATATTTGCACCAGTGCTGTAGTTCAAGGGTTGGCAAACTACAATCTAAGGGCCAAATTCAGTCCATTGCCTGCCTTTTTCTTTCATGGCCCATGAACAGTTTTTATCAGTAGTGGGTCAGATTTGGAGAATAAGCCATTGTTTGCTTACACCAACTCTAGATGACCTAGATATAAAAATGTTATCAGAGATGTTTGATGCAAAGAAATTTTCTTCTAGCATCTTTTTTTTTTAATACTAGTTATACCATGTTTTTTTTAAAGTAGCATATAATTTAAATATTTTGTTTTGGGGTGTGTGTGTGTGTGTGTGTGTGTGTGTGTGTGCGTCATCTTCTATCCCTCTAACCACAGTTATGAAAAAAATATATATGACCTATAGTTGTCTATTTTTTTCTTTTAATCTGTGTGACCTCACATTTTTTAATCACATCCATTTATAGCTTATTGTGGCATGTGCTATAAGGTAATGATCTCAGACTATTACCCAGTTTTCCCAGTAGTTTTGTGTAATAAGAAATCATTCCCTTAGTACTTTTTAAAAATCAAACACTGAGTTACCATTAGTTGGTCTTCAAATTTGCTTATTTCATCTCTCCCAGTGATCTTCTTTTCTATTTTTTAGAATTACCAAATAGAATTTGATGATTATTGATTTATAATATGGTTTGATATCTGGTAGTGCTAGATTGGGTCCACTAATAGTTTTTGTTCCTTATTTCCAGTTAAGTCCCTGAACTTTTATTTCTCTAAATTATTTTTAAAATATTATCTTTAGTTTGACAAAGTACCACTTTGTTACTTTGAATGGTAAAAAATTAAATCTTTAATATTTTGTTTATTATTATAGGTAGTATTAAGTTTAATTTAAATGGTAATATTGATTTATTAATTATCAATTTAATTATATAAATTTTATTATTGAATCTTTATTATTATAGATACTATTAAAATGTACATTATCATGACCAAATCATGAACATAACTATTTCCCTGCTTATATAAGTTTTTCATTTCTGTAAAAAAGTGTTTTGTAGCTGAATTCATAGGAACCATGAATAAATGGGTTAACTTCCAGATATTTTGTTGAATTGTAGTTATTTTGAATGGATTAGTTTTCTATCTTCTGTTCTTGGATTTTGTTAGTATTATGGGAAGTTTTGTGGAATTATTATCAATCCTGTTACTTTACTAAAACTATTAATCATTTTTAAATTTCCTTTGCTAATTCTCTTGGGTTTTCTAAGTATACATTCATGTGTTTACAATTTGGAATAATTGTTTATTCTTCCCCAATGTATATACTTTTAATTTCTCTTTTTAATGATAACATTTCCTCTACTTACTACAAAAACTTCCAGTATTTCTCTTTTGGGCATAATGCTAATTCTTGGTTTAAGATATATACTTTTGATGGCATAAGAGAAGACCCTTTGCATGAAATTCATTTTAGGGTTTTAAAATAAATGAGCAGGACTAAAACTAGCATTGAACCATTGGACCTCTGTACCAGTTGCTTTCAGATTGAGAGCTGGAAGGGACTTTAGAAGTTACCTAATTCAATCTTCTTATATTACAGATGAGGAAATATAGCCTGAGAGAGGTTAAGTGGCTTTCCTAGGGTCAGAAAGCTACTATGTAGCAGAGGAGATTCTTGAAACCAACTCCTTCTGACTTTAAAGACTGCTCTCTATCCTCTATGCCATATTGCCTCTCTATATATCTATACTGCTATTGAAGCATCCATATATGTAGATAGGTAGATCAATAGATGGATGGATAGATATAGACAGATATAGATATAGATAGATATAACATCTATATCTCTTGGGTAGACTTTGATATGGACAATGAACTATGCCCAGAACTGAAGAAGAGATGTAGTGCCAGATTGAATTGCCTTACAAAAAATGTAGGAGGGTTTTATTGACTACAGTCATTTGACAAGATTATATTAAGTGTTTCCTATGTGCCAGGTACTAAATTAAGTCGTAGGGATGTGAAAAAACAAAACAAAAAAGGAAATATAGTTCTTTCCTTCAAGGAGATCACATTCTAATGAGGGAGACAATGAAAAAATTGTGTATAATATGATGTATATACAGTATAAATAGAAGTTAATCTCAGAAAGAAGGTGTTAGCTTTTCAGAAGATCAGCAAAAGGCCTCCTGCAGTAGTTATAATCATAGCTGAATTCTAAATCAAGCCAGGGAAGCCAGAAGGTAGAGGTGAGGAGGGAAAACATTCCAGGCTTGAGGGGCTGCTGACACAAAAGAATGGGTGTGTACCTATTATTGGGAGCTTTATGTTGGAGCTAGGTGTTTCAAGAAGAGCAAATAGGCCAGTCCATCTTAATCACAGAATACACACACACACACACACACACACACACACGCACACACACACACACACACACACACATTACTGAGAGAGAGTATATAGAGGAGAATAAAGTATAAGAAGAGTAGAATCCTACCTAAAATCACTACTATCTGTAGTGATCTTAAAAAACACAAAGATAATTTTATATTTTGTCCTGGAGAGTAATAGAGAGCCACTGGAATTTATTAACATACAGTAATATAGTCAGACCTGTACTTTTGGTAGCTGAGTAGAGGATGGAAAACTTGAACCAGGGAAGCCAATTAGAAGACTCTTACAATAATACAGATGCGTCCAAAGAGTTATAAAATGGTATATACCCTTTGAGCTAGCAATATCACTATGAGGAGGTCTCTTTCCCAAGGTTATCAGGGAAAAAGAAAAAGAACCTATGTGTTCTAAAATATTTATAGCATCTTGCTTAAAGAATTGGAAATTGAGAGGATGCCCATCAATTGGGAAATGACTAAACAAGTTGTTGTATATGATTGTGATAGATAAATGCTAAGTTGTAAGATAATGAGCAGGTAAATTTTAAAAAAAGCACAGAAAGACTTGCATGAAATAATGAAGAGTCAAATGAGCAGAACCAAGAGAACATTGTATATAGTAACAGCGATATTGTTTGAATAATAACTGTGAACAGCTAAATTATTCTGAGTATTAAAAATACTCAAACCAACAACAAAGCACCTATAAAGGAAGATGCTATCTACCTCCAGAGACAGAACTGATAAACAGAAGTATCTATAGTATGTTTTTTTACATACATACATACGTACATACATACACACATACATAAGTGTGTGTTTATGTGTAAGTGTGTATGCCTTCTCTAGTTCACGGTGGGGAGGGAGGGAAAAAGACAGTTTGGAACTTGAAATGTGACAAAAATAAATTTAAATAAAAAAATTATAATTCAGGCATGAGGTGAAGTGGACTACACAAAAGTAGCAGCTGTGTGAGTGGAATGAAGGGGACATATATAGACAACGTTATGACGGTAGAAATGATGAAAGTTGACAATAAATTGGGCATGTGGGGTGAGATGCAAGGGTATTCTGGGAAATGTTTAAGACTCTCTTAAAATGCAGGGCACTTTTAATCTGAATTATTAATATTTTTCCATCACTTTATTAAGTTTAGACAGCCAGCTAAACAATAAACCAATCCCGGATTGTAGCCATTGTCAGTTTCTGAGGTGTAAATGCTCATGCTGCAAATTTAACAGTTGACTCAAGTCAATACAAACTGGTTCCAGCATATACCTTGGTAAGAGTAAATGAAGAGTTGAGGGTAAGTCTGAAGTTGGGAGCTTGGGTGCCTGGGAGAATGATAGTCCTTGGCAGTAATAGGAAAGCTAGGAAGAGGGAAAGGATTGGGGAAGAAAGATGAGCTCTGCATGGAATATGGGGAATTTGAGAGTCCTACTAGACATTCAATCACTAGTAAGAGTTAATGATACCAGACTGAAACTCAGGAGAGAGACTATAGATAGAGCTTGGAATCACCTGCACAGAAAGGTGATAAAAGGGATATAGTGAAGAGTGAAAAAGAGAAGAAAGAAAGGGAGAAGAGAGAAAAATAGACACAAAAAGACAAGATGGAGTAGGCTAGAGACCTAGGAATATGACCTGGGTGATGAAGCACTGAAGAAACCTGAGGATTAGTCAAATTCAAACAGGGAAGAGGGGCATTAAGAGACAGTAATGCCATGAAAGAGGAGAGAATATCAAGGAGAAGAGAGTGATCAACAATATCAAAGGCTACAGAGAGAAGGTTGAGGGTTGAGAACAGGCCATTAGATTTCTTAATTAAGAGATCATTGAAAACTTTGCAGAGGGCAATTGCAATTGAATGATAATATTGGAAGCCAGATTCTGGGGGTGGAGTGGTCTCTTCCTGAAACAAAGACTAGTCTTCAAAACAATATTCTTCCAGATATACTGTGTCACCACAAAATAGTCTCTGAAGAATTAAAAGTTGAATCATCAAAAGGGCAATGGAGAGGAACATAGAGGGAATAAATGTACTACAATACATTACCAACCAAGAGGACCATGAAATCAGGGAGGTGATGCCATGACTTACAAGTGAATCAGATTTAAGTGAAGAGGGGCTGTGTAAAGTCACCAGCCTCATTTTCTCCTCTGGAGCCACCTGGGTCCAGTGGCAAGATAAAGATCAGGATGACTGGAGATGGCCCCCATCAACCAAGAATTTCATAAAGGAAAAAACATAAAGGATCTCTTCAGAGAAATGTATGATTAGAGAAGTAGGCAGCCTGGTCATTTGGCAAGAGCAAAGAGTAGGCAAGGTTTCTGTGTCCCTATCACTCAGACCATTGTCTGGTAAAAAGTAAGAACTCAATAAATCCTTGTTCATTGGCTGATTAGTTAAATAACAGGACTGTGTGCTTCATTAGTAGGTAAAAAAAATATTAAGAGAAGCAGTAAAATTTCTGTAGAATGTTCAGTAGACTTCCTTTAGGGGATTTGTAGGAAAGAGTAAACAAGACAAACATAAGATAAGAGCTTGGATAGGTGGCATTCTGCATTGTTGGAGGGATTAACCATACTGATTAGACTACATATCTATTAAAGTATCAAGGAAGTATTTTTTTCAAGGTTTTTTTCAATGTCAACTGATATAATCATGTAACTTGTGTTTTGTTTGTTTGTAGGATTAATTATACCAAATGATCACCTGAAGTTGTATCACTGGTTTAAATCCAATGTAGTCATACTGAATACTTCTCTTATATGCTGCTATATATTTTTGGTTATGCTAATATATTTAATATTTTGGCATAAATATTTCTCTTATTCTTCCTTGATTAGGATGTTAGGACCATAATTGTCCCCCCAAAATAATTTGATAGAATGCATTCTTTCTAGGTTACTGAGAATTATATTTTAAAATTTAATTAATCATTTAACCTATAATGAATTCACCTGTAAATCGATCTAAACCCTGGTTTCCTTTTGTTTTGCTTGGGAGCTCATTTATGGCTTATTCAATTTTTCTTTTTGAGACTGGGTAGATTAATATTTCCATTTCTCATTGTGTTAATTTGGGTATTTTTATTTTTCATAGATCATCTTTCATTTTTAAAAACTCCCAGTTTACTGAAATTCCATTGAATCATAGTAAACAAGCATTTGTTAGCATGGGGGAATGGTTAATTATGGAAAACTATCGAAAGGACTTCTGTAGTGCAATTTGGTTGGGTTTATCAAACACAGTTTTTTTCCCCTGCTACAGTTGGGTTTTTTTAAGAACCACAGTTTTATTTACAATTTCAGATTTTATATTTGTATTTTAGTGCCTTTTAGTTATATTGTCACGTAAGTGATTGCCCTGATTTTTCATAGTCTATCGTATTTTGTAGGGCTTTTAGACCTATCAGTAATAGAAATTAGTACGGGTGGTTAAACTGTTTTATAACTCTGATAAGTTATTGCTTATAAACAGGTATTTTTATTATGTGCAATACTTGGTGAAAATATCCAGAACATTTCAAAATATTAATTTTCAATTGTATAAAGTTCTCTTATGTTATAATATGCAAATTTCTGTTTTACTATAATTTGCTAAGACTATACGTGAGTTTAGATATTATGTAATATATAAGTAGACATTTTTAATATTCCCTCATCTAAAAGAAATGTGACTTGCAAATTGGGATATTTAAGAATTCAACTCTTGAAATTCCAAATTGTAAAATAAAAGTTTTAGTGTTAACTTGTTAACCGCTTTTCCCTTAGAAATACTTAATCAACAGGTTGTAGTTCTCACAAAAATCATTTTTCATAGTATTTAATGATATTTATCTTTATCATGCACTGAAAATTCACCTTCCATTTTTACTTTGATGGCTTTATTTTCTTCTTATTTTGTGATCAAATTAGACGATGTTTTATTGAGTTTGACGTCCATTTTTTTAAACAACAAAAACCCTTTTCTGTTTTACAGTTCTGTACTCTTAAATTTTTTAAAATTAATTTTTGTGCTATGTGTCAAGAATATTTTTGGTTGCTGTTGTTGCATCAGGCTGGTTATTTGTTGATTTTTTAAAAATATTTTATCATACTTTCCTTTCATTTATCCTCTTTTTCCCATTATTTTTCTTCTAAAAATGCCTTCTGCTTGAATCCATGAAATTTTGTATGATGCCTCATTTTTGTCATTCTTCTTAACATTATTTATGTATGATGACAGTTCATTTGACTTTGTATCTTTTGCCCATATTTCCTTTATTTTTATATTTATGTACCATTTTGATATTGCAATATTGTATAATATTTATGGCAATAGTTTGTACAGTCTTTAATATTCATAGTAAGAATTCACTGCAGAGTTTTCACATGTAGTTTTCCCAGATCATTATTTTCCTTTAAAAAAATCTTTCCATAAATTACACTTTGTTTTGAAAGGGGGATATTGAAATATCTTATAATTATTGCTATGCAATATTATATTACAATTATTAGCATTATTGGCAAAAATTTAGATAACATGCCATGCAGTGCAAATAAATTTAAAATGATGCTGTCATTGCCTATGCTGCACATTATAGTTTCTTGATTTATTTCTATTCATTTTCTGAAACTGTGATTATAAATGTAGTTTTAGAAAATCTCCTGATGCATAATAAATTCTGCTCCAGCATCTCATTTTCATGTTATTTTGTTTCAACTATGTTTCTTCTGTGTCATACATCGTTAAATTTGTAACCTTCCATTCTCTATTGTTTTTTGAGGCACTGACTTAATTCATACGCAAAGTGATAATTGCTAAATTTGGCTTTTTCTCCAACTAATTCATTTGTATTAATTTAATTTTTTCTATCCTCTTTGAAGTTAGCCTGTAGTCTCTGCTATTTATTTCTATACACTGATTTGAACCTCAATTTCTCCCACAGAAAATCCTCGCCAATCTCCATCCTGTTATGACTACTTTAACCAAAATTCCTTAACTTTACTTTTATTGTTACTCTCATTGTTGTCTTCCTCTTCTTTTGATCCTTTCTGTGTTCAGTCCAGATAAGAGTATAGTAGATCTAAAGCAGGAGGGTACCTCAGAAATCAACTAGTTTCAAACCCTCATTTTACAGATGAGGAAAATTAAGTCCAGAGAGACTCATAAAATGGAGATTTAGGATTTGAATCCAGATTTTCTTGCTAAAAACCCAATGTTCCTGAGCAACAACCTACTTGATTTAAAAACAAATCAATTATTAATCTCAGATAACATCTTGGCACAATCAGTTACTTTAAGATTCCAAGTCTGGAGAGCATCACACAGTCTGATGTTCACTCCTGCCTTTAGAAACACAAGGCAAGCTGAAAGAGTCTTTAGTTTAGACTAGGTGATGCTGAGCCTGTAGCTTCTCCTTTTCATTGGTTCACTCCCTAAAAAGTGGTTCCAATAAAGGTGTTCAAATGCTCCCTTCTCTGGGAAGCCTATCTTGATACCTCCAAGCTGCTAGTGTTCCCCCAACCCACTCCCTAAATTGCACCGTTTTTAATTTGTGTATAGCCACATGCACATCTCACCTCCACCAGTAGATTGTAACCTGCCTGAGAGTAATGAGTATTTCTTTCTTTGTCCTTGTATCCCCAGTGCCAACCACAAGATACTTAATAAATGTTTGTTAATTGGTTGCTTGAGGGGGTTCACTGTCCCTGAGTTTCATTAATTCATGTTTCCTTATAGGGCACTAGGCTGTTATTTATCATCCTGGGAAATTTGTTTGTTTGTTTTAAATGATTAAAAAATATTATAAGCCAAAGTTTTCCAGGCTAAAGGAATCTAGTCACTTTTTCTTTTAAAAATTTTAACTGCAGAGCCATTGCTTTGCAAGAGACTGATATCAATTTGTCATCTTTTTTTCCCCACTTTTCCTTCACTGAACAATAAAGGAAACAATTCTAGCTTTAACAACTGGGCATAAATAAGAAAAACAGCTCAAAAAGCAGAACGCTGTGAGGCTGTTAAATGCTCAGATCCTTTTAGGTCCCACCACAAACAAGGATCAGGGACTTAAAAGAACCTTTTCACATATTGTTACTGGAACACAAGGCATCAAATCAACTTCTTTCTTCCTCTTTGAACCAAAATGACAATCATACTGAGAAGCCTCCCACCCCCCACCATCTCCTGAGTCATTCGAAGATTTTGTTACTGGAGTTATTTTAAATGGGGGAGGATAAAAGTACGAGGGGACAGATTGTGGGGGCCTAATCCTAAGCTGACAGGGACTATATGTCCCCCAAGAGATCACTTATCTTTATTGGGATGGTTCTTTGTGGGGCACATGGTACCAGAGATGGGCAATCCAATTTGAATGAGATAAGAAACAATGGAAGTTTCCCCCCACCCCCACCTCCCTCTCAAAATCCCCCTGCCACCTCACAGACTGAACCTTTCAAGTATACTAAGGGCTGGGGCGATTTGACATGGGTGTTAGGCTAACACAAACACAATACAAACAGAGACTGAACTCCCACCCCTTACTGACACAGTCTGCAGATACAGCTGTCCAAGTGTAGCCTGAAAGCCAACAGGGAAAGATGGGTATTACATCCCAAACTTGAGCCTGTTCTTAGGCCTCAATTGGAACTCCAACAGAGGGAGTTCCAGTGCTTCATAACTTTTTCCAAAAAGCTCTGGATTTAGGCAACTTAAAAAATTCATTGGTGACTCTTGCTTTCACATAATTTCATTTCCAGATATACTCCATTCCCATTAGAATTCCTTCTCTTGCAAATGACAATTTTTTAATTGACTAAGTCTGTGATTTCATTGGTGTAGGGAAATCCCAGTGAGAAAACTCCCTCCAGTGATGGCAGATTAAAGGTGTACAGTGACTTATCCGGGGTCACAAAACCATTATGTGTCAATGTTAGAACTCAAGCCCAGATCTTCCTGATTCTTGGCTCTCTCACTATCCACTATGCTACTCCCCATCCCCGATCAAAGATTTAAACAAAAATAGTCAACACAATGACTAAGTTTGACTAATATATGCAATATCCTGCCCTTGCTGTTCCTCATTCCTCCTCTGTTTTCAAGGACTAGCATTCTTTTTTTCTATTTTTCAAAGTTCAGTTTCTTTAAGCAACCTTTCAAAAAAGTCCGACATATTTTGTTGTTATTTTGTGGAATTTAGTGGGTAAAGAGTAAGGCAAAGGTTACTGCCCATGAAATGGAAGCAGAAACAAGTCATAGGATCAGAGATTAAGATCCAGAAGGGACCTCAGAAGTATTCAAGTCAAAATCTCCCTCCTCCCATTTTACAAAAGAAGAAACATTTTAAAGATGAGGAATTCTTGCATGTTTTAATGTCACAGTAGACAGTTGGCACTCTAGCACAATTTCTGCTTATCTTACTTGTGTTGTTATTAATCATCTTTCATAACTATTGTGTGTTACGTCCTTAATACATAACATATAGGAGGAAAAATTGGCCAAGACAAACACAGGCTTTTTTAATGACAATATGTTGAGTCACACTCACTATGCTCTGCATAAAGTAATAACAGCTTACATTCATATGGCACTTTATGTATTACAAAAGACCTCTATTATCTCCTTTGAGATCATCTCCCAAACAACATATTATTATCACTATTTTACAGATGAGCAACCATTATCAGAGAGGTTAAGTGGTATTCCACTGAACTGTCCACACTAGCCATCTTCCCTGCCTGGGTGTGTACTCTCCTTTTCCTTTCCACTTCTTACTCTGGGAACAATAATCAATCAAAATTCCCATTGTTTTTGGAAGAGGCATGTCAACTGATTTCCCTGTGGCTCTACTCACTGTCCCTGTGACCTTCCAAACCAAGACACCCTTCCTTGGCCATCACAGTCTTGTATGTATCCGTCATCTATTAAAATATGAGCTCTTTGAAGGTGTGAGCTGCCTTCTTTTTGTATTTGTAGCTCTAATGTTTGGTACATAGTAAGTTCTTAATAAATGTTTTTCATTCATTCATTCATTCATTCATTCATCATATAAGCAGTATGCTTCTGAGGAAAGATTGGAACCCAAATCTCTCTAATTCCAGGTCAGTGCACTATCTGCTAGACAGAATGACCCCCTACATTTATTATAAATTAAATATTAAATTCATTAAATGGGGTCTGTGTGTTACATGAAGGGAAGATTTGTCTCATACTTATTTATATTTTGTAGACTTATATCATCAAAGATTGCAAAAATTAATCTTTGTAGAAAACATTTATTAAGTAACTATAAGGTTATAGGCACTATGGTAGTTGCAGGTGATACAGAGAAAAAAAAATCAAACAGTTTCTGCTCTCAAGGAGCTTACATTCTATCCTGAGAAACTATATATATATGTATATGCATAAATGTATATGTATGTATGTGTGTATATACAAAATAAATACAAGGCAGCTGGGGGATGGGGTGAGGGTAGCAAGGTATTAGGATCTGGGAAGGACTTCAAGCAGAAGGTGGCACTTGAATTTAGCCCTTGAAAGTAACTAGGGAGGCTAGAGAATTGACTTGACAAACTCAAAGCTTATCTCTCACATATACTGACAGTGTGATCCTAGGCAAGTCATTTAACCTCTCAATGTGCTGGGCAATTCTCTAGAATTACAAGTTACAGAGATGGTACCAACCTACAATGGTAGAGGGAATATACATCTTTCTAGTGACACTTCCAGGTACTATCCTATGCTATTTCTCATCCTTACACTAATGTAGCTTACAAACCACTATGAATTAGTAGGTAATGCTTAGGTAGTTGTCCAAGACACAAAGAGTTGAAGTGATAAATTGCAAAATTACTGTTTCTGGAGTCAGAGGACCTAGGTTCAGATTCATTCTTTGATACTCGGTACCTACATGATATTGGACAAGTTGCCTAATTTCAATGGATCTCCATTTGGAAGTTGAACTCAAGGGCCTCTGAGGTCTCTTCCAGTTCCAATTCTTTGTGTCTATATTTCATCTCAAGTAATACTAATAGTAAATATCAGCGTTAAGATTTTTACCTAGAGCTTCTTGACTTCCCAACACCATCCATCCTCTCATTCTATTCCTGGTGGGTGATGATATTAATGTGTTAATGTTAAAAGGAAAAAGGCCTGGCTCCCACCCTCACATAAATACTGAGAATTCTCTCTAAATTTAGGCTTATCTTTTCTAGAAGATGATATTATTGCATTTGGAGCAAGAGAGAATCTTGTCATTTCAGAGCATCCCCAGTAAAAGTTTTCCATGTTCTTAGCAAGACTATCATTAAAATAGAGAGGATTTGTGAGTTATTGAATCAGAAGGCATAAGGTGAAACAGAGAAGGGAAAATTAAAAGTTACTAAGAAGTGCTGTATGTGTTAATCTAATAGTATTTTATATTTGATAATCTAAAGTCTAATTAGCAGAGATGAAAGAAACTTACTTATCTGGTACATTTCCATTTAAGAAGCAGTGATTAGGATTTGGAGTCAGATTTAGATTCAGGCAGGAGGTTTCTATGTCTTGGTGAAATCCAAAGGTTATAATTGTAAAGATTAACCCAGAAATTCATGGAAAAGTTAGTGGAGACGGCAAATCTCAAATTCAAAAGTGAAGCTGATGATCTGGAACCAATATACGTAAGAAATTCACATAAACCCTTTCAAAATATAGAAGAACGCTCCCTGAAAAAAAATATTTAGCCTTTAGGGGATAGCTTAAGCAATTCTCTTATGGAACTGTTTTGTTCTGCCCTTCTGCATTATTTCATGTTAATGGAGCACACTGTTCAAAGTTCTCAAGTCCCAAAGTGATTATTATTCTGTCCGTTGATAGGTGGTGATCGACTCAGGAGATAGACTTGAAGGCAGCCATCATTGCTCAAAATGTCACTGCTCCAACACATACTTGCTATCTACTTTTCTATTTTCTCATATTGTTTATTATAAACTTACACATTCTCTTACTAACAAGTACACCTTGTTGGAAATAATCACATACCATTCTTGAGCTTTCCCGTAGCTTCAGGCCAACAATGGAAGTCTTTGGAGGGAAAGGAAAGAGAGAAGGACAAGGGGAACATAGTGTTTGAAACTCCAAGGAAGTAATTTAGAATAATATAAATTACTTAATGACAATAACATCAGATTCCTCAGTGGAAAACCTTCTCATCATTGCTGCTAACCATCTTCTTGTCTTTTTAGATAAAGGACCTCTGGGTTACTCTAAAATTGTGTCACATCTTGAGAATACCCAGCATAGCTCAGAATAGAAATTAATTTTATTATCTTCCTTCTTTCTTTCTTCTCTTTCTACTTTTCTTTCCCTCCATCTTCCTTCCTTTCCTCTCTCTTACATCTCTTCTTCCTTCCTTCCTTCCTTCCTTCCTTCCTTCCCTCTTTCCTTCCTTCCCTCTTTCCTTCCTTCCTTCCCTCTTTCCTTCCTTCCTTCCCTCTTTCCTTCCTTCCTTCCCTCTTTCCTTTCTTCCTTCCTTTCTTTCAGTATATATAGTTATCTAGAAGTCTTTTATATGATCCTAAAAGTAAAGAATTTCCAACTGGTGTTACCTTTTGTATCTTTATATCTGCAGTCACTTTTCTGTGAATTTATGTTTTATTCTTCATGTATGAAAAACAATGTGGCAAAATAGACAGAGGGCCATCCTGAGAGTCAGAACAACCTGGGTTCAAATTCTACCGCTGACCTTTGATAGGTGACAAACATTATAACTACTCCGACATGAGCAACTCTATCTTAAATCTAGGATAAACGTGTTTATCGACAAGCACTTTGAGAATGTAAGAAAAATACCAATATGATAATCAGACGTGGGTCACAGTAGCCTGACATGTTTTCTAAATTTCAGATAACAAAGAATATTTCCTGTAAGTTGTTTACAAAATACATGATAATCACCTATGATGATACTGTCAGTATATTAGCAAATTATCACACACTCAAATGTTGATTGGATATTGATGACATAGTCCCTTATTCTCTTTGCTAGAATGACTAGAAAGCCAGGTCATGTCAGGCCCAGGCAGTCATTTGATTTTGTGATTATCTAGTCTGGTGTAATACTGATTAAGGTCTCTTCTGGAGGTGGCACCTGGTTAGCCCACATTGGTATGAGCCTATTGTTGTTGCCATTTTCAGTCGTGTCTGACTCTTTATGACCCCATTTGGGGTTTTCTTTGCAAAGATATTGGAGTGGTTTGCCATTTCCTTCTCTAGCTCATTTTACAGATGAAGAAACAGAGGCAAAAAGAATTAGGTGACTTGCTCAGCTAATAAGTGTCTGAGCCAGATTTGAAGTCAGGAAGATGAGTCTTTCTGACTCTAGGCCCAGTACTCTATCCACTGTACCACCTAGCTGCCTGGTAGGGATCTTAGATGAGGCCTGACACTGTCTTATATTCTGTGGACCTGCTGGGATCCCCAGTCATCATTTCCTGCAATACCACTCCAATTCACTCCACTCCTAGATCATGGACCTTAAAGTATTGTTGCATTATCCAGGGGTGGAAAGGTAGTTCCAGGTGGTTTAGCGTATGGCTGACTGGAAATTCCTACTCCCTAACCTTTGGGGACTTGAGTAATTTGCTTTCTGTGGTATGGAAACCTGAGGAGGGGCTTTTACTTTACAGGGGATTAGTTTAAAAATTGAACACTGAATACTATATTTCATGCATGAGTGTAATTTATTCTTAATCAACTGTCTATAGCATTTAAAACTTACAACTTGTCTTGCATCCTTACAGGGACACACCCCTGTGCTCATACATGTATATATATGTATATATAGATAGATAAAGATATTATATCTACCTTTATCTATCTCTATATCTAGCTATATCTATATCCATCCATCTATCTATCTATCATCTATCTGTCTATAACATGTCAGATACTTGTACTCAGGAAACCAATAAAATAACCTAAAACAGTGGGTAAGTCACTTACCCCCTTGATCCTCCAAGGCAAATCTCTAAGACTAAGTCGTGACCTTTAAGTACAAGTTTTAACATGGAATTGATGAGGTTTCCCCACCAGAAATTCTTCACATTGAAAAAAGAAAGGAAGCAAACAAAAATTTCTTACATACCTCTATGTGCCAGACATTGTGCTGAAGGCTTTATAAATGTTATCTTCTTTGACCTCCACAACAACCCTAGGGAGTAAAGGCTATCATAAACCCCATTTTAACAGCTGAGGCAACTGATGCTAGCAGAGGTTAAATGTGTTGCCAAAGGTCATACTGGTTAGTAAACTATCTGAGGCAGGATTTGAACTCAGGTCTTCTTGACTCTAGGCCCAGTGCGCAATCTACTATACCACTTAGCTGCCTCTGCTGATCTAGACCTTCCCCTCTACTCCCCCTAAATCCTTAAGTAAACCCCATAAAGGCATGGATATATTTTAACTAACTTATGATTTTTCTGCCTAGCATAGTGCTCTATATACAACAGGTGCTTAAGAAATATTTCTTGTCTTGTGGAAGTATTTTCAGTTATAGGGATTTTGGTTGTTTGTTTGGTTATTCTTACTGCTATAAATATTTTATAAAATGGCTTTTATTGGATCTCAAGTTGAAAGAATCCTCAGAAACTATCTAATCCAACCCCCAATTTTACCGAGTAGGAAACAGAGACCTAGAGAGTTCAAGTGACTTGTCCAAGCACAGCCAGGATTTGAACATAGGTCCTGTGATTCTGACATAACACCAAGAGCCCTCTACCATTCCACCCTCCCTTTGAACTTGGGAGGACATTTTCTGAATCCTAGCTGGGAGTTGGAAGCTGGAAGAAGCTCAATTATATTATTGTGAATAATTATTTTGATTTTCTGTATTGAAAAATATTCCAGGGCAAGTGCAGTTGTGCTGACAGATATTGCTAAGGATACTGCACTTTTCAGGAAAGGTGTCAAAATGGCAGATGGCTTCAGAGTCATCACCTTCCATCTTCTGCCTGGCATAAAATGATAGTATGGAAAAGGAAGATCGTTAACTTCTCTGAACAGCAGTAGTGTTTTGGGTAGTGGAGTCCTGCTTGGCAGTCGAGGGGGGAACTGAAAACTATCTGATCTGACTTGTATAAAACTGAAATTCTGTGTTTTGCCCAATTCCTAATTCCATTGACTTAACTTCCATCCATGGGGCTGCCCTCCCACCTTCAGCAGTCAGTCAGAGCAGACAGTGCAGGAGCCCTGGAGCTGGGGATATTGGATACAGTGAAGAAAATACTATAAACTGTAAATCAAAGATGATGTCTAGTTTATGAGAATTCTGCCCGAAGACACATTTTGATTCCCAAAAGCCTCTTTGCTAAAGCATTTATTACTGATCCTAATTCCTCCTGCAAACTTAGTTAATACTCATGGATATCTTTTGCATACAGAGCAGCACACATGCCGTTTGAAACGACACGTCTGCTTGACTGATGCCGAGCTGAGTGGAGCCGACTACAAAGTGGGATGTGCAACTTGAAATGACAGGGAAATATTACGTTCTGTGAACCTCCCTTGTTACACTCCTGCCATACCCTCTGCCCCCTGAGGACCTCATACTGGGAAAGTTCACACTGTAGGGAGAGCCCCTGCTCCATGTTCTCTGATCAACAGGGTGAGGACTGATTGCTGAAATAGCCCAGAAGCTCTTGTTCTTTGCATACCAGGCTCCTCTGAGCCAGGCTTTATTCCATTTGTCTTTGTGAGGTTCTCTGCCTTGGTTTCACTTAAGCATCCAACTTCCAGGCCCCCTAGCCTTATCTCAGTGTTTGAAAGTTTATGTTCTATTTTTTCTTACTTCTATAATATTACTTCTGAAATAAGCATACGCTTATATCCACTGAGATCACTGACATATCAAATGGCCTGACTCCTCTAATTTGGAGATATTAGATAAAAAGATATAAAGTTATCTAATTAGATAGTTAGATAGACAGAGATGAAGAGAGATAGCTAACCAAAGAGGCAGATAGAAAGATAGTTAACTAGATAGATAAATTGTCACATATGGTCACAAAGTTAGCTAGATAGATAGATAAGCACATTCATATAGTGTTTTATTTGTGTTAACTCACTTGATCCTTAACAAGAGCCTGGACACTATTATGATATCTACTTATCAGATGAGTAAACTGAGCCTTACAGGCTAAATAATATGAGAGGGAGGATTTGAATTTAGATCTTGTTGATTTTTATCACTACACTGAGAAAGCAAGGGAGAGGAGAAATAAAAAGAGAAGGAAGGAGGGAACAAAGGAAGAAATGAAGGGATGAGAGAAGGAGGAAGGAAAGGTGATAAGTAAAAAGGTAGGTAGATATGAAGGAAGGAAGAAGAGGAGGGAAGGAAGAAATATGGGTAGGTAGGAAGGTAGAAAGATATGAAAGTAGGCAGGAAAGTAGAAAGATAGAAAGGAAGGAATGAAGGATGAAAGAAATGAAGAAAGGAAGGGAGGGAGGGATGGAAGAAGAAGGAAGGAAGGGACAGAGAGAGAAAGGGAGGAAAGAAAATAGTTTTGTTTTGTTTTCCTGATCAGACCTATTATTTCCTTGGTGTAGGAAACGCCTACCTATGTAGGTTTATAGCTTCTCTGCCACCTGTACACGCTTAGAGAATTTCCTAGAACACTGAGAGGTTAAGTAACTCACTTGCCCAGGTTGAAAGAATCATCAGGCCTCAGAGAAAGCAATTAGACCCAGGGCTTCCTGACCCAGAGGCCAGCTTACTATCCCATACTCCAAACTACCTTTCAATAGTAATAATGAGTTTATGTATTGCGATAAATTTAACATAGCATTTTATATACATTATCTCATTTGATCCCTACAATCATCATGTGGAGATGGTGCGCTTATTTTACAGATGAGGAAAGTGATGATCAGAGAAGTTATGTAGTTTGCCTGTGTTGACTGAAAGCATCAGGACTATGATTTAAACCCAGATTCAGGCTCCAAGAAGTATGATAACTTCTCTATGGTCACAAAGAGGGTAAGCGTCAGAGGCAATTATTTGAAACCTTTTTACCAGGCCAGCACTCAGAATAAGTAGCTCACTTTATATGATGTGTGTATGTATGTGTGTGTGTGTGTGTGTGTGTGTGTGTGTGTGTATGTGTGTGCGTGTGTGTGTGTGTGTAAATATACACAATGTCAAGAGAATTAGAGGAAGGCCCTCAGTACACTGGATGGACCCCCATGGAGGACTTGTAAGAGGAAATGAAAAAGATGGGCCTACATGAATAGATTATAGTCTGTACTGATAGAGCACCATCATTAATAAAATCACAGATCCATTGAAGCATTTTTATCACTATATTGCTAATATGCCAACTATAGGATCAGAGAATCATAGACTAAGAGCTAAAGGGGACTTAGTCCCACCTCTTCACTTTATAGATGAGGGAATTGAAACCTAGATGGTTTAAGTGACTTGACCACGGTCACACAACTCTAATTTAGGTAGCATTCCTTCCTCTTCTATATCATCAGTGCTCAGCATATCTTAAACCTAGCAGTCATTTATTAGGAATGATGTTAATCCCACTGATGTATGAGGCCTAAAAAGAGGGCTATGGCCTACATTGTGGGTGGGTGGGGTGCTGGGGAGACATTGAACCAGACAGAGCTGCCATTAGCATAGCTATAGAGAGTCTTCTATGGCGACTAGTCACCAGGTGGCTAATGCAGAGGGAAAAGCTATTCTCAGCCTAAAGCAAGCATAGCCATCCCCCAGTCATAGCAGCAGCTGCTCTGGCCTGGTGTGTCTCCAGTGGAGAATACCATGAAGGGCATGAAAAATTCCATCTCCCCTACTGCGTCAAGGAGGGTATTCACAAAATGGCAACAGGGGGCTGTGAAGGAGAAATGAGCTATTACCCCCTTCCAGGTGCGACTATAATTGGGAAGCTTGAAAAAGCTTAAGCTAACAGAAAGAAATGGTGAGTGTCGGGCATCACCCAATGGCTCTATGTGTGTCTATATATGCGTGTGGGGGTAGTGGTAGAGGTGGTAATATTTTTAGGAGAGGGCAACTTACATAATGTAGGTAACCTCCTACTCTAGTTATCTATAGCCCTTGACCCTGCTTTAGAGCACTGAAAGTTGTATATAACCCCTTCCCTTTAGTGTACTCTAATGTCACACCTGGCAAGCTTCACTTTTACAGAGCTGAATAAGTACTACAGTGACCCAGATACAGGCATCAAAGTAGAATCATGTAATATAAAGGCTGATGCTGGAAATCTTGCCCAAGATTTTGCATTGCACAGGAAGGCTGAGTACCCTAAAATCCTACTGTTTCAATAAAGGTATGGATCGCAGATCACAGAATCCTGCATCTTGAGTTTAGAGCTGGAAAGACCCTTAAAGGTTATCTAAGTTAACCCTCTCATTTTACAGAAGAGGAAACTGAGGGTCAAAGATGTGATATTTCTTTCTCAAGATCATAAGGCACATAAAAGGTAGCATTTATATAGCACTTTGTATTATCTCATGTAATTGTCACATATCCCTGCAAGGTAGGGACTATCATAATCCCCATTTTACATATGAGAAAATGGAGGATGAGAGACTAAATGACTTGTACAGGGTCACAAAGCTAAAAAATAGCAAAGGAAGAATTTGAACTTAAGTCTTACTGGTCCCAAGTCTAGCATTTTCTTCAGTATACCACTAGATAGATATGTAGATAGACAGACTGATAGATAGATGGAGAGGTAGATGATTAGAGATAGAAGTAAAAGATAAATATCTAGATAGATACATAGATTAATGCAGTGGTTCTCAACCTGTGGGTTACGTTCAATTTGTAACAATGAAAATACATCCTGCATATCAGATATTTACATTATGATTCATAACAGTAGCAAAATTACAGTTATGAAGTAGAAATGAAAATAATTTTATGGTTGAGGGTCACCACAACATGAGGAACTGTATCAAAGGGTTGTGGCATTAGGAAGGTTGAGAACCACTGGATTAATGGATAGAGATAGAGAGAGGGATAGAGAGACAAAGAGATAGAAGTAAATGGTAGATCGATCGATGGATCTAGATAGAGAGATAGATGGATAAAGAGATGATTAGAGATTGATAAGGATGACAGCTATCTAGAGATAGAATAGATCAGAAGGTAGAATTGGAACCCAGGTTCCTTGACTTAAAATCCAGTTTCTCTTTGTTATGAATCATGTTCTATATTGTTACCAACCATTTAATGTCATACGCTTCTGCTATATCAACAAACTATAGGGATAAGCATGATAGCTAATATTCAGTAAGTTCCTTAGCTTATAAAAGGTGTTTTACATAAATTTTTCCTGTTTGAGCCTCCCAATAACACTGTAGGTTAGTTGTTATTATTATCCTTGGTTTATAAATGAGGAAAATGATAGTAAAGGAGGGAGCTAGTTGGTACCATGGACAGAGTCAGGTAGACCTGCATTCAAATTCAGCCTCAGACACTTACGAGCTGTGTCCTTTCTATGCACTTTTTCTCATCTGTAAATATGGGAATAATAATAGTGCCTACATCACAATAACAACACCTACCTCCCAAGGTTGTTGTTAGGATAAAATGAGATAATATGTAAAATACTTTGTTAAAGTGCATTTCTAAGTGGGTCTTTCCAAATCTAAGTCAAGAACTACATATGTCATTTTGCCTCCACAAATGACAGTCATGTAGACAATGTTAGAATAAGTTTTGAGTAATTATCCAGAGCAAGAATTCTTATCCTTTCTATGTATGTGTCATTAGCCCTTTGGCAGTCTAGTGAAACCTATGAACTCTTTCTCAGAATAATGTTTTAAAACAGATAAAAGAAAATACATAGAATTATAACATAAATCAATTATATTCAAGCAGATATCAAAATATATTTTTAAGTTTATAAGCTAAGAAGTCCTGATTAGAGCAATGATCCTCCAATTTTTTTATTCCAATGTGTGTGTATTTCTAAATTACACAGATGGATTGCTGAACTATTAATTATGTACATTAAAACACACAAAATGGAAGAAAGTAAACAAAGGCATGAGATAAAGATGAAATAATATCTTATCCTGGAGTCAAAAGGAAGCCACTGGGGTTTTCTGAGTAAAGCAGTGACATGGTTAGTTCTGCATTTTAGGAAAATTGTTTTGACAGCTATGTGGAGGACAGATTGGAGAAGGGAGAGATTTGATGAAGGGGAGAAATGGAAGAGGCTATTACACTGGTCTAGACAAGAGGGGTAAGGGCCTGAATAAAGTAGGTATCTGTGTGAGCAAAGAGAAAAAGGATGGATGCAAGAGTTATAAAGGAAGAAAGGAAGATACTTGGAAGCTGATTGAATGTGTGGTTTGAAGGAGAATAAGACATAAATATAACATAGACCATAATATAAAATATACCATAAAATATAACTTTATATCATAAAATATAATATAAAATATAAATTTATATTATAAAATGTAACATAAAGATGCGAATGTGGGTATCTGCAAGGAGAGTAGAACCTGGGTGACTGTATGCATGGAGACACACTCCACAGAAATAGAGATATTCAGAAAACAAGAGCATTTTGGGGGAAAGCAATTAGATAGGTAATGCATATTGCAAATCATATCTGCATTCTCGCCCTGTGCCACTCAGAATGTAAAGAGAAGCAGGGCTCATGGCCACCCTATGAAGAAAACTTGCCATAGCCATGAGGTGTTGTGGAGGATAAAAGGTGTGTGTGCTTAGGGGACAGATGTTCCCAAAGGCATCTGCACAGCTGCTCCTGTGCTATCTGAGTAGTAGTTAGTTTATAATTGCTGTGACAACTGTACTCTCGGGGCAGAAGGGTCACTTGCCCGGTGGTGAGCTGGAGCAGAATGGCAGTGAGTTGGAGCATAAAAGTAAGGGTGATTGCTATAACCAAAAGTGCTACCATCAACATTTTTGTGTGCCTTTCCCACTGTCTTTAGCCTTTTAGACAGACATATCTAAATCATTAATAATCATATAAATGACAAAATAATTCTGTTTCTTATTTGTTAATGTAAAGGTTTAGTTTTTCTTCACCAGTCATCAGATTATCTCAGACAGATCTGCTTATCTTTGAGCTCATTTATCAATAATCATTATTATTATAAACAAATCATTACCATTTAATTACTCATTCAATATTTGGAATCATTTTGGTGTCATTCAGTTGTTTCTGTTGTGTCCGACTTTTCATGACCCCATTTGGGGTTTTCTTGGCAAAGATACTGGAGTGGTTTGTCGTTTCCTTCTCCGGGCTCAGTTTACAGATGACGAAAGTAAGGTCAACAGGTTTAAGTGACTTATCTAGAGTCACACAGCTAGTAAGTATCTGAGGTCAGATTTGAGCTCAGAAAGATGAATCTTCCTGACTCCAAGCCTGGCACTGTATCCACTTTACCACCTGTATCTGGAATCATAAAGGCACTTAATATAATATCAATAAATACTGAGTCATAGCAGTAATTTATTTTAGAGGATAACATGATGAATTTAGATTCAGGAAAACCTTGGTTTGAATTCTATCCCCAACATTTAGTAATTTCTGTGAAACCACAGAAAAATTTCTTCACCTTTCTAAGTATCAGGTAATTATCTAAGATGATAAATTCATAGTACTGTAGAGTAAGAACTGGAAGGAAACTTGAAAGTCCAATCTTCTTGTTAGATATATCTCATTTGGTCATTACAACTCTGGGAGGTAGGTGCTATTTTATTATCCCTATTTTAAAGACGAAGCTGAGGCAAACAGAGGTTAAGTGGCTTGCCAAGGCTCTCAGGCCTTCAAGACTGCAGGCCCAGTGCAGCAGCAGCTCAGCTGGTCAACTTCATGTCCCATGTTGAATATGGTAATATTGGAAACTAAACCCTATCTTTGTGATTCCTTGTTTATGCTTTGTAATATCTGTCAAGACTCTATATGCTTCATCTAGTCCAATCAGTAATACCATCATCATCAAATAACTTATTGAGCTACTCCTAGGTTCTAGGCTATAAGGACATTGAGATATATAAGACATCATCTCTGCTGTTCAAGGAACTTAACTGATTGGGGATAATCTTTTTAGGTAGAATCATTAAGTTGTATTCTATCTCTTTGGTTTAGTAGAAAGAATGCTGAAATATAATTCCCAAAATCTTAGTCCCTGTCACTTATTTATTTCCTAAGTGACCTTAGGAAAGTTATTAGATCTCCCTACAAATCAGTTTTCTCATCTATAAATTGAGGAGTTTTGACAAGATGGCCTCTGAGGTCCCTTTGAGACATGGCTCTATAATGCTAATAATAAATTTATGTAAATAAATCAAATTTGCTTGGAACCATACTTTTAATACTAAAAGAGATTTGAGAGATCATTTAATCTAACCACATCCTTCTATAGATTAAGGAATTGAGACAATGAAATGGAGTGACTTGTCCAAGGTCACATGGATAGATAAGTGGCGGAGTTGGAGTTTGAACCAAATTCTCTGACTCCAAAATCAGCATCCTTTGCTTTTCATGATGAGTGTTGTTGTTTAGTCGTTTGTCAATTGTGTAAAACTATTTGTGACCCCATTTGGGGTTTTCTTGGCAAAGATGTTGGAGTGGTTTGCCGTCCCCTTCTCCTGTTTTTTTTAAAAGTGAGGAAACTGAGGCAAACAGGGTTAAGTTACTTGCCCAGGATGCCATAGCTAGGAAGTGTCTGAGGTCAAATTTGAACTTGGGAAGATGAGTTTTTCTGACTTCAGGCCTGGCACTCAATACATTGTGCCACCTAGCTGCCCCCAAATTTGCCCATAGGTTTGCGATTTATGATCGAACACCATGAGCCTAACCATAACGGGATAGGGTTCTACAGTGACTTGTAGCTACTAGGTGCTTAATAAAAGTTTTAAAATGGAATTGAAGGAAATGTGAATGCTGGGTTATCCTAATGCCTGATATCCTAACTCCTTTCTGAAGGAGTTCAGATTCTCATAGACCAGTAATGTTATTCATAAATTATGGACCACTTTATTCTAAAGAACTCAGGGCTCAGTTAATGTTTGTCAGTTTGTCCCGGACAGTGATTAAGAAGGATTACCAAGAAACAAAAAAATCACTACTGAGTCAATAAGCTTCAGTTCCCCTCAGATAAGTGTCTTTGGAATATCCAGCACAAACCATTCTCTCAACAACTATTTCTGGGAACTGAATGAAAACTACAAGAAATGTGGTCTGTTTTGGGGAGCTTTAGTCTGTAGGAGACACAAAGTTATTTGGTGGATATTCTGGGGCCTATTCCATCACCGGCCATTGTCTGATGATCCATCTAATAGGTGAAAGAGGCCCCAATGTATGTAGTATTGGAGAAAAATCCTGAGTGGATATTAATTTTTACTGCATTTAGATGGATCTTTTTTACTAGGGAATGGAGACTTGTACAGGAGAGTTAAGCATTACGTCAGAAATTTAGTTCTCAGACAAACTTAATGTCACCTTTGTTTTGTTTTTTCTTTTTCTTTCCTAAATCATGAAGCCCTTTATCAAATGAATTATAGCTGTCTCTGCAAAGGACTGAGTTTTACTTTCTCATTCAATAGTAAAGGCCCTGAGAACTGGCCTGATATATGTTCAGTAACTACAGGATTAAGATAAATCTAATTCAATGAGTTCTAGAAAAAGAGTCTAACTGTTAGGAAAATATACATTTTGAAGCTGTAAAGTAGAGAACTCACTAGAGGTGTGCATGCATGTGTACATATGTGCCTACATATATGTACACACACATATACATAGGAACGGCATGTGTGCATACATAAATGAGATCACTTGGCCTAGTGTTTAGAAGGCTAGCTGGGGAATGAGGAAGACCAGAGCTCAGATTCTGCCTCTGACACATAGAAGTTGTATGAGTAGTGGTAAGTTACTCAGTCTTTTAGTATGGCAAGCACTTTCTCAGGCTATAAATTGCAGAAGAGGTACTGATCTGAATTGGCAGAGGAAGTTTCTATACTGATTAAATCATAGCTGCAGATAAAATAATATAAATACAGATATGCATATGATGCATATGGATGCATAGACGCATGGCTGCACATCGATCTCTCCCTTACCTGTATTTCCCTAGAACTAAGAGAAGCAATAATGTACTATCATACATTTATTCATCTATTACCTTGGAATTATTCTCTACTTGCCTCCTTTGTTGATGTCTTGTCTCCCTTACATGACCATATTGACAAATATCTTCCATAGTTTTTTGTACATGGCTCTGCAGTGAATATTCCAGGATGTCTCTAAACCAGTGGCTTTCAAAATGTGCTCCCAGGGCCCCTGAGGGTCCCTGAGAGCCTTGTACGTAGTTCACAATATCAAAATTCTTTTCATAATAACACTAAGATGTTTTCATTTCTCATATGGTAAATATCAATAAATAATATAACTCACATAAATGCTCTTTTGGGGGGAGGTTCCTCACTAATTGTTAAGAGTATAAAGGAGTCTTGAGCCCAAAAATCTGACAACTGTTGCTTTGTCTAGATGACACATAGGACCTATAATTGAATAGTAAGTGAATGGTTTGAATCACACAGGATCATTAGCCATCCTAAACTGGAAAGTCCATCTTTTAAACACTAATATTCTCCCAGTATTGTAATGTGGTCATGAATCATGGAACATGATTTCTGAGAAATCAAAACTGCCTATCAGCTAAAACCACATTGGAAAGATACATCATTATCTACGTATCTAGTAATGAAAGAATGGCTTATTTAGCCATGCATTGTAAGAGGTACCATATTGCAATGGGAAAAGTGCTGGATTTAGAATCAAAGACCTGTTTTCAAATCCCAATTTAGCCACTTACTACTTCTGTGACCTTGATTCATTTCACTTTTCTGGGACTCACTTGGCTCCTTACCTGTAAAATGTGGGGATTGGCAAAAATGACCTCTGGACTCCCTTCTAGCTCTTAATCCATGCTACTATGCCGATCTTGAATAGATAGGTGGTGCATGCTAATCCGATTAGTTAGATCAATGCCTGACAGCCATTTCATTTTGTACTCGGTACATCCACCTTCAGACTAAAGTACTCACTCAGGTGAAGTGAGTGAATGTTCTCTCCCAGCACACTATTTCATAAGTTGGGCCTTCTCTCAAGAACATGGTCTCCCACACCTCTGGAAGGTACTGTTCACTTCACACCAGTGAGCAGCTTACTCGCAGAGAGATATTTTCTCAAAAAGTCAAGTTTGATGTTTGATTCCAACATTAATGTTAGTTTGTAGCCAGTGAATCAGAAGGAAGGTCATGGGATCATCTCTCCCCACTCCCCCAACTGATCTTTGATTTTTACAGTGTATCAGTACCCCATAAATTCTAATCACCACCAGAATCGTTTACTTGGGGCAAGACAAAACACAACTGATTTGATTCCCAGTTCATGAAATTATAGAATTCTAGAGTTTCAGATTTGGAAAGCACATTACTAGCCAAATATCCCTACCCACATTTGAAAAACAATCCCCCCTTGCCACCTGTGCAAGTGAGTATTTCATCCAGACTTTGCGGGAATACCTCTAGCAACAGGAATTCATTGCTTCCCAAGTCAGTACATCCCACTTTGAGATAGCTCTAATGATAATGTTTTTCCTCTTGACATTATCCTAAATTTGCCTCCTAGATGGATAGCTCTCCTGAAAAGTCCAAATCCTCTTGCCCTCTTGGACAACTATCGAGTCCCACCACAGATGGGTGAAGCCATAAGCTTGTGGGTATTAATTGGCCTTTCCTGCAGGCACTTAGTTATGGAGTTTCTGAGTTTATCAGTTACAGTTAACCTCAGTTTCAGAAGGGAGTCTTGCTATTCCTGCAGGGAAAGCATATCACCAGTACAGAGTTATTACAAGTAGCTACCTGCCTGTCTTCTATCCCAGCCCTTAATACATAAAAAATGTAAATATGTGACATCTCATAATATTTTCATATTGGGTAACTACAGAGAATATTTTGGCACGGGTGCTTAATCTAAAATGTTCAATTTTAATCAGTTTGAACTATGGTCTGTCTTTCTGTGAACTGAAAGCCACCAATCAATTTTCCTTTATCTTTTTTTCTGTTTTTCTTTCCCAAGGCAATGCCTTTTGTAAAAGGGTATTTATTTTTAATGGATTTTTTAATGAATTTTTCAGTCAAGCTATTAATAATGCCATTAATTATAGGCAGCTTGTATTAAAGTGCATGCTGGCCTCTTAATCCTGACCCCCAGCTATTGGCTTGCAGCTAATCCAGCCTGGTGCTTGGCAGAGAAGGGCAGGCCTCGGCCAACGGCTGCTAGGAAACAGGCTAGGAGAGGCAGAACTAGGGGATAAGAAGGAAGGGGTGGGAGGGGGGAGAATAGAAGGTTTAGTCTCTCCTTAGCCAGAGGGGCTGAAGTTTAAAGCCAGATGATGCGTTAGTGTGGTGGGATAATCCGGGGGATGCCATGCAAGCATTTAGGAAGAACTTCCCCAGTGGAAGGGTTTTGCTCTGCCTTCAAGGCCTGGTCTGTTTGATAACCCCACAGGAACACTAGGCTACCTTACCTGGGGCGGTTATGTGAGACTGCCGCTCTGCTACAATCTGCTTAAAAGATCGACCAGGCACATAATGGATTCCAATCCCTATCTGCTCCCTCTCCCTCAGCCTGGCTTTCCTGAGTTCTGAAAGGTGATTAATTATCAACTGGAAAAAAGATTAAATGATCCAGAATTTCCATTCCTCAGTGAGGATACCATTGTTTTAAGAGTTCAAAAGCTTTTTTTTTTTAAGTTTCTTTGGTTTTTTTTGGCTTTTGCTTTGTTTTGTTTTAAATATTGACAGTATGCACGAGGATGTTATTGGTTGAACTGAAGAATTCTACAGCCCCTAGGTCTTAGTACTGGTTCTAGGAGTAGTTTCTTTGCCCATCACCTAAGAACAATAAGCCAAATAACAAGGAGAAATGTGTCAAGGGCTCACTGGAGGACGAGCTGAAAGAATGAAGAAATCACTAGGACGCTGGACTAGTAATAACAACAGACAGACCAGCCCCGCTCACTCTATTTGAATAAAAACTTTATGGCTTATGACCACCAGGCAAACAGGCAGCTGAACTTCAAGTCAGGGAGTTTATAGACAGCTCAACTTGTTTCCCAAAGGGCAGAAGGAATCGCTTAGTGTTATGGCAGGGATTATTATTTTTAATAATAAATTAATTATAATAAACTGTTAGTAGAATGATCTTTGAACACACAGGGCAGTGCTATGACTGGCTCTGAGGGTAATCTTTTGTCTATCAATTTCTGGCTAAACTCGTGCAGAGTTCAATTTATTAAAAAAAATACAACCTAAGGTAGTGGTGGTGGTTGTTGGTGTTTTCAGTAGGCATTTAAAATATATTAAGTTCTTTAAAGTATAGCACATTTTATTTATTTTGGGAAGAGGAAAAGTCTCATGCAGAGATTGTGTGGTTGAAGTGGTGACAGAAGATCTGAGTAAAATGCACGAAACCATTATTGCAGGTGTCCCTTTATCTTCTTTCCTTAAAAAATTAACCAAAAAATTCTATCCACCTAGGTGCTTTTATGCAAGTTCTGGGAGGACAAATAAAAATGTCCGGAAAACTCAAGTTCTCCAGACAAACATGTTATATAATTAGGTCACTCATTGTATATCCACACCAAAAACAAAACAAAAACCCCCCAAACTCCTTAAGAATAGACAGAGTAATGTTTATATCTGGGTAACATAAAACAGTAAGTAATAGGGCCAAGATCCAAATAGATCTTGACAGGATTAGACCATTGAACTGAATGTGGTAAAGTGATATTCAATAGGGAAAATGTAAAGACCTACAGTTGGGTATAAAAAACAATCAACTTTATAAATACAAGATTGGAAAGGCATGGTTAGTAGTTATTCTGAAAAGGATCTGGGGGTTTTAGTGTACTGGGAGCTCAATGTGAGACATGTTTGTGATGAGGCAGTTAAAAAAGCTCATGTGATCTCAAGCTCCATCGAGTGAAGCATGACTTCCAGGAATAAGAAGGTGACTGGGCCATTGTAGTCCACCTTCCACAGCTTCATTTGGAATATTGTGCTCAGTTCCCAATGCTACAGTTTAAAATTGTTTACATTGATGAACTGGTGATTGTCCAGAGAGCAACCAGAATGGGTGAAAGGCATTAAGTCCCTTTCATGAAAAAAAACAAACAAAGAAACAAACAAAAAAAACCTCCTGGGCACATTTAGCTTAGAGAAAAGACTACTCAAGGGAGACATGATAGCTGTTTTCAAGGCTTGGAGAACTGTCACGTGGAGGGGAAATTAAGTTTATTTTCTTTGGCTCCAAAGGGGACTGACAGAAACAATAATGGTAGCGGCAAGGGACAAATTTAAGTTTGATGCAAGGAAAAAAGCGACTAAACAAACAAAAAGCAAAACATTAACAGAACCAAACAAAAACCCAACCCCCAAATAGTAAACAAAACAAAACAAAATCTTCTGAATAATTAGAGCTTCCCAAAAGTGGAATGATCTCTCTTGAGATGTGGTGAGTTTCTGCTCCTTGTGAGTCTTCAAGCAGAGATAGGATGACTACTTTTGTTGAATATAATATCGAGGGGATGTGGGGAACATAGGATCACGTTGTGTTTGTTGTTTGTTAATTAGGAAAAGCATTTGTTAAAGAAGAGTGAAATGTCACCTTACATACTCTCTTACAGCAAGATTTCTCAATCCACAAATCAAGATTATTTAGGAGTCTTTGGGAGATATAATGACAAAAATAATAAACATCATTGAGGAATAAAACAGGGAGACGTAGGCTTGCCAAAGATATTAACCACTGTGATGGGAGAGAGTGCAGAGCCCAATTTGAGGAAGGATTCCTTGTGACATTGTGCTGAATGTTTCAAGCCTCAGGACATCATAGAAACTTTTGGAAATGCTCTGTAATCACTCAAAAATCACTCAAAAGCTCTATCTATGGAGAAAGGACTAAGTGGAAGAAGAATATCTATTGCACAGATTAAAAATACACATTTGACTGGATACCCTTTAGAGCTTGTCCAATAGCTTCTATGTCTGGGACAGACAATACAAATGGACAACGAGCTGGGCTAGAGTGCTTTGAAGAAATTGCAAAGCTCTTTTAATGACCCCTAGCTTTTCATAAAATCAAAAGTCCATCTTTTTAATCACAACTTTTTACCTATGTTGCTCTAAGGCAGCTGAATGGAGAATGGATGGTAGAAGGGAGAGGCCTTAAATAGGGAATCTAGTTAGGATACTGTAACGATACTGGGATTTGAAGATCTTCCATGCCCCTTGAGCTTGCTGACATAGCAGGAAGGGGTGGAGCAAGAGAACGCTGGAACCAAGCTAGTCTCCATGTGGTGCTGACTGGAAGCGGCATCAGAGGCAGTGGCTGCAGTTGCAAACTCCTTTTGCTTTGAGCAGGGCAGAATCTCTGCTAAGGACTCCTGCTGAGTACTGCCTGGGGCAGGAACTGCCAGGGGCCAGAGCTGCTGGGGCCAAGCTGCCTGGAGGCTGAGCAGTTGCCTGCGTGAGGAGAGGAGGATCTTTGCCTGAGGTAGCCTGTCCTGTTTGAGGGCTTGAGGATGTGGGTGTTTACTACTTTGACCACATGTGCCAACTTCATCACTACTGGGTTGGCTTTGACTTTCTGGTTTTGGGACTCAGTCTTCTGGTATTTAAATG
>CM053584.1:215133811-215166935 GCA_028627135.1 Pseudochirops cupreus | reverse complement strand
CTAGAAAAGTATCAAGACCCAAATCTAAGATGATGGGCATTCAAATTGAGAGGGCAGAGTTGAAAAAGATGTAACAATAGACTCTACAAGATTTGTTGAGTGATTAGGTATACAGAATGAGGGAGAGTGGGAAGGAGGCAGCATATCTCCAAGATTTCTACCTAGAGTGGCTAGAAGGATGGTGGTATCCTCAACAGAGATAGGGGAGTTTATAACAAAGGTTTATTTTGGACCAAAAAAAAAAGATGAATTGTATTTTGAACATGATGAGTTTGAGTTACCATTCAAAACATCCCATAAGCACTTGGTTATACTGGACTGAACCAGAAGATGGAGTGGTGCTAGCTATAAAGATCTGGGAATTATCTCTAAGGAGACAATTAACTGAAATCATAGGAGCTGAGAAGATCCCAGAGAGAGAAGGAGAGGAAAGGGAGGAAGAGGAAGAAGAGGAGAGCAGAGGGGAAACAGAGAGACAGAGACAGGGACAGAGACAGGGACAGAGAGAGACAGAAAGAGAGAGAGCCAGAGAGAGAAAGAGACAGAGACAGAGAGAGACAGGGACAGAGAGAGAGAGAGAGAGTCAGAGAGAGAGACAGGGACAGAGAGAGACAAAGAGACAGAGACAGTGACAGAGACAGAGAGACTCAGAGAGACAGAGAGAGAGACAGGGACAGAGACAGAGAGAGACAAAGAGACAGAGAGAGAGAGACAGAGACAGAGACAGGGACAGAGGGAGACAAAGAGACAGAGACAGGGACAGAGACAGAGACACTAAGAGAGACAGAGAAAGAAAGAGACAGACACAGAGACAGACACAGAGACTCAGAGAGAGAGACAGAAAGAGAGAGAGAGACAGAGACAGAGACAGGGACAGAGAGAGACAAAGAGACAGAGACAGAGAGACTCAGAGAGACAGAAAGAAAGAGACAGACACAGAGAGACTCAGAGAGAGAGACAGAGAGAGAGAGAGACAGAGACAGAGACAGGGACAGAGAGAGACAAAGAGACAGAGACAATGACAGAGACAGAGAGACTCAGAGAGACAGAGAAAGAAAGAGAGACACAGAGACACACACACAGAGACTCAGAGAGAGAAAGAGACAGAGCCAGACACACACAGAGAGAAACAGAGACAGAGTAGAGAGAAGGTCTAGCATATATAGTATATATACCCAGGTTGGGGTGGGGTTGGGAAATGTTCATGATAATTCAGCAAAGAAGACTGAGAAGGAGCAATCAGGTAGATAGAAAGAGAACCAGGGGAGAAAGTAGTCAAAAAAAATTCAGAACAAGAAAAAAAAAACAGGAAATAATAGTTAATAGCATCATATGCTACGGGGAGGTCAAAAAGGATAAAGACTGATTGAAACAACTATCTGATTTGGCAGGTAAGCGATCACCGGTAAGAGAGTAGTTTGAATGATGGGATAAGAAGTCAAGTTGCAAAGGGTTTCAACTTCTCTTATTCTGAACCAGATTTTAGCTCAAGGCAAGGAAAAAAGGTTTCTAACAACTCTTCAAAGATGAGATGGCCTGCCTCTGAAGGTTCTCCTTCACTGGAAGTTTCTGTGTGCCAGGACTGTGCTAGGCCCTGGGGTTTCAAGAACAAATAATAATATAATCCCAACTGTTTGTGATTTCACATTCTAATGACCTTGCAGATTGTAGAATTATAGATTCAGAGATAGATACTGGGGTCAGCTTACTAGAGTAATTGTTACACCTAGTACGAACATTTCCATCTCAGAGATTGATAAAGCAACAAATAAGGGCTTGATTTGTTTTGTTGACTGTTTAGACCCAGGGTAGGGAACCTGTGGCCTTGAGTCTGCAGGTTCTCCACCCCTGGTCTAGACTTAAGAGTTGACATTGCAGATTAAACTTAAAGAGTGCTTCATATATTCCTTCCTTCCTTCCTTTCTTCCTTCCTTCCTTCCTTCCTTCCTTCCTTTCTTCCTTCCTTCCTTCCTTCTTTCCTTCCTTCCTTCCTTCCTTCTTTCCTTCGTTCCTTCCTCCCTTTTTTTTTTCTGAGAGTTGATTGTTAAACATTTATCAACATACTCCTGTATGGATGGGACTTTGGAGGTTATCCAGTTTGCAGATAGGCAAAGTGGGCTCCTAGAAGTTGCCCAAGTTCACACAGTAATAAATGGTAGAGCACAGATTCAAACAGAGGTCTTCTAATAAAAAATTCCAGCATTCTTTATAATGGGCCACACTGCCCTACATGAGAATCTGGGAATTGCAAAATGAGGCAAACAGGTTAAGTGACTTGCCTAGGGTTATTCAACTACTAAGTGTCTAAGGCTGAATCTGAAACTCAAGTCTTCCTCACTAAGAGCTCTATCTCTGTTTCTCTCTCTGTCTCTGTCTCTGTCTCTCTGTCTCTCCTCTCTTCCTTCCCTTTACCTCCCTTTCCACATACATGTATATCCCTGCAAAGGAAGACATCTCTTATTTTTATCAGGACTATAAATATCATAACATTGATATGCATATAGATATCTTTTAAATTATATTCTTAGTAATGTAAAAATATGTTTAATGTGAATGTATCTGTAGAGCCTATATTGGATTGTATGCCATCTTGGGGAGGGGGGAGGGGGAAGGAGAGGAGAGGGAGAAAATTTGGAACTCAAAAGCTTGTGGAACTGAATGTTGTAAACTAAAAATAAATAAATAAATATTTATTTTTTTAAAAGTATATATATATACATATATATATATATATATAAAATATATTCCTAAATTAAGAAGGCACATATTAAAACAATAAAGAAAAGAAAAAGAGGTTGCTAACAAGAGTATGATGTGGTTAGTTACACTATTAGGTTCAACATAGTTATAGTTCAGAAAAATTTTTAGTTAACATGTAGAAAAAGAAACAGGAAAGTTTAAAGTTCATTTACAAGTTTTAAATTCAGATTAGGGGCTAAGAACAGGACTAAGGTACAGAGAGTTTTTTGGTTATTCTTCCCATGTAGTATTTATTTTGGGAAAAATGGAAGACTTAGGGGGTCTAATGCTTCTGTTCACAAAAGACTATATTCAGTTAATTGGGGAAAATGTTTCCATACATACTCTATGTATATACATCACTGTCCTTAATTTGCTCCACTTTAATTTTATCTCCTCCTTTCATAAAGTCTTAATAGCCTTTATACAAAAAATCCCTTGCAATTTCCAAGAAACTAAGTTTTTTTCTCTCTCTCAGGAAAGTTTTTGTCAAAGATTAGCATATGCCCTGCCAATAAAACCAATTTAATTTAATATGTCTTTGTCTTTGATTACATTTAGAGTCCTGTTTTATATGACCTATGAATTTTATACCCCCTGTATTGGATATATGTGTGTGTGTGTGTAATTTCTGTTTATTCTGTTAATGTTAAAATTTTATTAATTTTAATCATTTATTATCTACTTTCTCATGCTCCCACTCTGCTCCTTATATGAGAACACAAGAAAAACAAAACACTTTATAAGCACATATTGTCAATCAAAACATTTTTATATTTGCTTGTTCTTATTCGGTCATTTTTCGGTCTGACTCTTCGTGACCTCCATTTGTGATTTTCTTGACAAAGATATTGGATAAGATTACTATTTTCTTCTCCAGCTCATTTTACATGAGGACCCTGAGGCAAACAGGGTTAAGTGATTTGTCCAGGGTCACACAGCTAGTAAGTATCCGAGGTTGGATTTGAACTCAGAAAGTGGAGTCTTCCTGGTTTTAAGCACACTGCTCTAATCACTGCAGCATCTAGCTGCCCTATTTCTACATTGACCATGTCCAAACAATATCTGTCTCATTCTGCATTCTGAATCTTTCACCTCTCTTTCAGAAAGTGGGAAACATGTTTTATCACTAGATCTCTGGAACCTTCTTGGTCGTTACGCTGATAAGAGAGTTCAGCAGTATAGTATTCCATCACATATATTTAGTACATGTTCATATATTCCCCAACATAACTTAAAAGGTACCTACCTTTTAAGTTTCCCCATTTTTTGCCACCTCGGAAAGAGCTATAATTATTTTTGTACATCCTTAGAGATTTTTTTGGCTTAAGGTTTCCTTAATTTACCCTCCCTCTAATTGCCCCACTTCACCTTTCCTCTTTCTCTCTTAATTCTCTGTTGGGGGAAATGTATTTCTATACCCAACTCATTGTATGCTTATTTTTAGCTCCCTTGATCATTTGGGATGAAATTGAGGTTAAATTGTCACATCTGTCCACATCTCCCTTGTTTGTATAAAGGTCTACTTGTTTACCCTAATTATGTGAGATAATTTCCTCTAACTTTCGTTTCCTTTCTCCCTACCTTACTATATTCCCTTTTGCCTCTATTTCTACTCATTTCTCAAAATCATCAAGACATAGCAGAACTATTCCCAGACTTTATCTAGTTAACTCCCTCTATGAACTCTGGTGATAAAAGGGCTTGGAGGGGATATGTGTATCATTTCCCCATATTAGAGTATAAGTAGTATATGCTTGTTTAGTTTTTTTTTTATCATGGTTCATTAATGCTTACTTTTCATATTTTTCTTTATTCCTGTGTCTGAAGTTCAAATTTTTTCCACGGTTCTTGTCTTTTCATCAGGAATCTTCAGAAGTCCTCTGTTTCATTAAAGGTCCATTTTCCCCCTGTAGCATTATTCTCAGTTTTTCTAAGTTGGTTATTCTTGATTGTAAACTCACATCTTCTGGAATATGATATGAAATGATATGATATGACATGACATGATATAACATAATGTAACACAACACAACACAACATAATACAACATAACATAACATAACATATAACGTTAAGTCTTCTGGAATATAATAGCCAAGTACTTCATTCCTTTAAAATGGTGGCTACTTGGTACTTGAATTCTTTCTTTATGGCTGCTTATGGACAGCATTTTCCTTTGACTGAGAAGCTTCAGGCTTGGTCTAGGATATTCCTAGGAGTTTTCATTTTGGGATTTTTAACTGGAGGTGGCCGATTGATTGTTTTTCTATTTCTATTTTTCCCTCTGGTTCTAAGAAATCTGGGAAATTTTCTTTTAAGATGTCTTAAAAAAGAAAATCTAGACATATTTTTTTGGTCATGGATTGCATATAGTCCAATGATTCTTAAATTAGTCCTTCTCAATTTGTTTTCCAGGTCAGTTGTTTTTGTTATGAAATACCTTACACTTTCTTCTATTTTTTCAGCCTCTTTGTTTTAATGTTTATTTTGCTTGAATCATTGTCTTCTATTTGTTCCATTTTCATTTTGAGTGAGTTTGTTGCTTTGGTAAGGTTTTGTACCTCTTTTGTCAAGCTACTAATTCCTTTCCAATTATTTCTTCCACAGTCCTTATTACTTCTCCATTTTGTCTCCCTGGTGTTCTCATTTGTTTTATAAAACAATATTTTAACTCTTAAAACAAAACAAAAACCTCTTGCTTTTTCTCTTCCGGGAATTCTAGCTTAGGCTTTTTCCCAAGGTATGTTTTTCTCTGAGCCATTTCTTATAGATGTTTTAGAGTCATTCTCTTTTGTGTTTGTATCTCGGGCATACACATATGCCACTCTAATATTGTGGAATTATTTTTTTTTGTTTGATCATTCTTTCAGTCTACTTTTTATTTTCAAATCTTATTAGGGCTGGGCCCTACCATACTTCTGCAGGAAAGCCTGGGCTTCATTTATTATTTATTTATTTTTATTATGAATTTCATTTTTTAATTTTCTAATTCTTTCCTTCTTTCTCACCTCTTCTTCTCCCGTTTAGCAGGCAAGAAATGTCACATCAACCATACATGTGAAATAACAAGAGACATATTTCCATATTAGTCATGCTACAAAAAAGCAAGCAAAATAAAGGAAAAAAAATAATGCTTTAATCTGAATTCAAACTCCATTCTTTCTCTGAAGGTGGGTAGCGTTTTTCATCATAAGTTCTTCAGAGTTGTGATTGTATCGATCAGAATAGTTAAGTTATTCACAGTTGACAATTGTACAATATTGCTGTTATTGTGTACAATCTTTTCTAGTTCTCTCATTTCATTGCATCAGTTCATATAAGTCCTTCCAGATTTTTCTGAAACCATCTTGTTCATCATTTCATATAGCACAATAGTATTATATCACAATCATGTACCATAACTTGTTCAGCTATTCTCCAGTTGATGGGCATCCCCTCAACTTCTAGTTCTTTGACACCACAAAAAAGAGCTACTATAAATATAGTTGTACCTATAGGTATTTCTCCTTTAATTTTTTTGGATATAGACTTAGTATTGCTAGGTCAAAGAGTATGCACAGTTTTATAAACCCTTTGGGCATAGTTCCAAATTGCTCTCCAAAATAGTTATATCAGACCACAACTCTACCAACAGTGGATTAGCATCTTCATTTTTGCACATCCCCTCCATTTGTCATTTTCCTTTTCGGCAAAATTATCCAACTGATTAGTGGGAGGTGGTAGCTCAGAGTTATTTTAATTTCCATTTCTCAAATCTAGATTTAGAGCATTTATATATTACTATAAATAGATTTGATTTCTTCTGAAAACTACTTGTTCATAATCTTTGACTACTTATCAACTGAAGAATGACTCATATACTGTAAATTGACTCATCTCTCTATATGTTTGAGGAATTAGGACTTTATCGGATAAACTTAGTGAAAAAATACTTCCCAGTAAGTGCTTTTCTTCTCATTTTGACTGCATTGGTTTTGTTTGTGAAAACTTTTTAATTTAAAGTATTTAAAATTATCCATTTTATATCCTGTAATGTTTTCTACTTCTTGTTTGGTCATAAATTCTTCCTTAATTCATAGATCTGACTGGTAAAATATTCTTTGTTCCCTTAATTTGCTTATGGCATTACCGTTTATGTCTAAATCATGTGCCCATTTTGACCTTATTATATGGTGTGAGATGTAGGTCTATACTTAGTTTATGCTGAATTACTTTCCAGTTTCTCCAGCAATTTTTGTCAAATAGTGAGTTCTTGTCCCTTGGATCTTTGGGTTTATCAAACACTGAATCACTATGGTCACTTACTACTGTGTATTGTGTATCCAATTTAGTCCATTGATCCACCACTCTATTTCTTAGCCAGTACCAGATTGTTTTCATAATTACTGCTTTGTAATACATTTTGAAATCTGGGACTGCTTGACAACCTTCCTTGATATTTTTTTTCATTGATTTCTTTTATATTCTTAACCTTTTGTTCTTCCGGATGAATTTTATTACTTTTTTTTTATTTCTATAAGATATTTTCGGTAGTTTGATTGATGTGGCAATGAATAAATAAATTAATTTAGGTAGTATTGTAATTGTTATTATATTGGCTCAGTCTATCCATGAGCAATTAATATTTCTCCAGTTGTTTAGATTTGTCTTTATTTCTGTAAAAAAAAAGTGTTTTGTAATTGAGTCCATATATTTTCTGGGCTTATCTTGGTAGGTAGACTCCCAAATATTTTGTATTGTTTGAAGTTATTTTAAATAGAATTTCTCTATCTCTTCCTGCTGGACTTTGTTGGTAAAATACAGAAATCTTGGTAATTTACATGGGCATATTTTATATTCCTAAACTTTGCTAGCATTGTTAATTGTTTCAACTAGTTTTTTAGTTTATCCTTTAAGATTCTCTAAGTATACCATCATATCATCTGCAAAGAGTAGTATTTTTATTTCCGCATTGCCTATTTTACTCTTTCAACTTCTTTTTTCTTGTATTATTGCTATAAATAGCATTCCTGATACAATAGTGGTTATAATGGAGATCCTTGCTTCACCCCCAATCTTATTCTAGCTTATCTCAGTTACAGATAATGCTTGCTGATGGTTTCAGATAGATAGTACTTCTCATTAAAGAAAGTTCCATTTACTCCTATGCTTTTCTAGTGCTTTTTTAAAAAAAAAATAAGAATGAATGTTGAATTTTGCCAAAAGCTTTTTCTGTATCTATTGAGATAATATATTATTTTTTCTGCTAATATTATCTATATGTTCAAATATACTGATAGTTTTCCTATTGAACAAGCCCTGAATTCCTAGTGTAAATCTCACCTGGTCATAGCATGTGATATTTGTGATATATTGTTATAATCTCCTGGTTAATATTTTATTTAAAAATTTTTCATCAGTATTCATTAGGGAAATAGGTCTATAGTTTTCTTTCTCTGTTTTTGCTCTTTGTGGTTTAGATATAAAAACCACATTTGTGTCACAAAAAGGATTTGTTGGGACTCCTTTAACTATGTTTCCCAGATAGTTTTTATAGTATTAGAACAAATTTTTCTTTAAGTGTTGTGAAACCTGTTTCTGGGGATTTTTTTCTTAGGGAGCATATTGATGATCTGTTGAATTTCTTTTTCCAATATGGTTTTATTTAGGTATGCTATTTTTTCTTCTGCTAATGTGGGCAATTTATATTTCTTGCTTGACTTTAGTCTAATTCACTGAGGGTTTGTTTGTAACTGTTTTGACATCTTGGCTCCTCTCGATTTTGTGTCTTGAGCATCCCTTTCCTATAGTAGCTTTTAACGGTCAGGTTCTTTATTTTGGTTGTTGTTCACTCATTTTTCCAGCCTATTTCATGACTTTTAACTTTATGGTAAAGTTGGGGCTCTGTTCCTGAGGTGGAGGCCTCACTGTTCCAGCTTGAGGTTTTTCATCTCACTATTTTCAGAGCTAGTTCTGGGAGTCTGAATGTTTTCAGTGCTTGCAAGGTGGTATGATCCAAAGAAAGTTGTGGTCACTGGTCTCCTGGACCGTGCTCTGGTCTTTACTCAGAAAGGGACCTTGTTCCCCTGCAGAATACTGGTATTCCTTTCTTCTTTGGAACTGAGACTATGGACTCTACTACCTTGTGAGTGACCACAAGCCCTCTTCTCCACTCTAGAATTGTGAACAGGGTCCCTGGTACCTTGTGTCTCCAAGTCCTAGAGCTCTTCTTCACTCCTGAACTCTGACCCTGAAGGGGCAAGGTAAGCCCCTCTGTAAGGAATAAGATTATACAAACCAAGGTCCTAACTCAATATGACCTTTCTATTACCCTGAGTTGTTTTGGAACAGAAAATCCTGGGAACATGAGGGCTGTGCTTCTGCTGGGACCCTGGCCAGGACCTTGAGAAAAGATATGGTTAACTGCCCAACTCCTGGAACTAGCCATTCCAAGGAAACATTGTTCTTGGGGGGGGGGGGGGGACCTTGGAGGGATTGGCCTCCCTCCCCAGCCTCACACAAGATGATGCTTGCTAAAAAACACCTGGCAGTATGCCTTCTTTGTTCTCAGCACTACTTAAACCATAAGATTCAGACCCCAAATTGGAATCCTACCCATGGAGGAGACGTCCTGCCTGAGATGCTCCCGAGTGGAACCCTGATGGCTGTACCTGGGATTCCCCAGCTTGTGTGGTCAGGTGTTGGTGCTTCTCTGCATTGGTGATGACTGTAAATATGTATAGATATATTCTACTATACAGTTAGAGCTCTGCCTATCCCAAGCGGGACCCTGATGGGTGTTCAGGTGTTAGTGTTTCCCTGCATTGGTGATGATTGTAAATATGTATAGATATATTCCATTAAGCAGTTGGAGCCCTGCCTGTCCCAAGCGGGACCCTGACAGGTGGTCAGGTGTTGGTGCTTCCCCACGTCAGTGATGTTCATGGATATGTATATACATATATGTATGTATGTATATAAATCATAGTTGCTCTTATCTTACTATTCCTAAGGCTTTACTCTGTTGTCTCTGGCTTCCTTCCCACTTGCCTATATTCTAAATAAACTATATTGGGATCTTTTGAAGTGCTGAGGGTTCCATTCATGCGAATCCTGAACCTCCTTAATCTGACAGACCCTGAACTATAGACAGGCAATGCAATAGTGTTTTACACCCAGTGCCAGCAAAAGGTCTCCTGTAATCTCTTTTTGACCAATTTTCTGATCCCCTTATTGTCTTTGGGCTGAGAGTTCCTGAAACAGCCACCTTCAAGGCCTGCTACTGATGTTACCAAAGCTTATACTGCACTCTGAGCTGACCCCTACCCCAGACTTCTCCTGCCAATCTCCTAAGTTGTCTTGGGCTAGAAAAATATCTGACTCTGATCTTTTCTTTACTCTGCTGCTCCAGACTTTGATTTGAGGCATTGTTTAAAGTTGTTTGGAGGGGGATGTTGACTATAGTCTTCCATCTTTAATTAAATTTAAAAGAATTACTGACAAACTGCCATATGTCCAAAGGAGAAAGTACCACTGACAAGGAAGGAAATGAACTAGGTGCCTGGCTTTCCAAAATATGTGGACCTGAAGGGAATTGTTTGGACAATGAAAAACAGAGGTAAAATTGTTTATAGATACCTCAGTCTATTTTGATGTTTTTAAGTCAGCTTCCATCAGAGTGTAAGAATAGTTATTTTACTATATCTTACTTCAAGTCTTTGTTAATATGCACTTATGAGAGCCTTTTGGGTTTAGCTTTTCTTTTGTCCAGAGGACATAAATAGCTGGCTATTGTCTGATTCATGCTGTTCAGAATCTTTCTGCTCCCTATGTGGACAGACCTTAGACATGAGTGGAACCAAAGCTTTAAATAATTTTTCCCTAGGATCTTTCATCTTGGATGAGATTTCAGAGGGAGAAAGAGAGAGCGAGAGTGAGAGCAAGAGAGAGAGAGAGAGAGAGAGAGAGAGAGAGAATATACCTATGTTAAGTAGAGACTATGTTCACCCAGACTTGAACCTCATTATTGCATGAATGGGTCCAGAGATGAGGGGAGAAGGAAAAGGCATAGAACCCTATCCCCTTAGGCCCAGAAGCTATTCTAATTGTTATATATTATCTCTGAGGCAGGTACTATTATTTATCTCCACTTTACAGATGAGAAAATTGAATCTGACAGTGGTCCAGTGTCTTGACTGTGGTCATAGTGCTAGAAAGTCTGAGGTAAGATTTGAACTCAAGACTTCATGAATCCAAGTTCATATCTTATGCTTTTGTAACTCCCCAAAGCCTAGCATCATACATTTAGCAAATATTTGTTTATGACAGTGGTTCTCAACCTTCCTAATGCAATGACCCTTTAATACAGTTCCTCATGTTGTGGTGACCCCTAACCATAAAATTATTTTGTTGCTACTTCATAACTGTAATTTTGCTACTGTTATGAATCATAATGTAAATATCTTATATGCAGGATGTATTTAAATTGAACATAACCCATAGGTTGAGAACCGCTGGTTTATGATAATGTTAGCAGTCACCTATCAGCTCCTTCTCAACTCTAACATTCTACTATTCTTTGTTTCCTGCCACATACATGCTTGTGATATGAGTCTACTCTATGGTGAGTTCAGGGATCTCAGACAGCAATTACCCCTTCTCCCAACCTTGACTCTAGAGTGTATTTGCTTCAAAGCTTTCAGTTCAATATCAGTTGCTGAAGGAAGCAAAGTTTACCATCTGGAATAAGGGTTAATCACGGAGATGAAAAAATTGATGAAGAGGAAAAAATATCCTAAAAGAAAGCCTCAATCTATTAAAGACATAAATGTGTTGCCAAGATCACTAGGGTATAAGTTAGTTAACCCAGAAGATCATTTAAAATGGAAGAGAGACATATGTGGAAGGATTCATTCCAACACTTCCTGAAGGCTGAGTATGGATTGGTATCTTAAGTTAACTGAAAGCCACAGCATCCTGTGAACTTTTGGAATCTATGCAGACTAACCCAATTCAACTGTCCATTGGCCAGGTCATGGCAAAACACATTGTGATGCAAGCTGCTTCTTTGCTTCAGATGTGTACATGAAAGGAAATGGCTCATGCACATACAGAGAATGAGAGTTACTTTCTTTCATATTCCAATTATTTACTGTCTCAGCAAAAAGCACAATATTTTCAGGGCAAAGACATGATCAAGTGTCTCTCTTCTTTGTCTTCTACTAACCTTCAAAACCACGAACGTGACAGCAGGGGGAGTATTGCCAAAATTAAAAAAAATCTATGACAATGTTCATGGCTCCTTGCATGCATTGTTTCTGTCTCTGTTCCTGTCTCTTCCCCTGTCTCTTTGTCTCTGTCTCTTTCTGCCCCCTCACTCTGTGTCTGTCTCTCTATGTCTCTCTCTGACTCTCTCTCTCTCTTCCTACATCACTCTCTGCCTGCTCTGTCTCTGTCTCTATCTCTGTTTCTTTTTCTGTCTCTCCCTCTGTCTGTATTCCTCTGTTTCTTCCTGTCTGCCCTGTCTTCCACCATGGTGATTATCCTTTCCAAAAATCTTTTCTCCCAAGTACTCTGGAAAATAAAATTCTTATCACCTCACGCATCCCCCACCATGAAACAAACACTTTTAGTAAAGAAGCTTGGCAGGACTGACACATTAATAGTACATGCTGCTTGCCAGTTGTGGATTCAAGGGAAAGAGAGAGAGAGAGAACAAAAAGAGTCCAATTCATGCTTGAGTCCCGTGTCCTCCCAGTGGGACTGTGTTTGTGTTTGCTCTTCAGAGGAATGATGAATACTGATCAGTCTGAATTTAAGACCCACAGGGAAGTTATATGGAGTATAAACTCTTTGGGTCCTGAACAGGTTGACACCCTTTTTGATTAAAAAAAAAATACTGATGAGCTTAAGTAAAGGCCAGAGAGGGAGGGGTAAGGGGAGAAACAAGCAAAGTCAACAGAGAGCTCAGGGGATTGGCATCCTCTTTCATTTTTTTACTTTTCTTTATTTCCTCTTAACTGTTCAACCCCAAACTTTCAGTATTCCTCCAGGGAAACATGCATTGCCCAAGTTCGGAACAAAAGTTAGAACACTGAGTCTTCAAAATACAGAGCAAGGACTAAAGTTGTGTCTGCATAAAAGAACAAGTGATTTACTGTCCTATGTGCCCTTTACTCATTATCATGGCCCTTTGAGTGGTGATTACTCACATAGTAATCCTGGTAATCTAAGGGCCATCCAAATAATCAACCAAAATGGAGTTGAACAGCCAGGACAGCAGATGTAAAGTGGGATGGTGTTCACTTTACTTGATTACCTAAACACCTCTATAAAAGAATAATATGACACTAACGTCTATTTAATCTTTTTGTCCAAAAAAAAAAGGGGGGGGTGGCTAGGTGGCACAGTGAATAGAGCACCAGCCCCGGAGTCAGGAGGACCTGAGTTCAAATCTGGCCTCAGACACTTGACACACTTACCAGCCATGTGACCTTGGGCAAGTAACTCAACCCCAATTGCCCTCCAAAAAGCAAAAAAAATAAAAATAAAATAAAATAAAAGTTGAAATGTGAAATACTTGTTTTCAGAGCAGTGTACCATAGCACAAAAGTTTACTGACCTGGAAAGTTCTGGCTCTGAAACTTACTAACCGTATAACTTTTATCATTTGACCTTTACTTCAGTTTCCTAATCTGTAAAATGATAATAATAACAGCCCCCACCTCCCAGGGCTGTTGTGAGGATCAAATGAGATAATTTCATTTATATTCTGCATAGTGATAGGAAAATAGATAAATATATAAACGCTTATTCCCTTTCCTTGAATTTTGTCTTCTAGAAAATGGGGGTAATAAATATTGCATTTACCCATTTCATGTTCTGTTTATGATTTTTTTAAAAGTGTCTGTAAACCTTTAAAGTGCTTTATGGGGGTGGTATTATTTTCTGGGAGCTAACACTGTTCTGATGTTTGACATCCCAACATACAACTTTTTATTTAAACACATCTATAGTGGACAGTAGGGTCCCTATCACAGTGTTCCATTCAAAGTTCTGAAAAGAAGCCCCAGGGACAGCCTGTGCTCTCTAGCTACAACCCAGCATAAGGCAGCAGGCAGAGCAAAGATGAGACCTAACCCCCTAAATGCCCTCACCCTTTGTATGTGTAAAATCTGTATTCTGCCTAACACGCAGGGAATGTTTTGTCAGTCTTATCCCAGGGCAAGCCTGAGAGGGAAGTGAGAGAGAACTCCTTCCAATATCGGGAAGGTGAGGCTCTGGGAAAAAGTTGTCTCACCTCAGGTCATACAGTCAGCTAATTGGAGAGCAAAGCTGGTCTTTGTAGCCCTGGGAATCTGAACATCCTTAGCTGAGCCCAGCCATGCAAATTAACACAGACCCATAGACACAGGGCCTGAAAGACACCAAGCCAAATGTCAAAGGAATTGTGTAACAGGTAAATTCCCTGCTACCTCTTTAAAGATATTCATGTCTTTTAAAAGTTATACCAGTTAGGACACAGTAAACTACAGGAAGTGCTGAGGGAAACAGAGCTGAGTGGGAAAAATTAAAATGCATTAGTAATTTGGTGAAAATAATTTTCTGGAAGGCTAAGGCTTTCAGTAATTTATTTCAGGTGCAGATGGGTAATTATCGCAGGTTTTCTTTTGTATGCATGTGTGTATATACACACACGTATACATACACATATGTATATATACACGTGTATATACATATATGTAAGTGTATGTTGGTTGGTTGTTGTCCTTCGTTTTCAGAGGGTTTCCAAAATGGCATCACTATGTTGAAGTCACTGCACAGTGTCTCCATCTGTGGCTGATCAGACCAATTCAAGCTCCAAAGGTTCTACACAGTGTGGGTACAGATAGTCCGTATGAATATCTGGAATGGAGATATCTCTAAATTTGCACATCTCACATTTCTTTTGAGCTACCTTCGGTTCTGCTTTGCTCATTGAGCACAGCACCTTCTCTGACGTGGACATGCCATGCCGGGCAGACCTGAGCCAGTGTCTCCCAAGTTCTTCAGAAAGACCTTGAGAGTGTCTGTGTCCTGCTTCTTCTGACTTCTGTGTGAACACATGCCTTGTGTGAGTTCTCCGTGAGACAGTCTTTTAAGCAAACACATTTGGCATTTGAACAATGTGGCCAGTTTATCATGACTGCCCTTTCTGCGTAGGGTTGTATGTGTGTATACACATATAACACACATATATGCAAAATATATACATATATATTTATGTATATTCACACACATACATATATTAGGTGCAAGTAGTTTACTATCTGTGAGCCTCATTTCCATTATCTGTAAAATGAGCAGTTTGGTCAAGATGATCTCTAAGGTCTCAATAGATACTGTTATTATTGTCATCTTGTTCATTTATTTATTTTCGGAGGACGAAGGCAGAATTGAGGTTAAGTGACTTGCCCAAGGTCACATAGCGAATTGTGTCACGTGTCTGAGGCTGGATTTGAACTCAGGTCCTCCTGGCTTTGGGGCCCATGCTCTATTCACTGCACCACCTAGCTGCCCCTATTATTATTATCATCTTGTTGGTCCTTATAGCAACAGTGGGAGATAGATGCTATTATTATCTCTGCTTGAGGTAGATGGGAGTTAAGTGATTTGCCCAGGGTCAGACTGCTTGTGTCTTAATTCAGATCTTTATCACTTCCTGTCCAGTGTTATATCCCTACACCATCTAGCTGCCTAACTGTTTACTTGTTTCTATGAACCAGGTCAGTGATTCTCAAAGTATGGTTCCCCCTTGGAATCCCCAAGAATCTTTCATAAGTTCCGCAAGGTAAAGCCCATTTAAATAATAAATATTAAGGTAGTATTTGCTTATAAAACACTCTTCCCTCTTCTCCCTCATGCATGTCTGTGTGAGACCAGATTTTCATCATATACTTCAACCACAACAACTTACCGCCAACAGTTGAATTCAGAAGCAGGTATAAGAATCCAGCCGTCTTCAACCAAGCCAGACATCGGCCAATCAATAAAATTTATTTAAGCACCTACTGTGTATCAGGTACTGTGGGATTTTACACTAAGCTCAGACAAAGAGATCTGCAGAAATATGTAAAACAATATCACTTTTCTCACAATTTTTTTGTTTTAGAAAATATATTTATGGGTTTACAATTTTAGTGTTTAGAAGAGTTAATAAATATTTAAAATTTAATTGGTCCTAATTTCTAATATGATAAAGATCAACAGCTATAACCAGTAGTATTTTGGTGAATGAGTTCTCGGAGAGGAAAAAAAAAGTAGAGATGACATACTTTTAGTTCAATTTGCATTATTAACATTTCTTCCAATACTTTCTAAAGTCTAGAAGTCAATGAAACAATAAATCAAGGTCTAATTTGTAGCATTTGTCTATTTCTGAGCTCTATACATTCACAGGGAAAATTTAAAAGTTGATTACCAAGAGCCAATTTGATCTGATGTTCCAGAATACCCCTGGATATGACCATACAAACAAAGCACTTTGAGATGCTCAATAATTTTTAAGAGGTAAAAGGGTCCTAAGGCCAAAAAGTTTAAGGACCCCTGAGCTAGACAAAGGAAAGGAATATTTCCATTCCCATTTTACAGAGGGGAACTGAGCCCTCCTCAGATTAATAATCAACCTTGAGAGAACAAGAGAGAACAAGATGGGTGTTCCAATGAGTGGTTATTTGCCTTCCCAGCTGGGTCCCAAAGAAACAATCTCATCAAGGTTAATTAACATATGAATGCTTTTGCAACACTTGATACATCAATCCTGCATTATCATGACTGTTCTAATGGAATATTTTGATGGAAAGCATCATGGACTGGTGAAGAGATTCTTAACCTTTTTTTGTGTGTGTTATGGATTGCTTTGGCACTCTAGTGAAACCTATGAACCTCTTCTCAGAAAACAATGATTTTAAATGCAGAAAATATAATGCTTAGAATTACAAAGGAAAACAATTATATTGAAATAAAGTTTATATGTATATATTATACTAAAATAAAGTGTATATATGCACATACGTTTGTGTATATATGTGTATGTGTGTATAAATATGTATATATGTTTCAGGGACCTCAGGTTAAGAACCCATAGTCTAGTGGAAAGAATACTGGATTCAGAATTATAAGACTTTTGTTTGCATATCAACTTGGCCACTCATTACTGGTCACCTCACTTGATCACTTTGGACCTCAGTTTCCTCAACTGTAAAATGAGAAGGTTGTACTAGATAATTTAAAGGCCCCTTCAAGCTCTAAATCTTTGATCCTATGAATTCTTCCCGTTGGTCTTTAGTGACCCATTAAAAAAAAAAGATTTGAAAAGAAAAGACTATATAGTGTATGTAATTTCCTTCCACGCTGTGAGTCAGAAGCAGATGTCTTCCGTCAGAACCTGGAAACTTCTGCTGATCAGTTTCCTTGTTCTCCCCTTTGGAGGAGGCCACCAAGATGACAATATCTGGCTTAGTTTCTTCTTTTCTTCTGGTTCTCCTACAAAGTGTATGGCTAACCCTGAATGTGTGGGGAAAACCCTTCCTGAAAGGAACAGACGTTTCAGGGCAGCCCCGTACTTAGCCGAGGGAGCCTGTTCAATTAGTCCATTTAGCATGAGCTCCCCAGTTAGCCTCCCTCTGGAAAATAGGTGAGAAATTCTTATATTCCTCTCAATATGTTAATCAGACAACTGGTATCACAGTTCTCTAACTGTGTAATACCAGTCCCCCTTGGCAGATATATTTTATTTGGATAATGATGTGAAATTTAAGATCTACGTTTCAATTGTACAGAGCCATAGGCAGTTGTCAATTTTAGTGACAGACATAGACCTCGAGCTAAATTCCTGTGCACAAGCAAAAATTCCAACAAGCGTAGCACAATTCTAGTCCCTTAATAGAAATACATTTTCTCCCATTGAGGGGCAGTATTTTTAAACTGTGCATCGCGTCTCTTGGTACTGGCAAATCATTAATGCTCTCAAATATTTCCTTTAACACGGGCAGTGGTGACTCAAGCTATCAACCAGCCTGACAGGAAATCAGATGGTTATTACCTGATATCCTCACTTTTTCTCCAGGAGAACAGTGCTGAATATACTGGATCCTTTATCCCTCAGCAGTTTCTCTAGTAATGTGGCTGGTTAATAGGTCCAAACTCTAAGGCAACGAGAAGAGGAGTCAAATGCTGCATTTCTAAGACCTTAGGATCCACAGACTGGGAAGAATTCCCATAGCTGATCTTGCTTTTGGCAATTACATTAAAGAAGCAGTCAGCGAGGGAACTCCATGGCTCCAGGCATTGGTAATGGGATGCAGGGGCCTCTCACCTCGAGGTCACTGGTTCAAATCCAACCCTGGCTAATGGGAGCTGAGCGTAGGGCCTGGCATTCTAGGTGAAATTATTTGTTAGATTTGTGAAAACACATACATTGCCTCCTGGGGCCTGTTATCAAAATAAACATCACAATTAGCCAGAGAGATAGAGAATAGAGAGGGAGAGCTTACAAATTTATGCTTCCATACTAAACTGTATGGATTTCATACTATGACCTAAAAGTAAATAAACATGGACTTTGTCTAACTGCAAGTGCAAGGGAATTCTAGATAGAAAGCTTTGCTTCCCATTCCCCAGAAATTAAAATCTGGGGGCCATCAACAAAAGAAAATCAATTAGTTTTCATTATAGCAATAGAACAAAGAAATACAGACTCTGTTATGACTTACAAGACACTACATTGATACTGCATATTGGGAACAGGGAGAAACAGTGAAGGCATAAAAGAGCACAAAGTCCTCTCTGGGCATCAATTTTCTTATCTGAAATAGGAAGGAGTTTTGGGCATGATGACCTCTAAGTTCTATAATTTAATAAACTTTTAGTTATGGATATGATCTAAACCAGGGATGGGGGAAGCTGTGGCCTCAAGGCCACATGTGGCCCTTTAGGTCCTCAAGTGTGGCCCTTTGACCAAATCAGGCCACACTTGAGGACCTAGAGGGTCACTTGTGCCCTCGAGGCCACAGGTTCCCCACATCTATGCATTCTGAGCAATTTAAGAGTTCTGGGCAAATAGCATATTGTGCATCTTTGTTCAGTGGGTTCGCAAAAGAGATAGTATGGGTTGGTGGAGAGAGCATTGGCTTTAGAATCTGGGAACATGGTTTCAGATTCTGATGATACTATTTGGTACCTGTGTGACTTTGAGTCATTCCTGTACCTTCAGTGAACTTCAGTTTCCCCAACTGTAAAATAACTGGTGCTGAGCTAGATGAACATGAAGGTCTCATTCACTTCTGGGGACAATAAAATCATGGCCTGTTTTGGGCCATGTTTAGGGCACTTTAGAGATTCGCATCATGAAGCTTGGTAGTTGTTACAGTCTTATCTTACATCACCATCACCTAAGAAATAGAAAGGAATGCTTGGGTTTTTTTGGTCATTGCCTACTGGTTTAGTCAAGAGCTCCTGCCCTTAGATCTCTCATCTGCTTACAGACTCACAGAAAGCTAGGGCTGGAAAAGACCCATCGGTTTTGAATGCTTCATTCCACAAATGAGGAAACAGAAGCCCAGAAAGGGAACGTAAGAAGTTGGTCCTTTAAATCAGGAACATTGTGCCACTTTATGGTGACTAGAAGGAATGAGTGGGGATTGTAAGGGAAATATTTAAGTTTTGAAGCACTTTCTAGTAATTAGAGTTTGTCATAAAGTGGCATGGACTTCTCTAGCAAATAACAGATTTCCACTCCAGGTTTTTCAAGAAAGGCAAGATGAACATTTATCAGGCATTTTGTAGAGGAGATACTTTTTCTCTTCATTATGGGGTAGATCAGATAATCTCAGGGCAGCTAATCTCAGGCACAGTGGGTAGAGTGCTAGCCCCGGAATCAAGACTTATCTTTATGAATTCAAATCTGGCCTCAGATATTGAAGAGTTGTATGACCCTGGGCAAGTCACTTTACCCTGTTTGCTTCAGTTTCCTCCTCTGTGAAATGAGCTGGAGAAGGAAATGACAAACCACTACAGTATCTTTGCCAAGAAAACCTTAAATGGGGTCACAAAATGTAGGCCATGAGAGAAATGAATGAATAGCAGATAATCTCAGAAGTCTCTTTCAGCTCTCAAATTCTATAAAGCTAGATTCTCACAGTTTCAATTTCTCTTCATGTAATGTATGGCAAATTAATTCCTCCCATTTCATAGAAATGGTATAGTGTAAATAGCACAGATTCTGGAAAGTGCAGGCATGGGTTCAAATTTTATCTTTACTAATTGTATGATCTTGGGCAAGACATAATCTCTGTGGAACTCAGTTTCCTTATTTAAAAATGAAAGAGTTGGACTTGGTGGTCTATGTGGTCCTTCTAGTTCTTGATCTATGAAATAAGTCTTGATTCTATGAAGTATAAGAAATAATGGGGCAATTCAAAGTACTTTGATGTCCTTCAACAAATTCATTTGAAAAACTTATATTAATACAATTAATTAATATAATACAAATAATTAATACAATATTCAAGACACCCCACAAATAAGAAGTTTGTGGCACATACACATAGATGTAGCATCATATCTTGTGTGTTAGACATTTGATGTTTCCAAATCATATGTGTTTGTTTATTTTTCTATTAAGTAGTAGAAGATGGGGAGCTAGGTGGTACAGTGGGTAGACTGCTGGGCTGGGGGTCAGCAAGACTAATTTTCTTGAGTTCATATCCAGCCCCAGGCACTTACTAGCTGTGTGATCCTGAGCACAGCTTAACCCCTATTTGCCTCAGTTTCCTTACCTGTAAATTGAGCTGCTGAATGGCAAATCATTACAGTATCTTTGCAAAGAAAACCGAAACAGGGTCATTTGAAATTGTACAACATAGTAGAAGGACAACGGTCGAAGCCAACTTATTCTATATGATTGGCTGACTTCACAACTATTATTCTGTGCTTCCATGGACACAGCCACTGGCAGTAGCCCTGGAAATACTATATTTATTCCTAAGCAGACTGATTGTCTGACTACCCAGGCCCCTTCTCATATTTCCCTCTAGTATGTAAACTCAGATTGCTGACTTAAATGAATCATCAATTGGCATTTCATTATTAGAGACAAAATCTCTTGAAAGATGAATGAAGCTTTCACTCACTTAAAAAAAAAAAGTTTAACTCAATTCCATCCGAATCCATCTCATGTCCCTAGTTCCAGTTTTTAACTCTGGGGAAAAAAGATGCTTTCAGAAATTTTAACAATTTCCCAGGGAGGGAAAGTGATGGACTCATCATGTCTACCATGCTTTCAAACTAGATTAAGTGTGCCTTCTGCTTAATGTGCTCCTTGTTCAATGCCCTCGTCATCATATGCAGGTTAATGTTATGCTGTGCTTGAATTGAATCCTGGGATTTGGAAACAGGAGCTGGTGGTTTGGGGTTTGTGTTGTTTGATAGTTTGGGGGATTCTATGTCTATTGATCTCTAACGTCTTCCAGATGTAATCAGATTTGCCCACTTTATAGCAAGAGCCCTGTATAGCAAGACTGAGAAATATATGGAAGAAAAAAAAAAGAAAGAAGAAAAAAATTCCACTTGATGGGCTAAAAAAAAATGTTACAGAAAGAAGCTGCTAATAAACTTTGAGATGTTGTAGTAGGCTAGACACAGAGAAACGCCAACTGCATTAGAAACAAATCTGCCCATCAAAGCTAAAGAATAAAGAAAATTAAGCTTGGTGAGGATAAGAATCAGAGCAGTAATACATGTTTGCCTTAGAAACAAACTTTCTATACTCTATAGAATTCTGTCTAAGACAATATATAAGACCCAGTGTCCCGCAGAGACTGACTGGCAGTTCAACTTTGCAGTGAGATCATCTGTCAAGCACGAGCAAAAATAAAAAGATAATGAAAATATGCTTAGGAATTTAGAATATAACAATCTCATAACAAGGGACAGCTAGGTGGCACAGTGGATATAAGGCTGGGCTTGGAATCAGAAAGACTCATCTTCCTGAGTTCAAATCTGGCCTCAGACATTTACCATCCGTGTGATCCTGGGCAAGTCACTTACTCCTGTTTGCCTCAGTTTCCTAATCTGTAAAAATGAGTTGGTGAAGGAAATGGCAAACCACTCCAGTATCTTTGCCTAGAAAACCCCAAATGGGGTTACAGAGAGTTGGTCAGAACAGAAAAATGACTGAAATAACATTAATAGCCTTATAACTCAATAAAAAATGACAGCCACTCAGGGAAGCAAGATTAGGCCATCTAGGAAGGACTTTAATCTGGGTCTAGCAAACCATTTACCACTGAAGACCTATCCAAGGGATTTCATGGTGATGAACTCTATCTGAAACAATAAATTAAGAAATATAATTAATGTTCTGCCAAGACCCTTGGCTGTTGGTTCACTTAGGTGCCTTGACAGGATGCCCAAACATTATCAGGTATGTGTGTGCGTGTGTGTGTATGTGTTCATGCTTGAATGCACATCTTTGTTTGTGTGTTTATGCACATTAGCCATATATACATATATATATACACATATATATACATATACATATGTATATATATGTACACACACGTATACTTTTTCCATAGGAGTACTACGCATTGAAAACACTAGTAGTTCTTTTATTTTTTATTTTTTGTTGTTTTGTATTTACATTAGAAAGCAGACTCTCATATAGCTCACTATCAGTCCACTAGAGCAATGGTGCCAAACTCAAATAGAAACGGGGACCACTCATCCTACATGAGCAGCTAGGTGGCACAGTAGATAAGAGTGCCAGGCCTTGCGTTAGGAAGATTCATCTTCCTGAGTTTAAATCTGGCATCAGACATTTACTAGCTGTGTTACCCTGGGCAAGTAGTTTAACCCCTGTTTGCCTCAGTTTCCTAATCTGTAAAAATGAATTGGTGAAGGAAATGGCAAACCACTTGAGTATTTTAGCCAAGCAAACCCTAACTGGCGTCATGAAGAGTCAAATATGATTGGAATAACTGAACAACAGCACAGTATAAACACAGAAACATAAATACTCAGAGAGAGAAACATATATCATATATGTAAATATATTATATAAGGTATTCTAGAAGGCAATGCAGTTTTGAGTCATTAAAGCTATTGAAGCTATTAGGCCTCATTAAGTCTTTTGGGATGCCTCATATATGCATACATATTACATGCTTGTATATTCATATATGAGTAAGTATATATAAAATATGTATGTGTATTTGAATACACATACATATATGTATATGTGGAGGAAAGTGCTTAGAAACTAATCATCTTTCTGGCTAATCATTGGAAATTGAAGAGATGCCCATTACTTGGGGAAGAACTAAACAAGCCGTGGTAGAGGATTGTAATGGAATATTATTGTGCTATAAGAAATGACAAGCAGGATGACCTCAGAAAAACCTGGGAAGACTTACATGAACAGATGCATGGTAAAGTGGGCTGAACCAAGATAATGTTGTTCACAGTAAGCAATATTGTCCTATGAAGAATTGTGAATGACTTAGCTATTCTCAGTGATCCAAGACAATCCCAAAGGACTAATGATGAAGCACAGCATCGGCCTCCAGAGAAAGAACTGATCTTATTTGAATACACATTGAAGCATGCTGTTTTTCACCTTCTTTCATTTTTTATTTGAATCTTCTTTTATAAAATTACTAATATGGATATATTATATATAAATGCACATAAGTAACTTATATATGATTGCTTACCATTTCAGAGAGAGGGGAGGGGAGGGAGTGACAAATAGAATTTGGAAGTCAAAACTTTAAATAAAGTTTTTGTTGTTTTTAAAGCAATCACCCCAAGAGGCAGCTAGGTGCCACAGTGAATAGAGCACTGGTCCTGGAGTCAGGAGGACCTGAGTTCAAATCCAGCCTCAGATACTTGACACATTTACTAGTTGTGTGACCTTGGGCAAGTCATTTAACCCCAATTGCCTTGCCTTCCCCCCTCAAAAAATAATAAAAGCAACCTCCCCTCTTAGGTAACCTACATGAGGAACATGTAGGCTGCATGATACTTTATACCAGGCAACAGCTAAAACAAATTTCACTTGTCTTCACCTGTTACTTGACTCATTACATTATTATTTTTTTATCCCAGGTTCAAAGGCAATCAAAAGATATGTTCTTATATTTCCTAATAAATTTCTAAAATTACAATATATTTTTCATGCATTGACCAACTAGTTCTTTGATTGCACCCCACTTTGTTTAAACTAGAGAATTCTCTTTTCCAGTAAGTTTTTATACATCTCTCCATAGAAGCACAACCAATTAATCTTTTGGGTTAATATAAATGATAAATTTACTAGCTTTACCTTTATTAACATCTTGCCAAACAATAAAATTAAGACATAAATAAATATTATATATCATTTGTGAGGAAGATCCCAGGCAGAGTCACCTCTGACCACTAATTAAAAAGTCTTTTAAATTATAGAAATGGTCCTATATTAAATTCTCAGGACAGTAGCAAAGATCTCTAAAAGTTTTCCTCACAATGGGACTTTGTGAGATAAGAGTTTAAACTCAGTTCTCTAAAGCAATGCCTCTCCAGATTCTACATCTCGAAAATTAACTCAGTTTCTCAGGAAATAAGTTACCTTAGTCATTTATTTTGTTACCTCACCCATTCCCTCTCCAGACTTCCCAGTTAACAGACTTTCGCGATTGACATAAAAAAATCTAGACCTCAGGATTCCCTTCCCTCTCAAAGATTTGGTAATAGTAGCCATCATCTCTGTGGAAGAAGCTTTTAAAGTTAGCATTAGAGATATGTTTTTGATTTTACATTTATATGTGTGACACATAGGCATAAGCAATGAATTTATGTAAGGAACTATCAGATAAGGAAATTACCTCTACTTTTGCAGGATGGACTCTCCTCTACAGTTTATAATCTTAGTGGCCTTGACCATTGAATGGGTGAGTTGCCCAAGGTTACAGAGCTGGTATCTGTTAGTGGCAGGAAGTGAACCCAGGTTTTCCTGGTTGTGTGAGAACAGCTCTCTAATCACTACCTCTTCCTGCCTGTTATATGCTATACACACACACACACACACACACACACACACACACACACACACACAAGAGATATACCTAGATATAAATATATATGACATGCATGTGCTATAACCCATATTTCTATTCATGAACATGCCTAGATTATATATACACAGGTGTGCATGGAAATGCATATGTAAATATAACATAGATATAATAGCAGTATTATGATATATGTATTATTCATAAATTTATATATGATATATATCTGAGAGTCAATTTACAAATGGCATATAGGATTTAAACAAATGCAATTGCATGTACAGAAATAAAGGAAGATAAATAATTAAAGAGATAGACACCAATCATGATTCTTGGTGAAGATGCTGGAGTGGAAATGATGCTGAAACTGAGGCAAATAGAGTTAAGTGACTTAGACAGGGTCACATAGCTAGTAAGCATCTGAAGCCAAGTTGGAACTCAGGAAGATGAGTCTTCCTGACTCTAGACCTGGCACCCTATCCATTGTGGCATCAAACTGCCCCTAATAATAATAACAAGATATCACATAAATTTCTTTACAAATTAGTGTTTTGCCAATCAAACTACCACAGTGTTACTTTATAGACAAAAAAAGATCAAGCAATTTCATTTGGAAGAACAAAAGTCCTATAATCATAACAGAAATAATGAGGGAAAAGTCAGACTGAAATCAAATGGCACTTTCAGATAACAAGCTTCATTATAGAGCAGCAATCACAGAATCTACTTGGAATGGGTTATTATTATATTTTAAAGAGCAGGTCAATGTAACAGACTACTTAAGCAGGAATCAGAAATGATTACACTTAATTGATTAATGTTGATTAAACTCAATAATATAATATTTCTGGAAGGAATTCCTATTTGAGAATATTGAAAAAAGAACAGAACAGAAATTGTTTTGGTTAAATAAATGAATGAATGCAACATTTCTCAGCAGCGTTTTATAACATAAGCCACAGAAAGGCCATAAGACCTAAATATTTTAAAAAGTCACCTCATTTAAAGCAACTGAGGAAAGTGGAAGAAGATAGCTTTGACAACTATGGCTAGCAGGAAAATTCCTAACCAAATAAGAGAGAGAGGAATTTACAAAGGATAAAATAGAACAGTTCCATTGTTGAATATGAAAATAGGACTTATATCAACCAAATTAATGCAACTAAAATAAGGAGGGGAACTTATCAGTTAGGGGTGGGGGAAATCATCAATATTTGCAACACTTTTTTTTTATATAGGTCTGATAGTCAAGATATATTGGGTTTTAACATAAACATGTCATTCCCTAATAGAGAAGTGATCAAATGATATGAATAGTTTTCAAAATTACTTTAAATTATTAGTGACTACATGAAATATTGAGCCAAATCAATAATAAGAAATATTCAAGGAAAAAAAAGCAATTCTGAGTTGGTAAAGACATCATAGTCATTTCCAGTTATAGCTTTCCCTCACAAAGCTTTGTTTTTGTCAGCGTCAGGAGACCATAAGTTCCGTAGCGCTGGGCATCCACGCTGAATTTTCTTCGTTTCTTTCTTCCCTAGCTCTCTTATGCACAAAGAAAGGATAATAAGGTGGTAATAATTTTTTAAGTTGTGAGAAATTAAGCAGTGAGAATGCAAATCAAGCTTCAAAAATAACAAAGCACTGCTGAGAAAAATATCACAGATATTTTAAATATTTACCCATCATTCATCTATTTACCTTTATCAAGCCATCCATTTATCTATCCACTTGCCTACCTGCTTGTTTGTCCTGAAATCTTCTCTCTCTCTCTGTCTCTCTCTCTGTCTCTGTCTCTCTTTCTTCCCTCTGTGTGTCTGTCTCTCTCTGTTTGTCTCTGTCTCCTCTCTCTCTGTTTCTCTGTCTCTGTCTTTCTTCCCCTCGCTCCCTCTCTGTCTCTCATTTAATATAATTAAGGGAGATAGGGAATGGATCTGTGACTTCACTGGTATAAGGAACTCTCAAGTAAGGAAACCCCTTCCACCAATGCAGGCTGCTACTTTTTTCTGTAACTTCTATAATCTTGCAGAGTTGCCTAGAAGACTGAGAGATTTGTGACTTGCTCAGGTATGTATCAGATGCAGGATTTATGTCCAGATCTTCCTGGATGTAATGCTGGATCTCTACATTCACATTATATGTCTTTCCAATGTAACTAAAAGAAATAATAATAAATTCTAATGATATTAAAAACTGCTCATTGCAATCCAGTTCATATTAACAAGCATTTTGTAATTGCCTACAATGGTCAAGACATTGCGCTAGACTCTGAGGACATAAAAACACATGAAGACCATTTCGCTAATCTCTAGGTATTCACATTCTAATGGAACGTAGACAGTCCATAGGCAAACCATTAACTAAGATTGTTGCATCTGGTTGCATTTTAGACTCTCATTAACAAATAGAGAAATCATCATCAGCATCACCCAGTGTCTAAGTGGCATTGTACCTGGTCCAGTACAAGTCTCTAAAACAAGAATTAGCTGGAGAACATTCCTGCAGATTGATAACATGGGCAAGCATATAAGACAACCAAAAACAAAGGAAAGGAATATGAAGAGATGCATCACGTGGGAGTTTCATTTGCATATATGGATCTTGTTGGGGGTGGGCAAGCATCCCTGGCAGTGCCCAGCTAAGAGTAGGGCCTCATAAGTTTGCTCTTATTGATTATAATTAAGGTGATGGTGAAACTATAGAGTTTATTTAAAATCTCAGTGCCATGTTCTTGAAGCTCTGAACTCAAATTTAAGATAACTGGAATTGCTATTAGCTATTTGAGAATGTCTCAAAAGTCTTAGGGCAGTTTCAACAGTGCATACAGAGGGTGTCCTAAAAACTTAGGGAAGTTTTAAGATGATAAAGTTTAGACTTTTGAGATATCTTCACGGCGCACATCTACAGCCAATCCCTATAGTAAGAGCTCTTAACCTTTTAATGTCTTTCATGGACCCTCATAGCAGTCTGATCAGAGTACTATTTTTAAACACATAAAATAAAATACATAGGATTATAAAGGAAAATAAAGCTTATTGAAAGTAAAGATATATTATTTTTTCCCATCTAAGTTCATGCACTCCCTGAAATCTATCCACAGATCCCTTGGGAGTCTGTAGATCCCAGGTTAAGAACCTCTGCCAAAGGAGATGCAGAAAGATCCCATTTGGTAACCTTCTGATCCTCTATAAAAATATATCAGGTGGCCCCTTCTAAGGATGAATTTCTCTATCAGGGTTTGCAGCCTGTAATTGCCACCCTCATAGAAATGCAGAGTATGCCTCCCCCTCCCCCTTTCCTATAACAGAGGGAAATGACAATAAGATTAAGGATAGGGGGGTTGATTATTTCAGCCAAGCGAAACTTTAGCCTCCTGCCCCCAGCTCCCATCTCAGAAACTGATGGCCTTCTATTTGTTCTCGGCTGCAGAATTCTTCATTAAAGTTGAGGAATTAAATATAGCACTTTAGCTAATTAATTATGGTTTGATCGTTTTGACACCTCCAAATGACTCAGCCACATACCTTGGAGCTCTGTCAACTCAATCGCATCTTTGTTTTTGTTGCCTTTAACCAACAATGAAGACTAATGCCACTCTTTCTAGTTTTCGATCACCTCTACAGAAGTGCTCCCCTGGCAATGTGCAAGGACAGACCTAATTAATCCCTCATCTGCCCTCCGTGGTGTCTATACATCACACTGGCAGTTGGAACTGCTGCTTGTTCTAAGGCTATTGCTGGAATGAAAAGCTCATCTGTTTTTCAATAATTTTACCACAGGTGGTGATTTGTAATTAGAAAGGGCAGAATCCAAATTTTGTAGAAATCCTACCCCCACCCCCCATTTTAAAGCGGGGGAGACTGAAGGGGAGGAGAGGAATGAAATAAAAATCTTTCTCACAGTGGGGAAAAGCATTAACTTTTGGCATCAAGTTGAACAATAGAATTCGAAGACTTTTTTATAGAGGCAAATAGTTTTGTTTTGTTTCTTTTATTGATATAGTTGGGCACAGATTAAAGAAAAAGGACTTGGAGAAATAAACAAACCTATAAGATTGTCTGGAAGAACTAGAATTTTTCTGAGCTTCCTGAGTTGGAGGGGGTGGAGATTCAAGGTGATTTTCTCTTGTCCATCTGACTTCAGGCTGCCATTTGGTTTATAAGCAGTTAGGTGATGAACTGGATAGAGTGCTAGGCCTGGAGTCAGGAAGTCCTGAGTTCAAATTTGACCTCAGACATTTAAGTAGTTGTGTGACCCTGTAAGTAGCTGTGTGACCTTGAACAAGTCATTTAACTTCTGTTTGCCCTAGTCTCCTACCTGTAAAATAGGAAGAATAATAGCACCTTCCTTGAAGAGTTCTTGTGAATATCAAACAGAATAATATTAGTAGAGGATACATAAATGCTTATTCCTTTTCCTTTCTTTTCAAGTCTTAATGTGAAGGTATGTATCTGTAATCTTAGAACCTTGTTCCCTTGGGTAAAATTGGCCAATAGTCTTGAATGGTGTTTATCACAGTAGTACCATGTGGAAGGGCATGTCTACAAGTATATATGTGTGGGTATTTATATTCTTCTATGCACATATGTGTATAAATATACATTGATACATGTGTACATATACGTATGTGAATAGGAATGGAGAAAGTATTTGTTAAGAACTTGCTTTGTACTAAACTCTGGGAATATAGAAAATCATGATGGTCTCTACTCTCAAGGAACTCACTCTAGTGGGAGAGAAAACACATATAGATGGCTTCAGTTGAAAGTCAAATGAAAGGTCTCATTGTCCTTAGGGTGAAGATGAAAAGAAGATGTTAATTCCTCTTTAATGTCATTTCCACTAATAAAATCATATTGTTTTCTGATGTCATGATAGTACCAAGGACTTTGATGTGAAGAACTTTCTTTTTCTGGGTGTTTGATTGATGTGACTTGCAGGAACAGTTGTCAGGTAGTATCTCCAAAAGCATTGTTTTCTGTTACCATGGTTGAGGATACTGGGCTGGGGTCATTGCTATTCCAGAGGGTCTTGGGTTTAGACATCTGAGCTGTCTCCATCAGACTGTAAGGGGAGATGGTAGTCGAGGTAACGATAGTTGTTCAACTTGTCTGGTACAAACTGTCTCTTGTCTCTCCCTCAGGTAGGCCGACCTGTCTGTTCTTGACTGGCATTTGGTTGGCAGTTGGAGGAGATGGCTGCCAGCATATGGAAGAATAAACACTCTGCAGATACAGAGGAACCTTGCTTTGTTTAAGTCAATGATGTTTGTTAGGTCAGTTCTTAGACTATTTGGGGATAATGAAGCAATACATGAATCACTGAGCAGAAAAATCTTGCAATTCAACAGACCTACATAAAGGGGAGTGATCCTACTAGCCTTTTACCTTCTGGGTGGCTTTATATAACTCTGGAATTTCAATGAGGGATGGAGGAAGGGCATTACTCCAATTTCCCAACTCTGGTCACCATGTGGCTGTGAGCACATGACTACTAAAGTATGGTATCTTCCCTAGGGGAGCCTGAGGTTAAGATATTAGATCACTAGCTGACTCATGTTTTTTGTTTTTTTCTTGAATATAGGTGACTGAACCACAATCTCAAAATGGATATGTCCAGGCTTAGAGATGATCCTATTAATCTGATAGGTCCTGGTTCCCTTGACTGGAGCTGAGTGGAGGCAAACGTTTCTACATCAGAGAAAATTACCACCAATAAGAGAAACAAAATAATCTCTGGCCAATTGTATAGAAGACATGGCCTTTGTGAGGACAGTGTAGAGTTTAAGTGAAATATAGTAATGCCTTTTCATAAGTCTTACAAACTGCTTTAAGTTCTGATGAGTTTTACATTTCAATTTGCCAAGAGAATACAAATCCTGTTTTAAGCCTTTTTGCTAAGGTTTACATATGAGTACTTTGTATACAGCATTTCTTTTAGAAAATAGAAAATAAAAATATTGGAAAATAAATGCCCACTTCACCTTAATTCCTATTGTATATTGAGTACCTTTATGTACTGTCCTTTGTGGAGATATGAGTCAAAACCTAAGCCTTAAGCAATTTCCCTTCATAAAAAGACAAAGTGTGTGAGAAGGGGGGCCCTAAATCTTCTTATTATATGTCTGGTTCTCCTAAGAATCACAAACTCTATCTCATTCTTTATATGGATACAGAATAACAAGAGGTCTCTTAAGACAGGGAACATGTACATAGTACTCCAGTTCATTGGTCTGAGAAATACTTCTTAAGATTAAAGCAATGGAAAGAATACATTAAGTACGAGATTTATACAAACTAAATAGAATTATTTCAGTAGGAAATGGGTATATATTAGCAGCTGAAGGAATCAGGAAAGATCTTAAGCTGGAGATGCCTCTGGAACTGAACTTTTTAGTTAACTAGGCATTCTAAAAGGTAGAGATAAGGAGAAAATGTAGGGAACCATGGGAAACCATAGTTGGCTCCATTCATATGAGTCTTTGTGTACCCACACAAGTGGAATTTACCTAGATTAAAGGTGGTGGGGTAGAAATTATCAGGAATTTTTAGAATGCTAATGATTTCATGGTTCTTCCTTTATGCTATTTTGCTTTGTTAATCGTGCTCTACCAGATTAGAAACTATTAGAGGACAAGACCCTTGCTTTACAAATTGTTTTAAACAATAGCATGCTAAATGAAGTACCCTAATCATTTTTTTTTGCTGCAAAAATCCATAAATGAATGAATGCTATCTTATCCCATACCCTTCACTATTAAGAAGTTATGAAGGGAAAATCTTGCTTGGTAATTAGCTCCTAAGTTCAAATCTGGCCTCAGACATTTCCAAGTTGTGTGGTGCTGATCTCACACAAAACTATAATAAAAAAGATAGCATTCAAAAAGATTAGAAGAGAAACTGAATAATGTTCAGAGAAACCATAGGTAATGAGAATTATTATATATGAGTACCAAACAGTGCACTATCATAGTACTTAAGGGGAAGCTAATTTAATCATGGGGAAAATAAATAGTAAAAGTATAATAGTTGGGAACTTAATGTACCCTATTCAGATGTAGTCCAATCTAAAAAAGACATAAATAAGAAATGCTATAAGAATACAAATAGAATTATTTTAAAAATTAGATATATCTCTTGCAGTTACTATGTGAGAACCAGAAGGAGTATATAAGATTTTGGTGCACTTGGTACCTTTTTAAAAATTGGCCAAGTACTAAGGAGTATTAAAATTCATTAATAAATGTAGAAAATAGATATATTAAACTTATCCTTAAGACAAATATCTAATAAAATTATAATTAATAAAGAGCATGTAAAGAAACTTAGTTGGAGACTGAATAATGTAATGCTAAAGTATATATGGATCAAAGAACAAATAATAAAAAATAACACATAACCTCATTTATTAAAATGACGACAATGAGAAAATTTGTTTCTACTTCTGAGATGTAGCCAAAGCAGCCCTTAGAAGAAAGAATACATTTCTAAACACTTTCATTAACAAAAGAGAAAAAGAACAGATCAGTTAATTGGGCATCAAATTAGGGGGAAAAACACTAGAAAAGTAACAATTTGAAAAGTCAAACTAAATGCAAAGGCTGAAATCCTGAAAATCAAAGAAAAGATCATCAGAACTGAAAACAAACGAGTGAATTCAAGAATTAAACTAAAAGCTGTCTAGAAAACAAAATATGTGGCTAGCTAATTTAATCTGAAAAAGAGAGAAAAACCAAAATTAAAAAAATAAAAGAGAGAATTTATACGTATGAAAAGAAATTTATTATACCTTTTTTTTTACTAATTACATTCCTCAAAACTGATGCAAGAAATCCAGAAATATTGAACAAGAAATTAACATTTAAAAACCCAATTCCCCAAAAAACAATTGAAAAGGCCCCAAAGGACTACTTCTAATTTTAAAACAAGATGAATTTATTAATAAATCATTAAAAAACATTAAAACAAAAACCATTTTAAAAACACAATTATGTTCACTATTCAACAAATTGTTTGGAAAATCAGGGAAATAAGACACTTTTCTATGAGATAAATATGGTCTTGATACCTAAACCACAGAGAAAGAAAACTATAGATCACTATCTCACATGAATGTCAATGAAAGATATTGAATAAAATACTAACAGAGAGCATATAGCAACATATTATAAAAATTATACAACATAATTAGGTTGGATTTATACCAGAAATGTAGAGTGGTTCAATAAACACAATACACTACATAAACATAATAGATCATAATAATAACAAAAATAAAATCACATTATTATAGCAATTATTGCAGAAAAA
>CM053584.1:215113080-215133311 GCA_028627135.1 Pseudochirops cupreus | reverse complement strand
CACACACACACAAGATATATGCAAACCTATATACACAAAGTAAATCCAAGGCAATTCCAAGAAGGAAATATTATTGACTGGGGGGTTGGGAAAGGTCTCAGGTTGAAAGTCACACTTCAGCTGATCTTTGATGCTCCATCTCTCCATGGAAGATTCTAAAGTGACCAATCTGAAGATATTTCAGTGATGGATGAGAATATTTCATCTGATGACCAACCTAGCTAAACTTGGAGAGATCCATTGATTCATTTACATAATTTCATTGGTTGAACATCTCCATGTATCTCCATGTAGCTGTGACTCTTAATGGAAATAATAGAAATGTCGTCTTTCTATTTGCAACTCAAGAAGACATTTCAGGGGCTCTAAGCCTTTCTTGTGTTATGGATCCCTTTGATAATCTGGTGAAGTACATGGACCCCTTTTCTGCATAGTGTTTTTAAATGCATAAAATAAAATTAACAGGATTGAGAGGAAAATATTATATTTAAATAAAGTTTTCTTTTTTCTTATTCAAGTTTACAGATCCCCTGAAATCTATCTAGAACTCCTATTTTAGAGACTAAGTGCTGATATTTTTTGGCCACAGCAATTCAAGAAGCTAACTTTTTAATGATCTGTTTCAGTGGAGGGAGTAGCCCTCATTGAATAAACCAAGGATTCTTGAAATACCGTATTTCATCAAAAAATAGTTTCAGTCTTCCTATGAGCCCTGATAAGGTTTCCACAGCTGGATTTTGAGTCAATAGAGTCTTTTGCTCCTCAGGATGATGCGTGTTTAAAAAAAAAGAGTTAAGAAAAATGTCTCTACAACACTTCCTTGACTGTGCAGATTAGTAAAGGGAAGAAGGAAGTATCATTTCCACCAAGAAATTAAATCAAACAGCACTGCAAAGAGATGTTCAATCTATTGTAAGTTCAATTCTATTATAAGTGATGAATCTCTACCTGTCTCTAGTCACCTTAGTAACCCTGCCTTATGTTCCTAAATCCATCCCCTAGACTTTTTACTTCCCCTATGTCTCTGGGTTGCTGTAATTGGTTCTTGTCTTTTGTTATGTGGTGAAAGAAAATAATTTCTTACCTTAAGTAAGCTCTTGTGTTTTTCAGAGAGTTATCATTCCGTAAAAATATTGGCCTGAGGGTGACTTCTGATAGAAAACCTAAGAAGTACTTAAATTCCAAATGACTGGGAAACTCAAACACATAATCTCTTACTGATAGGTAGCAATGACAATAATCAACCAGGAGGACTTCAGACAAACAAATGATAGCTTCTGATAATAAAAGTGACCCTGATTTGTGAATTTGCTAAAAAAAAAAAAAATTCCTTATTCCTTAAACAGCTCACTGATCCATGCTACTACTTGCTCAATATATTTAATGACATTTCTTTGTATAAGTGCTTCATATTCACAAAATACATTTATATATACCAATACAATGTGCACACACACAGATTGGCAAATAAGTTAAATCATACAAGTCTCGTTTCCATTTTATAGAGATAAGGAAAGGTAGAAAAACTGAGTCTCAACTTCACCTAGTTCACAGCTTATAAGGAGAACTGCCAACTGAACCCAGATCTTCTGTTTCCAAGTCTGGCGTATTCCTGACTATGCCATACTACCATATCTATTATCATTGTCAACAAAAAAATATGATTTCCAAAACCTACTGCCTGCAGTTTGACCATCTGCCTTACTTCCTTCTCACCAAGACCTTGGGCACTGCCTCTGGGTCCTTGGGTGGAGATAGGTGAACTTTCTCCCTGTCTTGGCAGGAACCATTCTAAACCATTCCATGTCACCAGTTCCAGACCTCTTCTATTTTCCCTTGCTGTGTATAAGAGAACATGAGCTCCTTGTGGGTATGGCATACTGTCTTTCTTGCTCACATCTGTGTCCCTAACATTTAGCATAGTACTCTACACATTTAATAAATTTTTATCATTCATTATTTTACAACTCTTTCTCCCCAGTGACTTCCAATGTAGTTAGAGATATAGAATATGAAAATTAAAATTAAAACCAGTAATAATATGAAGTGTTACATTCAATTCAACAAAGGTTTGTTAGGCGCCCATACTTGGTCCCAGGGATAAAAATATGAAAAATGTTAGTCCTTTTTCTAAAGGAGTTTGCATAGGTTTTACTGAGGGGACACACCATATGCAAAAATAAATGTAAATTAGGATATGATGGAAGCAAAGGAGTGACCTAGATAAAGTTTCCTAGGGGGAATAAATGATGTGAAAGAGATCCCTTGCAGTTAGAAGCATCGGAGAGATATGTGTGGAAGGAGTAGCACCTGAGTTGGGTCTTGAAGGAAAAAGAAAGATTTTAAGAGCTAGAGATGAAGAGAAAGTATGGTATAAGAATTTGTGGCAGAGTGTTGAAATACAGAGGCAGAGGAATGCAAGGCAAGATTGGAGAATAGTTAACAGTCCAATTTGGTTATAATGTAAAGTGTATAAAAATAAAATTTGTTATCAGACTAAAAAGCTAAGATAGAGCCCAATTATAAAGGATCTAAAATTCTAGATTAAGAAGTTTGAATTTTATCTTGCAGGAAATAGAGTAAAACGGAACTTTTTCATGAAGGGAGTTTGAGGCAAATTTGGCCAATTATTTTGTCAGCTATATGAAAGAGAAGCTGGAGAAGGAAGTCAGAGGAAACAGTGAGACCAATTAGGAACTTGTAAGAGTGTCCAGATCCAAGATGATGAGGGCCTGAACTAAGTTAGTAGCTGTATGAATAGAAAGAAGACAAACAAAGGTTATATTTGTAACTGTCATTTTATGAGGTATTTCTGTCTAGTCAGAGATAGTGTATCCAAGATTAATTTTGCTTTTTTTTTTTTTTGGAAGGGGGAAGGCAAGGCAATTGGGGTTAAGTGACTTGCCCAAGGTCACAGGGCTAGTAAGTGTCAAGTGTCTGAGGCCATATTTGAACTCAGGTCCTCTTGACTCCAGGGTCAGTGCTCTATTCACTGTGCCACCTAGCCACCCCCCAAGATTAATTTTGATCTATGAGATAAACAATGGAAAAGAAAGAAAGCACATGAGAAATATGTTTACATTTTTGTAATAAATGAGGACATATCCAAAAAGAACTCTTGGTTACCAGAGCTTGGAAGATAAAAATAAATATGGAATGAGTCAATTAGTAGATTGAGGGGTGACCTACAAGTTGGTATGGGCTACCTTAGATCCTCTACAAGCCTGTTACATTAGTATTATGAAAATCAAGAGAGGAGAGAATAGGGGTGGTTAGGTGGTGCAGTGAATAGAGTCCTGACCCTGGAGTCAGGCAGACCTGAGTTCAAATCTACCCTCAGACACTTAACACTTACTAGCCATGTGACTTTGGGCAAGTCACTTAACCCCAATTGCCCTGCCTCCCCCCTCCAATAAACAAAAAAAAAAAAAAAGAAAGAGAGCGAAGAGAGAATATTTTGAAGGGGGAAGAAGTCATGTATGGCCAATGTTATAGAAAAGTCAAGGAAGGTGAAGACTTGAGGAATAGTGTGATCCCTGGACCTAAACCATTCTGTGTTGTTAATGTGAAACAATATTGAGTCCCGTGGTGCATGGAAGATATGTAGAAAGTAAAAGGTATTTTTCTCTAGTGAGAGAGATAAAAGAAACCTCAGTATTTCACTATAAATGGAACCTACTGACTTATTGTGGGCTGCATGGAACTGAACAATGTCACCATGCCCATCGCTGCAGTTGAATGATGGCAACACCAAATACAGACACATTTCTATTTTAGGATTGAAAGGGAGGAGACAGGCCCTCATGTGTCTCAGATTTCCCATCCCAAACAGTAATAGACAAATAGATTTTGGGCTATCTCAGTGTGTGTGAAAATTTTAGAGGTTCAGTAAAGTACATCATTAGTAAAACTGAGGAAATTGCTTTCTTAGGTTCTCCCATTCATTGATGGAATACTAATTTATACAAATAGTATCTTCTTCCATGAGATTATATTTTCACAGAGGACAGGGAATTAGCATTTCTTTTGTGGTATACCATTGCACCTAATGGGTAGCAAATAAATGGTAATGATAGACTGAAACATATTTCTATGCTAGATCTGCAGCAATAATCTTTTGTAGATAATAGCTACATTCCTGCTTTTAAGGTTTGGTAAAGGCTTAAAATATATTATTTTATTTGATCCAAATAATAACCCTATGACAAAGATGCTATTAGTATCCCCATTTTACAGAAACAGGACACTGAGGCTAAGAGAGAGAGATTAAGTGCCTTACCTAGAGACTCACAGCTAATACATGTCAGAGTCGGGGTTTGAACCAAGATCCTCCTAACTTACTAGCTAGGTGACTCTGGGCAAGTCACTTAACCCTGTTTCCCTCAGTTACCTCATCTACAAAACGAGCTGGAAAAGGAAATGGCAAACCACTCCCATATCTTTGCCAAGAAAACCCCAAATAGGGGGGCGACTAGGTGGCACAGTGAACAGAGCACTGGCCCTGGAGTCAGGAGGACCTGAGTTCAAATTCAACTCAGACACATGACACACTTACTAGCTGTATGACCTTGGGCAAGTCACTTAACCCGAATTACCCTGCCTTTCCCCCTTAGGTTAGTATCTGAAGCAGACACAGAACTATTTTCAACCTTTTCTTCGGAGACTAAGTTTAGGCCCTCATACCCTAACAGAACAGCATTAAAAATCATTTAATCTCACTCCTTCATATTCCAGATAAATAAATAAACAGTACCTCAAAAGACTAAGGACCTATCCAAGCTCTCACAGGTAAGAAAGTAGCAGGGTTAGAACTAGGACCCAAAAGTCTTTAAACACTCGTTCAGCAACTATTTCTTCCTTCTTGTATGCAACAGTTTACATGTTGTGAACATAAGCTCCTTGAGGGCAGGGATTTTTTCCCCTTTCTTTGTATCCCAAATGCTTAGAATAATGCCTGACACAAAGTAGGCACTTAATAAATACTTGTTGATCTAATCTGATGACATATTAATCACCCATTGTATGCCAGATAATATGCTCGGTGCTCAGAACTCCCAGTCATGACCCCTTTCTCTGTTCCATACTGCATACACATAAGACTCTTCAAAGCGTTATGGAATTTACAGCTAAAAGATACTTCAGAGGTGAAGAAACTTATGAGTCATTATTTTTAACTGATCCTTAGTATTTGTCAGAACTACCCAGAAAGTACCAACATTAAATTTTACCAATTAAGACTATAAGGTGTTTTTTTTTTAATAAATTGTATTTAGATAAACATCAGCAAAAATATTTAGTACTCAGACTCAGCCTGAATGAAAGATTTTTTTCGTAGCTCTACCTCTCCAATCTGTGAAGTTAGTTTATCTCCTCTGGGAAAAAAATAGTGTATTCTTGCCTTGTGATTGCTCAAATTTTAGCAAGAAAATAGATATAAAGTGCCATATATATACATGTATATATAGTGCTTAATTCTTGGCAATTAAGCCTGGTGATAATTGTTTTTGTGCATTAGTCATAATCACTTTTTAAGCAGCAAAGCCTATTACTGCTGTAGAGTGAGTTTCAGATGCCCTGCAGATTTGAGTCATTTTGGGTAATGCAGCTGTGTGTGGTAAAAAGATTTTACAATGCCTATAAAATGTTGCCTCATGACATGTTCAGCAGTGAATCTGTGGCACCATATAGCAATTTCAGTGCTTTTCATTAAATACCAGATACCATTTACATTGTGCAGTTCTTAAACAAGAGCCATCCTCTTAGAATGGGGGAGTCTGGGAGCTGCAAAGCATTTGGGAGCATGTGAATCTTGCAGACAGTTTTCAAGAATCTTGAAAGTGTGAAAAAAGACTATTTGGATTACAATGTTTGCATTGGCTGCACCCACATTGGTCATTAGCAGCTCCCCTCTGTTTCATCCATTCCTGCCTCTTTTTGCTGTTGCACACTTTGATAGAACATGGCTGCCTGAGTACTCATCTGCTATCTTGATAAGTATGACTATGACTCCCAAATGTACATTTAACAGTAAGGGCAGACTCTAGAATCAGTAAAATATGGTCCTGCCCCTGACCTCTATTGACTAAAGCCTTGGGTCTCTCATTGGGTATGTGACACTGGCCAAATTTGTGTCATTACTTCAAGTAAAAGGACATTTGGGAAGACACAATACCTCCTGTCAAGCATTTGAAGGATTGTCCCATAGAAGAGGGATTAGACTTCTTTTTCTTAGCCCTGCCATTGGCAGAACTAGGAGCAACAGGGTAGATGTTGAAAAAGAGAAAAAAATTAAGATTGAGTAAAGGAAGATCTTGCTAGATCTATTTGAAAATGGAATGGGTTGACTCAGGAGGTAATGAGCTATATGTCATAGCAGATCTTAAAGTAAGAGGAAGATAACCATTTATTGGGTATGATTTATGCAAATTTCCTGTATAGGTTGTACTGGATGTCATCTGAGGTTTCTATCAAAAATGAGATTCTATGATTCAGGGTCGGTTCAATCCAAACCATACCTTCTGCTAGGTTATTTTACTCACGATTTCCTGATGCTATTCCACCTTCATCATCTTACCTATGACACCCACTCTTTCTGAAATGTCCTGTTCCTTGATTAATATATATCTTCTCCCTTCCTTTGAAAAGCCTTCCCTGATCATCCTTTTAGCCCTAAGAGACTTCTCCCTCATCTCAACCAAAAAGCCATTCTAGTCTGTATCATTCTCTCTCTGCCTGTCTGTCTCAGTCTCTGTCTTTGTCTCTGTCTCTGTCTCTCTCTCTTTCTCATATATTATACTATACTTCTGATTAGGATCTGTAACTTTTTCTGTGAATGGAGATCAGCATTGTCTTTGCAATATATAGTCTTACAGAGTGTCCCTCATGAGACACTGAGAGATTTAAAGACTTGCCTGGTTTCACACCACCAAAATGTATCAGAAACTGGATACTAACTCAGATCTTCCTGAATCCAGAGCCACCATGATGAATCTCATACTTAACAAATACTACCTGGTACTGTTGGTTGGCTTTTCATGTGTATATCCTATCTCAACTAGTTTGTGATATCTTCCAAGGCAGGGATTTTGTATACTCTATAGTACCTTTGTATGTTCTATAGTACTCTATATAATTAGATGTTCAATAAATAATGGTTGATTGATTTAGTCCTACCACTTAACTTTCATTAAAGTCACCCTCCATTCTTGAATGTTCTAAACAGTCAGGAGATATATATATATATATATATAGATATGTGTGTGTGTGTGTGTGTGTGTAAATACACACACACACACACACACACACACACATAGTTAAGAAAAATTACATGCACCTCAACCCCTGCTGTTGTCTGATTAGAAACGAAAGCCCCTGTATTTCTATCCTCAACCCAAAAATAATTTCTTTATGTACTTTTATGTGTTTCCCTGAGCTTTGCTTGAAACTCAGAATCAGAGGGTTCAGAGGTTCCTCCATCCTCAGCTCCAAACTCCTATATTCATAGATCAACTGGTTTCTCCTTTTGCCTACTGAACCTGAACCATTCAAGATGCGTGGCTATTCATGGGTCAGTAACCTTGAGCACAGCCTCTGTTCCTGGAGAAATGTGTGTCCTATACTATTAATGTCAGCATTCTCATCCTTCCTGGAAATTTCTATTAAAGTAAAGGCAATACCCAGGAATAAAAAGGATGGCAGCAAGAGAAGGCCAGTAGCAGGCAGGAATGTGGAACCTCAGGGATGTCTTACCCTAGAGATAAAAGTGCAATTCAAGTCTTCAAAGCCCTATTCATTGACTCCAGTGTAGATAGAATGACTCTGACTCTCAACCCTCAAAACCTCCACACAATAACATTCAATGTTCATTTATTTGTTGTTTCTTTTTCCAGAGGGTGGAAGCAAAGCAATTGCAGCTAATGACTTACCCAAGGTCACTCAGCTGGCAAGTGTTGAGTGTCTGAGGCTGGATTTGAATTCAGGTCCTCCTGACTCCAGGACTGGTACTCTATTCACTGAGCCACCTAGCTGACTCAATGTTTTTTCTTTGCTAACTATCTTTCCTGTAATGGAGGAGAATGGCAAGGATCTGCAGCAGACTGGAGTTTACTGCGTTCAAGTCTTAGCACTGCCACTTGCTACTTGTGTGGTCTTAGACAAATCATTTCACCTGTGGGGCTTGATCAGATGACCTGTAATGTTCCTTCTCCCTCTAAATTTAGGATCCTATGATCTTGGATTCTGAGTTAGAGGAAAAAATTGTTAATGACTTTAGGAAAATATATACCTTAAAAAAGGATCTCCAGGCTTAGGAAATGCTTAATAGCACTGAATGACAATAACGGCCTCATAGATGACACTCTTCTTCAATATTTATTGTTAATGATATCAATGGTGGTTGTAGTGGTAGAATTTTAGATACCAAGTCACATAAGCTTGATGCATTTATCATTTTCCTTTTTTTTTTGGTCACCTTAATTGCCTTGAGTAATTCTATCTATGTCTATTTCTATAGGGATAGGAATTGGACCAATGATTTATTAGTTTAGGGAAATCTCTGTAGATGAAGGGTGTTATCTTAGCTAGAGCCCTGAGAGCTTCAGCGAATTGTCAAAAGGAACACAGTCAGGACCCTTCAGAGGCAAAACTTGAACCCAAGTCCTTCAGCTTTCAGGACCAGCTCTCCATCTAGTATACCCCACTGCCCCTTGTCTTTATTATCTCCATCTCTGTTTCTAATTTTATTGCAGTCTCTCTGTTTGTATGTCTGTCTGCCTATCTATCTGTCTGTCTGTCTGTCTGTCTACCTCTCTATCATCCCTCTCTCATATTCTATCATCTATCTACTTATCATCTATGTGTCTGTCTATCTAACTCTCTATTTATCATCCCTCTCTCATATTCTGTCATCTATCTACTTATCATCTATCTATCTACCTATCTGTCTGTCTATTTATCTATCAATCTAATCTATCTATCTATCTATCTATCTATCTATCTATCTACCTATCTATCTGTCTGTCTATTTATCTATCATCTGTCTATCTCTGTCTGGGTCTGAGATTGCCTCAACTCCCTCCACCATCTGCAGACCATTTGCAGCTCTGTAAGACTGACAATTATAGGTCTGCAGATGGTGGAGGGAGTTGAGACAATCTCAGATCCAGACAGAGATAGACAGATGATAGACTTATCTGGGACATTGGGAAATTAAGTGATTTGTCCCTGATCACAAAGGTAGAATGCGTGAGAGGCAATTTTGTTTGTTTGTTTTCCTGACTCCAAGGCCAACTTTCTATCTTCTACATCATGACATAGTGGATAGACCACTGGGTCTGGAGTCAGGAAGACCTGAGTTCAAATCTAGCCTCAGACATTTACTAGCTGTGTATCCCCGTTCAAGTTATTTAACCTCTGTTTGCCTCAGTTCCCTCATCTGTACAACAGGGATAATAATGGCACCTAATTCCCAGGGTTGCTATGAGGGTTGAATGAGATAATAATTGTAAAGAGCTTAGCACAGTGCTTGGCACATAGTAAGCAGTATATTTCTTTTGTTATTCAGTTATTTTTACTTCTGTCCTACTCTTTGTGACTTCATTTGAGGTTTTCTTGGCTAAGATACTGGAGTGGTTTGCCATTTCCTTCTTCAGTTCATTTTACAGATGAGGAAACTGAGGCAGACAGGGTTAAGTGACTTGCTCAGGGTCATACAGCTAATAAGTGTCTGAAATCAGATTTGAACTGGGGAAGATTGGTTTTTCTGACTCTAGGTCAGGCACTCTATCCACTGTGCCACCTATCTGCCCCAAGGGCTATATAATTATTAGCTATTAGTAGTAGTAGTAATAATAATAATGGCGATATGTGTCTGCTTCTTTAAAGTTCATGAAGGACTTTATATATAGTATACCACTTGAGGCTCACAACATTGTGAAGCAGGTAGTATGCCTGCTTTCTTGATGAAGGACCCGAAGGTGACATGAAGTGACTTGCCTATGATCACACAACTAATAAACCAGGAACAGGATATGCACTGACTACTCCTGGCTACAGGTCTCAGAATAGTTCCTGTTACACTGGTCTGTCTTTCAACTGCAAACAAGAAAAATATATTTACTGATTACTTTCTTTCTGTTTTTTTTAGACTACTAAGGACTGACCATCCTCTAGTCTAGTCTTAAGATTTGTACTTAATTATCCCAGTGAGCTGGTTATCTAGTATAGAATAAATCAGCAAAGAAAAAGTTGCTAGGAAATGATATCCCACTTTTGTGGTTATGATTTCTGATGCTCCATAAATCTTTTGGCAAGGGAATTCTTATATCAAATCAATACCTCTTCTCCAATTTAAGTCCATTTTACTAGCAGCAAAGCATGGAATTTCATAGGAAAATGAATGTTTTAATTTAAGTTGTATCTAAGGAAGGCATTATATTCCAACATCCACTTCAGTTCTGGGCTAATGAAAAAGGTGGAAGGTCATCTCTAAGTTTTTTTACAGCACTTTTCCCAGGTGTCTTTTGAGGCCTAATCTAGGAGCAAGATAACTAAAATTTCCTTAGGAAAATCATTGACTTCAGCCATTTCGTGTTTACTTGAATGTCCCGTCAGTGGCACTAACCAGGTAGAGGTTGGACTCCCAAAGGTGATGCCCACATCTGCCCATTCCACAAAGTCCCCTTTGCTATAATTATTATAATTTGGGAGAGGGATTAGTGGTTCATGTGAAAAATTAAATCAGTCCTTAGCCTTTGACACCTAAGATTACAATCTAAATTAGTTTGGGAAAGAAGGTCAAGTCCACTTGCTTTAAATGAGATACTTTGGCAAGTAGGAAAACAGAAGGGCCTAGTTCCTTGCTCTGCTCCCCTTAGTGCCACTTATTAATACTCTCCCCCTCCCTTGCTCCTGTTTGCCAGCTACCTATTGTCAACTGCTGTGCTACGGTGAAATTAAGAAAAACAATAATGGTTGCTAATGCTGCCAACACCTTGGCAATATCTGCCTTTCTTCAATTACTTTTGTTTACAAATTACTCCTCATTTTGTTCTTAAAAGCTAGTTAAGAACAAATGCTGGTAGGATTGATGGGAAACTAACTGCATGATTAAGTAATTGCATTTTTAAAGCTTGCCTTACACTAGGACTAATGATATGTCACCCAGTAGCAGAAACCCCAGATAATGAATGAGAAATGTTTGTATGTACTTGGTTGCTTTTAAAGCTCTCTTCACGCTAGAGCTGGTGCCATGCATGGGGTAGCTGGGTGGAAGAAAGGGAGAGTCTGGGCAGCCTCAATCACCTTTGTGCAAAGTGGCAAACTCCCATAAGGTCTCTTTTCTACCCCAGTCAACATTTTATTTTGCTTACAGGGAGCTGTTCATTGTCTGACTTGTTCACCTCTCAAAATGTGGTATCATTTTGTTGACTAAAGGGTGGGGGGAATTTACCCAGCAGGCAATTATGTTTTCACCACAGGGACCAGATTTAGTCTTGTTCTTCTGAATGCATTGAACAAAACCAGAGTCTGAGCTAAAGTGACATGTTTGGCGCTGTGACATCCTTCCCAGGCCTCAATACATTTTTTTTCTTCCCCCCACAACACTGGGAAGGGAAACAGATTTTACAAGGTGTGTGAAGTTATTCAAGGCATCCTCACATAACCTTATATTAGGTAGGTGAAGTGGAGTAGCTTACAGTACATTGTTCAAGTTAGAGGCCATCCATGGAGAGGGTAGTGTTGAGGGAGGGAACCTATGTACTCTTGAATCATATGGTCCCAAATGGGGTGCAAAAGAACGTGGGACTACTGGACAGCTCCTCTTTCAATAAAGCCCATACACTACTCAAGGTCAGAGTAAGGAGACTCCAGCTACAGAAGAATGAACTCATATCTAGACACTACAAGTGATGTGCAATTTTCCTCTCTATGCTAGTAGAGTGATTTTTCTTAGCATGGTGTAATGCAGAAAGCACAGGTCTTCAGACAGAAGCTTGAAGTTTCATTTCTAGCTTTGACACTTGCTATTCCTTTTGAACAATTCCCCTTCAACAATCCTCATTTTGAAATTCAATCAACTAGGTGGCAATTGGGTGACAGTGGATAGAGAACTGGGATTGCAGTTAGGAAGAATTGAAATCAAGTTTGACCACACATGTGTACTGTGTGACCTTAGAGAAATCATTTAATTTCTGTTCACCTCAACTGTAAAATGGGGATCAAAATACCTCCCTTCCAGAGTTGTAGCAAAGATCAAATGAGATGTTTGTGAAGCAATTAGCATGCTTCCTGGCACATAGTAGGTCCTTAACAAACATTTGCTTCATTTCTTCCAGACAGTCACTTAACAAGCATTTATTGTCATTTCATTCATATACAACTCGTTGTGACTCTATTTGAGGTTTTTTTTGGCAAAGACACTGGAGTGGTTTGCTGTTTCCTCCTCTAGTTCATTTTACAGATTAGAAAACTGAGGAAAACAGGCTTAAAATTGGCCCAGAGTCACACAGCTAGTAAGTGTCTAATGCCAAATTTGATCTTAGGTCTTCCTGAACTTAGGCTCAGTGTTCTGTCTACTATACCACATAGCAGCCCCAAGCCCCAAGTACCTACTATGTGCCAGGAATTATGCTGGGTATCAGGGGTACAAGGACCAAGAATGTAATAATGCTTACTGTCAAGGAACCTACATCCTAATAAGAAAGAAAAGTACAGAATAAACATAAATGAGAATAAGTAAGATAAGTTCTGCCTAGCAGTTGGGACCAGGCAGGAAGGACTTTACCTAGAAGGTGGTGCCTGAGTAGCATCTTGAAGGAATCATTCTATAGGGTAGGGGTAAAGAGACAGAGCATTCAAGGCATGGAAGATGGCCAGTGCAAAGACACAGACCAAAGAGGAAATGTGTTGTGTAAGGAAGAAAGCAAAAGCCAGCTTGATTAGATCAAAGCCCGTGGGAGCGGAATTGTCCAGTGCGGCAGGAATGATAGATTAGGCCCAGACTGTGAAGAGCATTAAAAGTCAAATACAGGAGTTTATGTGGATAAACTAAAATGGGTGTAGTAATGCCCAACTTCAAAACTGGTGAGGAAAATGTTTTGTAGAAGTACATGTGAATTGTTGATGTTCACATAGACAAAGAAGATGGTGGTGTAGAAGTAGACATAGCACAACCTCCTTTTAATGGCAAGCTATCCACAAGAATTTATTAAGGGATTATTGGTTTGATCTCAGCTTTTCCTGACTCCAAGGCCATCCCTTAAGCTACTATGTTATATTGCTGCGTAGAATCTCAAATAGCAGTGTAACATTTTTAAAATTGGAAAGGATATGTCAGAGAGGATGGGCAATTAGGCAGCACAATAGACCTGCTCTGGAGACAGGTAGGATCTGAATTCAAATCTAACTCAAGATAATTTACTAGCAGTGACCCAAGGCAAGTCACTTAACCTGTTTGCCTCAGTTTCCTTATGTGTAAAATGTGGATAACAACAGCACCTACCACCCAGAGTTATTGTGAGAATCAAATAAGAGAATAATTGTAAAGTACTTTGCACAGGGCCTGGCACATAGTAGTGCTGTATAAATTTTTTGCTATTATTATTAAGTGCTTACTGATTTAAACTCAGGTTTTCCTGACTCCAAACTCAGTGATCTATCTACTGTGCCACTGAGGGAGACAGGTACACACAAGGACAGAGGCAGACACAGAGACATACACAGCGAAAGACACAGAGAGAGGGAGACAGAGACAGAAAGGCAGACACAGAACAAAAGAGAGAGATGGACGGAAAGAGAAAGAGAGAGAAAGAGAAACAGAGACACAGAGAGAGAAACAGAGACATAGAGAGAAAGAGAAACAAGAGAGAGACAGACAGGTAGACAGAAACAGACAGAAATAGAGAGAGGTGAAGAGACAGAGAGACAGCGGCAGAAAGACAGAGAGACCAAGAATGAGACAGAGAGGAGAGAGCTCAAGCACAAAGTCTTGGACCGTACACACAGGTGGAACAGGCATAATGATTCAGCAAAGGAGAGAGACAGACACACAAAACAGAGAAGAGGGAGAGAATTGGGAGTAATGAGAAGAGGTTACAGACAGTTTTAAGTTGAGAGGTGTAGAATATAACAATGGAAGTTATCCTGAAGTGGAATGGTCTACATTGGGAGGTGCTGTTTACCCCTTTTCTGGATGTCTTGGAGAGGAGGATAAATAATCATTTATCAGGGAAGACGTGAAGGAGACCTCTGTTTAGGTATAGATTAGACTAGATGGCCTTTGAAGTCCCTGTCATCTCAGAGATCCTGTAAAACAAACACACACACACACACACACACACACACACACACACACACACACACACACACACACATATAATACCCCTTTCCTTCTGCAGTCTGTTTGAGTTGAGACTGTTGGAAGCAGGGAAGGACAAATAGGAAATTCATGAGCTGATGCAGAAAGAGAAGAACACTAGATTAAGAATAAGGAGACCTGGGGCCTTTGTGCTCTTGACTCTGTGACTATGTACTATGACCTTTTACAAGATATTTCCTCTCATTTCCAAACTCAGCATTCCATCACCCACCTCTCTCTGTATTTCCCCAGGCTTCCTTCTATGCCTACTCAAAACCACCTCTCAGAATTCTTAGCTTCCTTCAAGTCTCATTTCAAGTGCCGTCATGTACAGGGGGCCTTTATTGATCTGACCAGTGATTAGTACTCTCCCCTTCCTCAAATTATCTCCTATTTATGGACTTGATTGAATTCTGTGTCCAGCAATAAAATACAAATTCCTTGAGATTAGGCATTTTGTATCCTCAGCATCCTCATGTTGTACCTTACTTCTGTTAAACATTTACTAAGCTCTTGTTTTCCATTAGGGAGTACGGGAGAAAGAGCATTAAATCTGAAGTCAGAGAACCTGGCTTCAAATCATGCCTTTGAAGCTTATTATTTGTGTAGCATTGAAGGAGTCTCTAAACCCCACCTGGACTTTACTTTCCTCATCTGTAAAATGAAGCAGTTATACAGGAAGGCCTCCAGGATCCATTCCAGCTCTAAATCTGTGATACTATGAGAGAAACATGTTGAATGAGGTGAAATTTGAAGCTCTTTTCATCTCTAGACCCCAAGACCTTGAGAATCTTGAAGATCCTTTCCATTTTCCAAACTTGAAAGGATAATTGTTGCTTGTCTTTCATGTGAGTTTAGTGATAATCTAATATCTGACATCCCACTAGGATTTAATATTAGCAGGACTGACCTCACCACAGCAAGAATAAAGACAAATTCTCTGATTGTGAAGTCATCGTAGTAGGGCATATGTCCCAGGACCTTTCAGTGAGCTAACGGATTCTACAGGGCAGCTAGGTGTTACAATGGAGTGAATGCTGGGCCTGGAATCAGGAGGACTCAGGCACTTATTAGCTGTGTGACCCTGGGCAAGTCACTTAACTCTATTTGCCTCAGTACCTTATCTATAAAATGAGCTGGAGAAGGAACAACAAAAAGCTCCAATATCTTTACCCAGAAAACCCCAAATAGGGTCACAAAGAGTTGGGCATGACTGAAGCATGAAACAACAGCAACTTGGATTCTATAGCATCCCTTCATTCAGTGAGTGATAAACTCAAATGGTCAACTTTAAAGTCAGAATTGCTTAGGAGGATTTAAAATGGCAATGACTGGCCAGAGCAGACCTTTCTAATGCTAAGTCCTAAATTTTCAAACCAACCCTGCTTGTCATGATACCATATCCACTATTCAATTCATCTCCTCTACCTTCTCTGATTGTACTGCCTAGTGTCCCACCACTGTTGGAAAGAGTTCAGGAATCCCATGTTGACCAATTATTCTATAAATTCATGCTGTCTAATCTCAAATGGACTCTTCCCTACTACTTAACAGCCCTTTTACCCATTTCTAACAGATCCAATCAATGTATACACATTTATGAAGACCCTACTAGGTGTCAGGCATTGTGCTAAATTTTGGTGACACACAAAAAAGACCAAAAAAAAGTTCCTTGGGTTTATATTCTAATGGGAAAGAAAATAATTGAATAGATGCATACAAGATACATGCAGAGTAGACAGAAGACGTGACCTACTTACATTCCCTTCAACAGCTATTCAGAATTTTTCCTTCTTCAAGCCTACAATCCCACTCCCTCCTCTTTCACTCTTAACAAAGGAGGTGACCTACTTTAAATATTTAGTACTGGCACATAGTAGGTGTCATGTGAATGCTATTTGTTGTTGCTATTATTATGATTACCATAATTATTACTGCTATCATCATTATTATTATTACTTTACCAAGAAGATTGAGGACATTCTACTAAAATTCCTTCAACTCCCATCCTGCACTTCTTTAAGGCTCTCGTTGTCATCATCGGTCCTATCCTCTTTCTCTGCTGCCTCAGATGAAGAGATTTCTTGATAAGGTTAATGCCTCATCTCACATCCTTGGTTGGTTCCCTCTCTATTTCCTCCTTGATCTTCCTCCATAAATTACGCCCCGTTACACATATCTACAATCTTTCCCTATGCCCTGGTTCCTATTCCTCAGCTCTCTTCTTCCCTTTTTAATTAAAAAAGTACTGATACATTTTGAAACAATTTTCATTTCTGAAAATATCCTTTTCTCTTTCCTATCTAATGTACCACATATATATTTTTTAAAAAGAATAAAATAGAAAGAGAAAAAAAATTCATAAAAACTAAACATATCAACTAAGTTTTGACAGTATAGGAAATGTTCCATTCTCACAGTCTTTCTTTCACCTCTGCAAAGAAAGAAGAAAGACTGATTTATCATCTCTTCTTTGAGGCCTCTTCAGTGGCCTACCTTCAAGGTGATGAGCGCCTGAACTTGGATGGAGGCTGTATGAGTAGAGAGAAAATAATGTATATGAGCAGTGTTGTAAGATTCCTTTTAGATCTAAATTTACGATTCAACATTCTCATTATCTTGCCCCTCTCAAAAAGAAATATTTTCTTTCCATTTCTCTAGTCCAGTCACTCAGGCTCAAAATTTTCAAACTATGGGAGGTAACAAGGTACTGCAGTGGACAGACTTCCAGGCCTAGAATTAGGAAGACCTGAGTTCAAATCCCACTTTAGACACTTACTAGCTGTATGACCCTGGAAAAGTCATTTAACTTGTTTACCTCCATGTGTTCAGCTGTAAAATGGGGGTAATAATAGATGGCACCTAACTCAGAGAGTTTTTAAGTAAGGATTAAAGTAAGGAATAAATATATAAAGTCCTTAAAGCAGGGCTTGCCACATGATAGGAACTACATAAATGCTTGTTCCATTTCTCTCCTTCTCCTTCCCCAGCTAATAGTTGAGCTGCGGTACATTGATGGATGGAAAAGATTTCAACCTATGGAAATGTATAGAACCACATAATATCTCTTGAATATTGGAGTTTTAAATCTTTTAAAACAGTAATAGAATAGTGAATTGCACATGAAAAAATAGGATAAAAATTCTGCTTCTTCTAAATGCAGTAACTAGTTTCCTTCATTTAATAAATTAAGATTTATTATAAGCTAGATATAAAACAGAATCTGCTCTGAAGGAGTTTATAATCTATTTGGGGCAATGAGTGGGGGAAGACCCTTACACAAATAACTGAGCATTAGGAGAACGTAGTAAGTGTGAGTTAACACTACTGTGAAAGTTTTGAGGAGAGAAGAGCTTGAGTGACCAATGAAAAATAATTAGAGAGGTGATAGGGGAGGCAAGAGAGGTCCACGTTGTGGCAGTCAAGGGAAGAGAGAATGGCAAGAATTAGAAACGATCAACAGTATGAAATCAATCAGTCAATATTTATTAAACTCCTACTATGTGCCAGGCATTTGCTAAACACTGGGGATGTAGCAAAAGATAGTCCCTGCCCTCAAAAAGCTTATGATCTAATGATGGTGAAGGCCAAGAATAAAAATAATTAAATTTGATGATTTGTTCTTCTGATTCATAATTCCATTGATGTAGTAACAGTTTCAAACTTTTTTTTAATCCCATCACTCACACTCTTAAAAAATATTGAGAAGCTCCCGAAGAGTTTTTGTTTATGAAAATTAAATTTATGAGTATTTGCTGTATTGGAAATTAACATGTCTTACTTGCAAAAGTAGTTTTTTCCTCTTGGATCCCAGGGACTCAGAGATGCCCTTGAATCCTCTGACCACACTTTGAGGAGATGCCAGTAAGGAAATGGTAACTAAGCCAATCTATCAGAGACTATTCTACAATGGAGGCCCGGACAGGTTAAGTCACTCTCATCAGAAGGTACCAGGAAAAAGGTTTTTTTGAATAGGTGCCACCTAAGTTATATCTTGAAGGAACAGAAACACTTTAGTAGGTAGAGCCAGGAGGAAATCCATTTCAGGCATAAGCAATCATCAGTCTATCAACAAACACTCATTAAGTACCAGTATGTGGCAGAAACTGGGGACCAAAAGAGAAAAGGGAAAATGCCTGCTCTGGTAGAGATTGCATTGTATTCCACAGGGGAAGACAGTACGTAAATGAATGCAAAAAATAATTTACGAAATAAAAAGTTCTCTGTGGGATGGGGAGCCAAAGAGCACTTAGCAGTTGGGGTGTGGCTAATCAGGAAAGGTTTTATGTAGCCTGAGCCAAACTTTCAAGGAAAGTAATGAGTGATGGGATCAAAGGTTTTAGTTTGCCTACAAGAGTGGGGAACCTACAGCCTCAAGGCGACGTGTGGCCCTCTAGTGTCCTCACGTGAGGCCCTTTGACTGAATCCAAACCTCTGTGAAAACTTCAAAGACCCGCACTTGAGGATCTAGATGGCCACATGTGGCCTTGAGGCTTCAGGTTCCCTACCCTGGCCTAGAAAATACAATATTTGGAGGGGAATAGTATGAAACAAGGTAGATTTTGTACACTAAATATGGAAATTTTTATTGTTTTTTTGAGAAGAGGGTTGATATCATTAAAATAATACATTAAAAGAATTGTATCAATTATTTCTGTGCAATCCCACTAGTTCTGGCCTTTTTGCCTACATTAATACAGTAGCTCCCTAATTAGTTTTCCAGATCTTATTAAATACCATTTCTGAACATATTCTTCATACCATTGACCAATTAATCTTTATAATTAACTGTTCTGAACATTAAGTATTCTGCTTGAATATCTTTAAGGATTTCCCATGGATCCCAAGTGTAAAATCTTGACCCTGGCATTCAAGGCTCTCTAAATCTACTTGTATCATTTTAGCTCATCTACTCCCCTTCCTATATTCTATGTTCAAGGCAAGCTAGTATATTCTCTACTTTCAGTCACTTCCTGGTCCCTCTTGCCTCTATGCCTCTACTCATATCATCATTCCTGTGTGGTACAGTCAATAGCTCTTAGTGTTGGAGTTGAACCAAGAAAGATACCGCCATATATATTCATCATCACCAAGTCATAACAGTCTATTAATCAGTCAACAAATACAAGGCAGAAACATACCTTAGAAATATTAAAGACAGGAGTCTAAATGCAGAAAGAAGCAAACAATTTTTTTTTCCTTGGGTTTATTTTTCTGTTTTCTTTCATAGCATGACTTACATGGAAATATGTTTTGCATGACTGCATATGTATAACCTTCATCAAATTGCTCGCCTTCTCAATGGAGAGAAGAGGAGAGGAGAAAGGGAAAGAATTTAGAACTCAAAAGTTGGAAAAAGAATGTTAAAAATTGTTTTTACGTGTAATTGGGGAAAATAAAATATTAAATTAAAAAAAAAAAGAAATACCAAAAACAATTAAGTGGTATGGTGAATAGAGTGCTAGGCTTGGAGTCAAGAGGACTTGATTCATATCTTGTCTCAAAAACTAGCCACATGTCATGGTTTCTCCTGTTCATCATAATTCTTCTATACAACATGACTAAAGTGAAAATATGTTTTTCACAATAGGAATGTATATGTAGAACCCATATCAGACTGCATGCCTTCTTGGGGAGGGAGGGGGGAGAGAGAGAGAGAAAATTTTAAATTTTTGGAAGTGAATGTTTAAATTTAAAAATAATTTAAATTTAAATTTAAAATTTAAAAAATTTAATTTAAATAAATTTGAAAAATACTAGCCAAATGAGCAGCTCACTGACCTCTTTCTTTTTTTTTAATTAATAATAAATTTATTTTATTAAATTTTTTTTGAGTTACATATTTTCTCCCCGTCTTTCCCCCGCCCACCACCCC
>CM053584.1:215057645-215112580 GCA_028627135.1 Pseudochirops cupreus | reverse complement strand
TCCCTCCCTCCCTTCCTCCCTCCCTTCCTCCCTCCCTCCCTCCCTTCCCTTTGTATCCTCTGCACTTATTACACCACCTTCACTACTAATAGATACCTCATAAACAGTAGCTAGCAGCTATATAGTACTTTCTAGTTCATAAAGTGCTTTACAGATATTATTTTATCCTTACAACCATGGGAGTCAGATGCAGTCATTATCTCCATTTTACAGATAAGGAAACAGAGTCAGGCAGCAATTAAGTGACTTGCCCAGGAACATACAGCCAATAAACTGTCTGAGGCTGAATTTGAAATCAGGTTTGCAGGTCTCTAGGTCCAGTATTCTCTCTACTGCACCACATAACTGATGCTAACAAATTAGCTAAGCAACGGACAGGCAAGCCCTGAAAAGAGCTTGTGTTCCCCGGGTAAAGCATTCGAGATCTTTACACCATGAGGAGAGACTGGAACAAGACTCTAGGGGAGGATGCAGTTTCTGCCACATAACTATTTCATGCATGCCCAAATCAAATATATAGACATCTCATTACCAAATATTAATGGTAACTGTAGGAGAGCAGCCTATGGACCAGATGACAGTCTCCTATAGACCATAGCTGGATAATCTATGCCCCAAAGAACAATTCAAAACAGCTACTGAAGTACTGATTGATCTACTTTTTTTTTTAAACGGGAAATTAGACATGTTTTCTTTTTATTTTCCAAACATTTACAGATTACCCTCATTCTGTGAGAGTCTCATAACAAAGTAAAACAAACTCATACTACCGTGACCTCATCTAAAAGGGCATGCCACATCCCACAGTCATTTCTCCAACTGTTTTTTTTAAAACAATTTTTTGAAAAATTAACCAAAACCTACTCTATCTTCCTCCCACTCTGTATCCCACTGGACGAAAAGAAAAAATTCTTTGTACAAATATGTGTAGTCATGCAAAACAAATTTCCTCATTGCATGTATATAAAAATATAGGTCTCCTATACACTAAATCTATCACCTTTCTACAGGAGACCGATTATGTTTTATCATCAGTACTCTGTAATCATGCATGGCCATTTTATTGATCATAATTTTTAAAGTCACTTTGTTTTACAGTTTTGTTGCTATTGTAGAAATTATTTTGCTGGCTGTTCTCATTTCATTCTTAATTAGTCTGTAAAAGTCTTCACAATTGTTTATTTTTAATATTGATGCTACAGTATAAATTGTTATTTTGGTTCTGCTTACCTCACTCTTTATTAGTTCATATGTCTTTCCATGTCCCTTTGAAATCATCTGTTTCAAATAAGTGAGGAAATTAGCTTGTAAAAACTATATTTCAGTCATTGTAGTTGATTTTTCCATTTCCTACATTATCTCCACTATACACCTTACTGTGTTTCCAACTGTATGGCAACTTTCCCATGCCAGGGGAAGAATGAGTTTAACGAATGCCAGGCCTGTTTTGTTCATAAGTGAAAAGGAATCCTCCTCCCTCATAATATCTAAAATGAAAACAACCCAAATAATTCAATTTATAGTGAATCAGTATCAATGTTTGCTTTGTCCTTATAAAGAAAAATGCTACATGTCCCTTTGTGGGAAGAGGATGAGGTGGGGAAGAACACCAAAAACATCATGTATGTATCGTGAAGAAGAAAAACATAACATACTAATTAAATTAAATCCCCCCTCCCCACCAAATAGATCTATTTTGTAAAAAATCAGAATTATTGCTAACAAAATGTGTCGGTGTATTTTGCAGCTCAAATGACATGAAATGACCATGGGACAACGATGTATACAAATCACAATAGTTAATTTGTCCAGGAAACATTGTGAATCATCATCAGATTGTTTTGTTGAGCATTTTCTGACTTTAATGGAAATGTGACCCTGCAGTAAGGAGATAGTTGTGACTGATGATATGATGCATTTTTGTTAATGATATTTACTAATTTCTAACGTTTTTCATCATTAGAAACGTTTTCTAGGATATTTTAATTCTATAGATATAGTTAACTAGCTAGATACCTAGTTAGAGACAGAGATAGAAAAACAGAAAGAGATGTGTGAATGTGTGTGTGTAGATATATAGTTATACATATGTAGATATACATAGAGACATAGATATTTCCTAGATCAGCAAGTTGTGAGCAAACAGCATTGCTACCAGACTCAGGTGATGCTCTGATTATAACCTACCACTGCTGAAACTAGTCCCCCCGAGGAAGACTTCCACTGGATCATTTCTGGGCACCATCCAAGTTTCTAAACAGGCATAAAAAGCACTTTTCCTATTTCCTACACCCTAATTCATCTCATAGTGGCCTCACTCCCATTGTGGTTATGATTAGACCTCCAAGGTCCTTTCCAGCTCAAAGAGTCTATGATTCTAGGACATGTAAGGGCTAAAATTACACCCCATGTGAAGGAGACTCCATAACCAAAAAGATTCTTCCTTTAAAACCACAGATGACTCAATATGTTCATAATACTCAATTTGTATAACAGGAAATAGAAAGTTAATTGCTGGCTATTTAGGGCCATCAAAAATCCCTTTAAAAAAACTAGTTGGACTATGAACAGTTACTTTGTATAGGAAGAGGAAAGTCAAAGAAAATAATTTATTAGAACTGATTTCCATATTGGTCACTGAGCCAACAGACTACTGGCGCTGGTTGTTTACTTAAACCCAGTCATTCAAACCCTGAGTCAATATGTTTTCCGTGGTTTTAAACTGGCTACAGTTTCATACCTACTAGAACAGATAATCATGAGGCTTTAGCAGAGAATCTACTTGCATTTGGACCCATTGAAATTATTTTCTTAAGGGAAATTTACTTCCTTTCTTTAAGGAAGATCATAGCATATATTATGAAGGTTTTAAACTTTTGTTTTCAAAAAAGAATAGTTCTAGATTTTTCTTGTTCTGAATATTATTACAATAAGCTTCTCAAACACTGATCCATATTTCATGAGGTCATTGGTTAGAGCTGGAAAGATCTTCAGAGACCATAATCTAATCCTTTCATTTTAACAGAAGAGGAAACTGAGACCCAGGAAAGGAAATGATTTGTTCATGATCAGATAGGTAGATATTGAAGATGTAGGATTTGAACCAAGAGCCAAATTTTTTCCCCATTGTATGATTCTGCCTCCCTTGGTATAATTATGGCTATAGGAAGAGAATTAGAATAACCTGATGGGAAGAGGACCAGTCTTTACATCAAGGAAACTTACATTCAATTCCTGTTTTTGTTCCATATTGGCTATGGGACCATGGGCAATCCACTTAAAACCTTTCAATGCCTCTCGTAACTTTCTTAAGTGTTTAAGTTGCAGACAAGGTTGTGAACTGCATCAGTGGATGGCATTTCTACAACAAGAGTTTCCTATGGCAATACAATTACAAATCCAAACCAAAGAAACAGACAAAAAACCCCAAACAAACCCCCCAAAACCCTAACCAAAAGGATATGACAATAGCAATATTCATCACTGGTGAATATACATCTCTTTGCAAACCAATTTTACCATTGAAAGCTAGACTCCATGAGAACATTTTATATTAGACGACCAGGGCTCTCAGAAGCATTATTTTACTATGATCTCGTCTACAGACTTGATCAGATACACTTTTTAGAGGACTGATGGGCAGCCAATATAAGATCTGGATATCTTAAGATTAAAAGACAGGACTGGCTAATTGGTGACTAATAATACTATTCTTATTATAGCTGTTGTATGTGTTGGGAGTGAAAAGACAAACTAGACAGGCTTGAAACATATTGGTCAATAAAGCCAAGATAATGTCTTTCACAGGCCACATCATACTAAGAATTCTGTCCTCCTAAAGAGGGTAGAGTTACCTACCCAGAATTCAGTAAAAGAAATCAAGAAGCTGTAAGCCAAGAACTGGGAACAAGGAAGTCCATACCTGAGAGAGGTAATCACAGTGCCAATGAACACGTTGGGTAAAGATAGCTGAGCAGGGGGATTGAAGGAAGAGGAAACAGGAACCAGGGCTCAGAAATCAGAAGCCACTCAGGTAAGATTTCAGGTCGTAGGCTTTGCTGATGCCAGTGGCCATATTTGCATGCTTAGCCTTTCATCTTCTTTGGGATATTTTTATATACAAGCACCAGACTTGCCTGCCAACTGCTTTTTATTCCCAGGGCCCTGCCAGGAGTAGAGTTGAGATAGATTTATGCCTTACTGTAATGATGATCTAAACAATTGGGGTGTAGCTGATGTACTTGGAAAATCATTGTATACCTGGCAAAACAGTTACAAACCTGCTGCTAGTCATGCAATCAATCAATCAACAAGCATTTATTAAGCACTTACTAAATGCCAGACACTCTATTATTCATCACTTACTTTGTGTTAGGCACAGAACAACAAGTAAGTACTTTTGCTTAATAACTCATATTGAATAAAAGAAGAAATCGCTTAGCTTTGGGTTGCTTAAAGGACATTGGAGAAAGGTTTGGCAGGGTAGAGCTCCAGTGTTTCATCATCTACTCTGTCTTCAGTTTCTTATAATCTTGCTTCTCCTCCTTCTAGTTTAGTAAAGCTTCTCTCTCAGGTCACCAGTGACACCCAATTGATTGTCAAATTCCATGGCCTTTACTTATTCTCTATCTTCCTTGGATTCTGTAACTTTTGGCCATCAACCAATACCTTCTCTTACATACTCACTTCATCTATTGACTATTGCTTCTTTCTTCACCCAGTTTTCTAATTATTTTACATTTTCCTTCACTGGATCTTTCTTATCTTCTTGATACCTAACCACTGATGTTAACCAAAGTTTTGTTCTAGGCTTCCTTTTCTCACTCTGCAGTATATCCCCTGGCAATGTCATTCATTCCTTCATTCACTCATTCATTTACAACAATGAAATGCACTCTTTCTTACTTCATTTTTTGTGTGTGTGACCCTGACCCATCTTCTTTTTTATATATCTAGTCATATCAATTCTATCTTCAAGACCAATGACACTACCCTTCACCAGATCTCTTTTGGTGTTATTTTTTACTAAATAACATTTATCAAATGCCTATGATATGCCAGGCACTGGGCTAAGTTCTGAGGACACACAAAAAAGCAAAACAAAAACCAGAAAACAGTCCCTGATCTTAAGGAACTCACAGTCTAATGGGAGAGACCAGATAGATAGATAGATACACACACACACACACACACACACACACACGAAATTTGTTACTGTTGTTCAGTTGTTTCAGTCATCTTCAATTCTTCTTAACTCCATTTGGGCTTTTCATGACCAAGCTATTGGGATGGTTCGCCATTTCCTTCTCATGTTCATTTTACAGATGAGGAATGAAGATAAACGGGTTAAGTGACTTGCTTTAGGTCAAGCAGTTAATAAGTGTCTGAGACCAGATTTGAATTTGGGAAAATGAGTCTTTTAGGGAAGTAACTAAAATTAAGAAAGTCTGAGAAAGTCTTCTTGCTAAAGATGGGACTTTAGCTGAGCCTTGAAAGAAGCCAGGGAACACAGGAGGCCCAGAAGAAGAAAGAGAGAATTTTAAGCCTGGGAGACAGTCGTTGAAAATGTTGAGTCAGAACAATGGAGTGTCATTCACATGTTTTCAAGTACTATGCAGATGGCCTCTACATCTATATTTAACACTTGACTGCTTTACGAAGCTCTAGACCTGGTTATCCGACTGCCTAAAGAACATCTCCTTTGTACCATAACTTCAAACTCAGCAAAACCCTGGCTATAATCTATCTCCAGTTAGACCTCTACTTGTATTAAACTGGCCTCAAAATGTTGTCTACCTGCCTGTGCCATTATATAATGAAAATAAATCGTATGTGTTTTAAGCAAAGAGCCACACCCTCCCTATGAAAGGAAGGTAAGAGCAAAATGAATATATGACCTAGATATAAAGGTACCTATCACAAGAAAATTAGAAGAACGTATCTTCTTTCACAAAACCGGGACCATAATAGGTCCCTGCCCAAGGTCCCCTTAATGGATGTATCTTGGGTCCTCTAGGCTTGGAGTGAAAGCCAGTGGTAACTGTTTCTCTTTGAAACTGCAACCCTGGGGGTCTTCCCCTCTCAGCTTAATTTTTTTCTAATTAAAGGGGTCATCTCTTGACTGACTTCTTAAAGAGGCCTATTGATTGAATGAGTGTTACCTCACTTTAAGTAAGTACCTGAAAAGGTCCTGAGTCATCTCCAGTAATCCTGATGAATATCTGGTCACTGGATCCAGATGGTTCTGGAGGAGAAAGTGAGGCTGGTGACCTTACCCAGCCGTCACTCAAATCAGAGTCAACTACAAGTCATGTCATCATTTCCCTGACGCCATGGTCCTCTTTGAAAAGGAAGGACAAACAGAACTGAAACGCACTCTTTCTTCATTGTGTGTATGTGTGTGTGTGTGTGTGTGTGTGTGTGTGTGCATGTGTGTGTGTGTGTGTGTGTATGTGTGTGTGTGTGTGTGTGTGTGTGTGTGTGTGTGACCCTGATTTATCTTCTTTATATATAGATCTAGTCGTAGCCATTCTGTTTTCAAGACCAATGACACCACCCTTCACCAGGTCTCTTTTGGTATAATTTTTTTACTGAATAAGAAAGATGAAAGAGGGAAGGTTCAGTTTCCAAGTCCTTTTAAATCTATTTCTGCAACATCTCTTTCATGCATTCTTATCTACCACTGGCCTGTTCCAGCAATCATCACCCTACTATAGACCCTCATTATTACATGACCAGACTATTATCATAACTTCCTAGCAACTCTCCCCTCTCTCTGCTCAAAGCCTCAGAATAATAATCTTCCTTATGCATAAATGTAGTCATTTTACTTCTTTGCTCAGAAAGCTTAAGTGTCTTCTCATTGCCTTCCAAAGCAAGCTCAAATTTTGACCTTTACAATCTGGCATCACCCTCCCCTTTTCAGTTTTTCCTCTTGTAGTCTACAGTCAAATCTTGCAGGCAAACTGGATTACTTTCTGTCCCTAAATATAGCCTAGCCTGTGCTTTCCCATTTCCACAGCTTTGGTAAGCTGTTTCCTTTGCCTAGAACACATTTCCCTGCCCATCATTACTCTTGTAAAATTAATACCCTATCCTTCAAAGTCCAATTCAAATGACCCTTTTCCATGAAGTCTTTCAGATCTTATGTGACACTTTTTTTTCATTTTTGTGCCCTTCTTATGCACTACTCATGCATTACTGTGTGCAGTAGCTACCTATGTTTTTGTCTTGCTAACCTAAGCTAGACAACAGCTACATTTTGTATTCACTCTCCAAGTGACTATCACAGTTGAATAGGAGATTCAGCTCAAGGAAATTTCAGGAATTATGGAGCATTTTCAATGACACTGAACTACTCACTATGCAAAAGCCCCTTTTTCTAATGTCAGTTTGCTTTCAGTGATGCTATATGACCATAAATTGTTGAAGGAATCAAAACTGCAAGTGACCAAAAGGACAATGGAAACTGGTATGTTACATTAACGTTCAGTCTTATACAGTTTTGTCCAACTCTCCATGACTCCATTTGGGGTTTTCTTGGCACAGATATCAGAGTGGTTTGCTATATTTCCTCCTCCAGTCTATTTTACAGATGAGAAAAGTAAGGCAAACAGGGTTAAGTGACTTGCCCAGGGTCACACAGCTAGTAAGCATCTGAGGTCAGATTTGAACTCAGGCACATGAGCTTTCCTGACTCAGGCCTGGCACTCTATGCACTGAACTACCTAACTGCCCATGGCATATGCTACCACATTTTGCCAAGAATTTAAGAAGCATCAGAGAGACATCACCAAACACCAGGACAAATGGAAAAGGAAGTAGTTTGGTTATGTCACGAGAGCAAGGGATAAAGGATTGAAAGGTTGAAAGCCACACCTGTTCATTACAAATGAAAAGAACCAGGATAAGACCTATTGCACATCAAGGTGCTCCTCAATGGAGAATTTATAAAAGACAATGCCAGTGGAGAATGGAAAAGGAAATGTACCTTTTGTCTCTTAGTGGGGTGCTGGAAACTATAAACATAGATGTGGTTGAAGCAAAAATGTGGTATGGACAGTGAGACACCATGATGTTGTTGTTTTTGGCTTTTATTCAATGTTTTACTTCATTGCAAGAAAAGGTCCAATGTTGTGAGGGAAGGGAAATGGAAGTGGTATAAAAATTGAAAATAATTTTTAAAACTCAGTAATCAAAAAGATATGATAAGGATATAAGATAGTAAACTGAGAGTTGGTTACTCTCTATACCCATACAGGATCACACTACGACTGGTCTTTAATGAAAGTGTTTTACTGTCATTTAAATAAGCCACACTCTCAGGTGCCTGCTTCTAAACCCGCCGCCTAGCTCACTGCACAGTTAGCTTCTTTTTCTTATCGTTGCCTGTGAAATTTATACTTTGACGGTTCTTGTTTCTTGTTTGTTACCTAACAAAGTTCTGTGAATGTTTTTTTCTCTCTCCATTGTTGTAGTTTAATAAAGTGGTTATACAAGAGTGAGTCTGAAGACTGATAATCAGAAGGAATGGGACAGGCAAATTAATATTCCCCCAAACTCATTGTAATGCCCTTTATTATATTGCTTGCCCAAATTAGTTTTGATATCTTTATGGAATACAATTTTAATACTCAAAAATAATAAACCCTCCAAATAAAGGAAGTCTAAACAGATAATGTTAAAAAAATTCTCACTTTTATGCAATGTTTTTTTGTTTTTAGATGCTCAGGCTTATTCTATTTGACTTCTCAGAATCTTATCATCATCCAAGGGTACAAGATAAGAAAGTGAAAAGGATCCATTATAGAGAAGCCAACAAAAGAGACAATTCTTACTCACTTCCATATACCACCCTTTACAAATTCTCCCTGGAGCTTCTTTACTTACCTCATTTCCTCTCTTATCACCTAGCTTTTGGAACTTAGTTGCAGATGTGGCAAGGATGAATGATCCAGGTGCATTGTGTATCCTGAGTGCCAATGCTCCCATCCATTTGTCTGAGTAATCAAAGGTCAACTTTATGTATCTTCAGTCATTTGTTCAACAAACATTTAATGAACACTTGATGTGTATACAGGGTACTGGGGCAGGAGGCTGGGGCGGGGGGCAGTGAATGAAAAGGTGAAGTATAACTACCTCCCTCGCCTGCCCAGAGCATTATAATGCTTCACATCCCATGGCTTATGCTCAGATATATATATATATATATATATAGATATAGATATAGATATAGATATAGATATAGATATATAGATATATAAAGTATGACTATTACAGAAAACTATAATACTCTTAAGCTTCTTCTAAGCAAAGTGGCCATCCTGATAATCTTGGGTGTTCTCCTTTCCACTCTCCTCTACTCTTAAACTCTTCTTTATGTCTTGTCTTTCTTTATTAAGTTCAAGAATAGGAATCATCTTTCTTTGTATCTCTAGAATGGAGCACATGGTAACTAATAAATGCCTTATTTATCTATCTATTCCATCAATCTATCTATGTATCTATGTATCTAGCTATGTATGTATGTATGTATGTATCTATCTATCTATCCATCTACCTATCTATCTGCCTATCTGTCTTTCAGAGTCTCCTTCCAAGGGAAATTGCATTAAAACTATATTACAACAAATCGTCCATTCAAATAAAACAGCTCATCCAACATGGCTGCTCATGATATTTTAAAGTAAATGTGCTTTTCCCCTTACAGATTATCAGTCATCTTGTAAAGTCATACTTTGTCTAATTCATAATAAACTAGGCAGTTGTCCAAATAATTGTACGTTAAGAAACCTCCAGCTGCAAACAGCCATTCATCTGCTTGTTTACAGCTTCTCTTACAGAAGGTTCTTGGAAATGTTTCTGTAGTTGAAACTTGTTTGGAAGGGTGGGCAGGAATGAATGAACAGGTTTTGTTCACACAAAATGCTAGCAGCTTTAAAAAAAATTGCAAGAATCTCAGCATTTTGACAATATAAAATCAAATATGAAAATATGAATCAAAAAATCTTTCTCACAATCTCATGAAGCAGAGGCTGCTCACAAAAGTTTTTCCTCCTCTGGATTCACGTGCTTTGTGTCAAGAGAGGGTGTGTATGTAGCACAGTGATTACCAAATTAAGTCACAGGAGCTGTGCATTAGAGTCCCAGGTGTCTTGCTAAGTCATAGCAACAATCTTGCCCAAGATATTTCACTTAACTGAGACTAAGTTTTGCTCTTCTTTTGTATGATGAGGTTAATTCGAGATCTTTTAATTCAACAGTTATTAAGCATTTATTATGTACAAGTGGGTAGCTAGGTGGTGCAGTGGACAAAGAGTTCAAATCTGGCCTCACTTTCTAGCTGTGTGACCCTGAGGAAGTCATTTAACCCTGTTTGCCTCAGTTTCCTCATCCTTACAATAAGCTAGAGAAAGAATTGAGAAACTACTTTAATATGTTTGCCAAGAAAACCTCAAATGGGGTCATGGAGAGTCAGACACAATTGAAAACTACTTAAAATCGTCATCATGAACAGCAACAAAGAGATTCGTAAAAGCAGAAAGAGCTTAGGGGAGGAATGTAAGGGTATCCCAGGGATGGTTGTTTGTTCTGTGTTGTCAAAGAGCACCATGACATCGAGGAATGATGCCATGACTTGCAAGTGAATTGGATTTAAGTGAGAGAGGGCTGTGCAAAGTCATCAGCCTCCCTTTCTCCTCCAGAACCATCTGAGTCTAGTGGCCAGATATAGATCAGGACAGCTGGAGATGGCCCAGGATTTATTCCAGGGATATAAAAGCATGGAGGCAAGAATTCAGGTGTCATTACTAGTGAACGGCTCATCAGCAAGTTTGACTGGAAATAAAAGAGAGTGAAAGAGAATAATATAAAACCACTGGAAAGTAAGGTAAATGTTGACAATGATAGGTATCCAGTATGGATAGGAAAGGAGGCTTAGGGAGACTTAAACTTCCTACTCCACTAATCCTTTCCCTTTCAAAGTGAGTCCATATATCTCCTCTCCTCGGGCCCCACCCCCTTCATCAGTTCAACATGTCTATTAGTGTTGGCAGCCAAGACAGATGTGTAGCATTTAACCACTCCACAGCTGTATGGTTTTCCTCTGTCATCCAGTGCCAGCTTCCATAAAACTCAAGCTGTGGCAAGTACCCCTTCACAATAGGTCATTCACACTGCTTTGTCCTTTGGAATTTATGGGAAACCTGAGGAGGGGGAGAAGTACAAATGCAGACTTTGTGGGGACCATCAAATCACTCTAGGGCTAATGGTAGGTTCTTGGTCAATTACATAAACAGGCTCATGCATCAACCATACAAATGTGTCTACTTACAAGATTCTGCATGTCTAAAAAGGGTCATCTTTTAGACAGGAAATGGGGTATTTCCACATTCACAGGTGGCTTTTGGACACTGTAATCTGTGTCTATGGTTTTGACATTAGAAATTGGGTCATAATCAGCTCTGGTTGGGACTCATCTTGGGAATATTCTTCCTATCCAGGGAAAGCTTTTATGATTCTGGGGGCTACAGCAAAACTGGAGAAATCCAAAGGCATGGCATAGGACCATTTAAATTTATTTATTTATTTTTTTGGAGGGGGAAAGACAGGGCAGTTGGGGTTAAGTGACTTGCCCAAGGTCACATGGCTAGTAAGTGTTAAGTGTCTGAGGCTGCATTTGAACTCAGGTCCTCTTGACTACAGGGCCGGTGCTCTATTCACGGTGCCACCTAGCTGCTCCCCAGGACCATTTAATTTTATAAGTTACTGGGATATTATAAAGTAATGAGATCATAAGATCTTAGCTCTAAAGAGTTCTCAGAGGTCATCTAGCCCCACTCCCTGATTTGACAGATGAAGAATCTGAGGCCCTGGGAAGTTAAAGGATTTCCCCAATGTCATAGAATGGTAAGAAGAAAAGGCAGCATGGTATGATGGACTTAGAGTCAGAAAGGTGTAGGTTCAAAACCTGCTTCAGACACTCAATAATTATATTACCTTAAGCAAGTCCTCCAATTTATCTGGGCTCCAGTTTGTCTATCTGTAAAATGAGAGTCTTGATGGCTTGTCTGGTTCCTTCTAACTCAAATCTAATGTAGGAACATAAAAAGTAGAATGGGACTGCAGTTTTTCCAGTGCTATAGCTAGTGTTCTTTCTACTATACACAGTCTTCAGCTTTCACAATTTTCAGAGATCTAGAAAAATGAAATGACAACCCAAATCACAGTGAGTTAGCAGCAGATTCTGGAATAGAACCCAAGTCCCTAACTCCCAGGACTATGCTTTTTTCCACTAGACCAGCCACAAAGCAGAGAACACCACACTTTTGGCCTGATGCCTGACATTTACAAAGCTGGCTAGAAATTAGGCTTTTTATTTTGCCCCTTTACCATATTGAAATGGTTAAGGCCTCAACAATCTACTACTCCTTCCTTGTTAGGATGTAATGCCCTAGGGGAATATTTCCCAATCAGAAGGGAATTGATAGGCAGCAGTAGCTTAGCAGACCCCCCCTTACTACCTGAGTGACTTTGGATAAACTATTTCCCCTCTCTGGGCCTATTTCCTCATCTGTAAATGAGAAGGTTGAACTAAATATAAGGTCGCCTACAGTTCTAGATCCTAGGATCTCTTTGACTAGAAAGTCTTATAAATTCTATTTATTGATGGAGTAAGTAAGGCACAACATGGCAGAATAAAAAACTAGGCATAAAGCTGGGAAGACCATGGGTCAAGTCCTGTCTATAATGATACTGACTTTGGGACCTGGGCAAGTCACTTAACCTCCTAAACAGCTCTCTATGACTTTAAGCTGCAGAGAAAGAATCTATCTGCCTTGGTGTGAGAAGTTTTTCTTTGGGAGATCTCTACCCTGATGATATCAGAAATTTGATAAAAAATAAAATAAAATAAAATAGCCAGTTATGTTGGCACATGCCTGTAATCCTTACTATTAGGGGAGGCTAAGGTTGGTAGATCAACTGAGCGAAGTAGGGAGGAAGGAAAGGAGAGTAGAGGGCAGGAGGTAAGGAAAGGAGAAAGAATGAAAGAACAAAACAAATAAAGGAGGAGAGGAAGGAAGGAAGGAAGGAAGGACGGAAGGAAGAAGAGTGAAGGAGATACAGAGGAGAGAGGGAAAGAAAAAGAGAGGGAGAGACAGAGAGAGAGAAAAAGATACAAAGACACAGGGAATAATATGAATAGAGTTTCTTCATCTGTAAAATTAGGTGTTTGAATTAGATAATCTCTATGGATCTTTATGCTGCTGACCCATTATGATTTTCCAAGAGAAATAAAGAAGTAAGTCTTTCCCCCCATGGCCCCAGATTAGTCGTATCCTGATTCTGGGCTCACCCTCTACTTCGTGACAGCTTGATTTTAACCTCAGTGCTAATGTCTCATGCACAATCTGAAGCCAGGGGCAGATCCATTTGTATGTGTACCTTCTGCTACAGATGTTTCTTTTTTTATTTTTTACTCATTAAAGCTGAAAAGGATGACTAATGTGAAAATGTTTTATAGGAATGTATATGTAAAGCCCCTATCAGATTTCAGGCTGTGTTGGGGAGGGAGGGGTGAGGGAGGTGGAAGGGAGAAGGGGGGAATTTAAAACTTATGGAATAAAATGTTGAAAACTAAAAACAAATAAATTAAATTTTAGAAAAACTGAAAGGGATGCCTGTTTGAATGATATGTTGGGACATTCTTGCTTCATATAATCAACATGATCAATTACAGTTTAAATACAGTCCATCCAATTCTATCCAATAAACATATATGGGAGGCAGTGTGAGCTCATAGATAGAAAACTAGCCAGGAATATCTGGCTTTGAATTCTGCCTCAGACACTTCATAGCTAATGCTGGGCAAGACACTTCACCTCTCTGCCTCTGTTTCCTCATCCCCTTCCTCAAGGAGTTTTGATGAGGATCAAATCAGAGAATATATTAAAGCTCTTGCTAAGTCTTAAGGTTCTATATAAATGTCAAATATTATTAGGAACTTACTATGGGCAGAGACACAGCAGTAAGGGAAAACATGAAGGCAAAAGTGATAGATGAAGAAAATTTGCAAAATGAGTTCCATAGAATTAACTCTTCTAAGTCACATAGCCACTTCCAGTTGTTTTATAGTTTAAGATTTTCAGAGAATGGGCTCCTTTAAAGGGAGGTTCACCCGCATTTATACTAGTAAAGCAATGTCTTGTCTCCCCCACAAAGTCCTGCTTAGCTTTGTGGGACAGAACCATGCAATGAAGCCTCCTTCTGGCTGAGGCATCACTCACCATCTTAGGTGTTGCAGTTCTTGGCAGCTGTGCTATTTTCAAATCATTTTAAGTCATTTAAAATTATTAGGGTAATTTTAATAGCCAGTGCCCCCTGAGGCTGAGTAGCAAACGGCACAATTTGGAACAAATTGAATAAATAAAATAAAAGAGGAAATAAATGAGACAATAGGCCAGGAAAGAGATGAAAAAAAATCAGACCAATAGCCAAGCCATACTTTTGCTTTCAAATGCAGTGAACCTTTTTAATGACTTGGCCAGTGTACCTGGAATGACTAGACTTACAATAAGGCAGGAAGGGCAGCTGCTTACAAGAGGTGGAATGCAGAGGCACTGAGAAGGCCTCTTGCCGGCTCATTTATCCAGTTCTCCTAGTTGGAGGACATATGAAATTGCACAGAGATACATTTCTTTGTTTCCTGTGAGTTGATCATCAAGCATTTATTAGATGCTTACTATGTTCTGAGCATTGTGCTAAGCCCTGGGGGATTTAAAAAAAAAAGACCAAGAAATACCTCTCTTCCTCTCCCATCTCTGCTCCCAGGGAGTATATACTCTAAGGAAGAAGCAACATGTACACATTTGTTGTTGTTCAGTCATTTTCAGTCCTGTCTGACTCTTTGTGACCCCATTGGTGGCTTTCTTGGCAAAGATCCTAGAGCGGTTTGCCATTTCTTTCTCCGGCTCATTTTATAGATGAAGAACCGAGGCAAATAGGGTTAAGTGACTTGTCCAGGGTCACTGGACTAGTAAGTGCCTGAGACCACATTTGAACTCAGGGAAATGAGTCTTCCTGACTCCAGGCCTGGCATATGAGCCGCTGCACCACCTAGCAACTTGTGTAAACATTTAGTTACATATAGAAAGGGCGAGAATAGTCTGAAAGAGCCAGCCATTCGTGGCTGTTATTGTTGTTCCTCTTTTGTTCTCAAAGCAGGACTGATGACATCAGGAGGGCAATGTCTTGACTTGTACCAAGAAAGGCCTCTGGCAGAAGGTGAAATCTGAGATGTGTCTTGGAGGAAGCTTGGGAAAGTAAGAAGAAGAGGTGAAGGGTGAAACTTTGCAGGCATGGGGGCAGCCAATGGTTAGGCAGAGAGAGGATGGGCAATGCCATTTGAATGACTGCAGCTAGGCCAAAGTAACCAGTTGTAGAGTGTGTGGAGGTGAGTATGGTGTAAAAAGACTGAAAAGGCAAGATGGGATAAAGTTATGAAAAGCCTTAAATGTCAGAGGGATTTGTTTTTTCATCCCGATGGTAATATGGAACCACAGGAGCTTTTCTTTCTTTCTTTTTTTTGAGGGGAGAAGGTGAGGCAATTGGGGTTAAGTGATTTGCCCAAGATCACACAGCTACTGTGTCAAGTGTCTTGAGACTAGATTTGAACTCAGGTCCTTCTGACTCCAGGGAGAGTCCTCACTGGAGCTTTTCAAGCAAGGTAGGGACATGATCAGACCTATCTCTGCTTTAGAAAAGTTTCCTTGGAAGCGGAGGAATGGAGGATGGATTGAAATGGGGAGATATTTGAACTGGTTGAAAGGGAAGCCAGTTAGAAGGCTATTGCAGCTGCCCAGGTGAGAGAAAAGAACCCATGGCTCTTCGAGTGGAGAGAAGGGAATATATACCAAAGATGGTTATAAGGGAAGATAAAGAATAAAGATTTGTCAGTGGACTAAACATATAGGGTAAGTGACAATTAGGAGTTGAGGGTAACACCAATGTTGTGGAACAGGGGTTGACAAACTCCTGAGGCCTGTTTTCCATCCTGTTTTTGTAATCTAATTATGGGTTTTATGTTTTAAAATTCAGTTTTATTGTATTTAAAAATGTAAAAACCACTCTTAGCTCACAGCTGGATGTACATAACCAGATAGAAGCAGGATTTGGCCCTCTCGTCCTAATTTGCCAATCCCTGGCCTAGAAGATTGAAGAGAGTAGGGATATATTTGATAGGGAAGTTCAGTAGAGAGGGTAATGTTGGGAAAAGATAACGAGTTTTGTCTTGAACTTGTTGAGTTTGAGACGTCCAAAAGTCAGTTGGAGATGTGTGACTAACTCCATAGAGAGGTTCGATTTAGATCTGAGATCTGAGATAGATATATATAGATCTGAGAATCATGCAATAAAGGTAATAGAAGTAATCCTGTAGGCCACCAAGTGAAATAGAATAGAGTGAAAAGGAGAAATGAAGGATAGAACCTTAGAGAACACCTGTGTTTGGATGGTATGACATGGATGGAGATAGAGCAAAGGAGACAGAGAATGAGGCAAGTTTCCCAGCCTGGAAGAGGTGATGCTTTATGTGTCATGGAAGCTGCATGGTAAAATAGAATGAATGCTGGATTTAGATGCTTAAAATGTGTGTCAAAATCTCAGCTTTGCTACTTGCTGCCTGTGCAGTGTTACAGGATGAATCCTGGATTTAGAGTTTGAGGGCATGAGTCTGAATGATGGCTCTGCCAGTCACGACCCTGGGCAAATCACACCATCTCTCTGGGTCTTAGGTGAGTCATCTGAAAAATGGAGGAATTGGGCTAGAAGATCTCTGAGGCCCCTTCCAGCTATAGATCTAAGATCTTATAATTTTTACCTGAAGGAGAATGACTTTTTAGATATTTTCCTAGAAGCAAGATTTTCAGGGTGATGATATAGAGATAATGAGGTGATTGGCTCCTAAGGAGTGGGTAAGAGAGGGTGGCTGGACACTAAAAGTATTTATCTAAAAAGGGTCTAGAGAAAGAAGGCTCATGATGCTGATGGCTGACTTAGCTTCCTTTATAGCTCTGCCCAAGGTACCATGCCAGTTGGGGAACTGTACAAACTAGCAATAAAAAGCCAGGTTTGAGAATTGAGGCATAATTCCCTTGGCTTTCTTGTCTCTGCTCATAGGCTCAGTCTTGGCGGCCTTCCCAAGAGCAAGGATCCTCTGTTTTCAGCCTGGGTGTGGCTGAGAATGAACGGAGGGCTCTGCAAAATCCGGCCAGGGCATCCATGAGCGGATGTCATGATGTCACTTGATCAAAGAGGACATGGCTGTTAATGTACCCAGGCACACTTGATGCGGAAATGAGTCACATCACGGCAGCATCAGCGGAAACTGTAACAAAACTCTATAGCCATCTCAGAAGTGGAGAGGAGGTTGGCAAATTGCCAGGAAAAGACATGGCGGGTGCCAGATTCCCATTAGAAGAATGCTTTCATAGCCTTTTGCTATAACTGTCTGTCCTTTTTTTTTTCTCTCTCTCTCCCTCTTTCTTTTAAGCCTTTTTTTTCCTATTGTAAATAATTCCCTTAAATGAGACTCATTGTCTCTCACTGCAGACAACAAGCCCATTGAGATCCTTCAGTGTGAATGAAAGGGATACACGCATGCAACGCATAGGAGAGACGTGAAGAGGGAGCCCAATCTAGCATGAGGAAGACAGGAGGGAATCAGGTCATCTTGTGTAAGGCTCTCACAAGAAAACTCGTACGTATGGAGGGTTGCACATGTACTTTCCAAAACCTTTAGTAACAAGAGAAAGGGATAGATTTTCATATGAACTTATCGTACTTTCTGGAGTAGTTAAGTGGCAGAGTGGATAGTCTACTGAGCCTGGAATCAGTAAGATCTGAATTCAAATCCAGTCTCAGGCACTCTCTAGCTGTGAAACCCTGGGGAAGTCACTTCACCCTGTTTGCCTCAGTTTCCTCATCTGTAAAATGAGCTGGAGGAGGAAATGGCAAACCACTCCAGTGTCTTTGTCAAGAAAACCCCAAATGGGGTCGTGAAGAATCAAATGTAACTCCCCCAAATGACTGAACCATCAACAAAATAATATTTGCTTCTGAATTTGAGTCATTATACACTTGTTACATAGGGTCATTAGAGTTGGAAAGGATTCCAGAAGTCATTAGTCCTATAAAGGAAGTCCAAGTGCATCTGTGGGTGCCACCCACAGTTTAAGAAGTGCTAAAGGGGTGGCCTGTAGAAAAAGTTTAAGAAGCCCTGATTTCTAGTCCAATCCCCTCATTTTAACAGATGAGGGAAAAGAGGCCCAGGTTAGGTTAAGTGACTTTCCAAAGGTCACACAAAGAGCAAACATCAGAGGCTTGATCTAGACCTAGGTCTTAAGCAGCGATCTTTCCACCTTTACTGCCGAATATTCTATGTTTGTGTGTGTATGTGTAACATCTCTTCCATTAGCTTAGGGTCTTATCTTAGCTCCTTGTGGTAACAGACCTGACTAATTTATGTCTCCCCCAGACTCTTTCTAGCACAGTGTTTGCTTAATAAATGATTGTGGGGCAGCTAGGTGGCATAGTGGATAGTGCACTGATCCTGGAGTCAGAAGGGCCCGAGTTCAAATGTGACCTCACTTTACTAGCTATGTGACTTTGGGTAAGTCACTTAACCCCAACTGCCTGGCAAAAATAAATGAAGGAATAAATAAATGGTGGTTGAAAAGAATGGTGAAACTGGAGTTGGGTGGGTTCTGTTTCTCTCCCATCTCTCTCATACCACATTTTCTACCCCCAGCTTGTGGTGGTGAATAGATGTAAGGATCAATTGGAAGTGTTTTGTTCTTCCCACTCTCTTTTATAGGCAGTATTTAGAAATATCAAGTTTTGGAGGGGATAGAGGTGAATCTGGAGTGAGAAACACCCGAGTTTAAATCTGGCCTCAGAGACTTAGCTGTGAAATTCACAACAAGTCACTTATTTTCTGTCAGCCTCAGCTCAATCACATGTAAAATGAGAATAATAATACCATCTACCTCCCAGCATTGCTTTAAGTTTAAAACCAGGTAAGTGCTTTGCAAACATTGAAGCCCTATGTAAACGTTAACTCTTATTATATATTAATCACTTAGCTTTGAGACAGAGAATTTTTAAGCTACATAGCTTCCTATGAACTATTTACCCTGCAAAGCAGTATGTTGTTGTGGTACCAGTAATGAATTTGGAATTAGAGGATCTGGCTCCCAACCCACCTCAGTGATTAATTACCCACGTGACTGCAGCAAAGTCAATTCCCCACTCTGGACATTTCCTCATCTATAAAATGAATGTCTTGGATTGGATGATCAATTAAGTCCCTTCTTAGATCTAAAATGGGTGGATGACCTAATCAATGAAACAAGGATGAGAGCAACTGGAGTGTGGAATTTGGTAACCCAACAGGAGTGGAGTACATGCTTGATATGGAGTCAGGGGATCAGATCTTGACATACTACTCACTACCTGTGTGAGCTCTCTTGAATTCTGTTTACTCACCTGCATAAGGAGAGGACTGGGCTATTGTCCTCTAAGGAGCTTTTGATTCTAATTCTGTGATCATATGCTATCTTGTCCTTTTGAAACTTCAGTGCCTTGCAGAGTATCCTACATATAATGGGCTTTTTGAATGGAATAGAATTTATTCGCTAAGAAGAATGACTTTAAAAAATACCTTCTGGAATGAATTGATAAATCCCCTAGTTGTGGCTGTATTTATATGGTTCAGATAGCCCCCAGATGTGATAGGGCTAATATTTCTGGTCTTCATACTGGGGATCACTGCTAAATAGGCAGTGCATGGTAAAATGGAAAGAATATTGAATATCAAAACCAGTAATCACAGGGCTTGAGTTCAGATTCCAACTCTGCCACCCAACCTTTGTGATCTTGGACAAATCACTTAATCTTTCTGAGAGGCCGTTTCCTTATTGATAAAATGAGAAGGTTGGATTAGATGTCTTCTATGGTCCATTTCAGCTCTAGACCTATGATCCAAAGGCAAGTTTAATTACTCTTTTAATCCTATCTAATTTGACAGCAATGTAGACACACCCTAAGGCACACAAGCAGACAAAAGTCTTTAAAGTTACAATCAAACTGGAAAAAAAATAATTCCTTCTTTATGAGTTGTCTCTCTCCACTAAAACACAAGATACTTGAGAGTAAGCACTGTCTTGCTTTTGTAGGTCTATCCCTAGTTTAGCACAATGTCTGGAACATTTGCTGTTCATTTGTTTCAGTTGTGTCTCACTCTTCGTGACTCCGTGGACTTGTCTATAGGTTTTTCTTGGCAAAGATGCTGGAGTGGTTTCCCATTTCCTTCTCCACTGTGTTCCCATTTTACAAAGGAGGAACTGAGGCAAATTAAGTTATTTACTTGTTAAATCTGAAAGGGATTAAGTCTGGAACAAAGAAAGCACTTGTTCAATGTTTTCATTCATTCATTCATTCATTTATCCATCCATCCATCTATTCATTCATTCATTGTACAGTATCACTTTGCATATCTTCATCTATAGGCACTGAGTATAACCTTTTCATGTGAAAGTTAGAACCCTTCTACTCTACAAGGAAAAGGGCTACAGAAGCATTGCTGTGATAGCTTTCGGTGTGATAGCTTCCCTAAACCCTTGGTGGAATTTACTAATTTTAGGTATTACATTTGACTCTCAGGAACTACTGGGGGGGAGGGGGAGAGATATCCTGAACTTTTCCAATTTTCTTTTAAGAGAACTCTGGGGGAAATCATAGACCGGGAAAGACAAGAGCAGAAGAGACAGAAATGCTCTGTTTATTGATTCATCAGCAACTATAGCACAGAAGTCCTGATTTGAAAAAGAGAAACTGGTTAACTTTGCTCACATTCATGCACGCTCCCATTTGAGGGACTGAGCCGGAGGCAAAGGTCTTCAAATGTGCTGGTGACTCTCATTTAAATTTTTGCATTTGCACATAATTCAATTTCCAGTATCCAACTAAGACAAGCAGCAGAAATGCCCAGACAGGGAGGAGAGTTAGTGAGATAAATTCATCTCTCTACACTGGAGTTAGAGCAGGTTCAGAAGTCCATTTGGAAGCTCCAACTTAGGTAGAGTGCAGCTGCCAGTGTCCCAAGGAAATTCAACTACATGGACCAGATATAATGTAGTTTATCCTTCTAACTATTAAATAATCTCAGATCAATGAGCATACCTATATTTTTTAATTCTATGGGGAAAGAGATTACATCAGTTTCCTTGACAGAACTTAATACATTATGTCTATTTTATTTATTCCTCTGGTCAACCATATAGGGTTAAGGGATGAAGATTTTATCCTGGTTTTGAAGATATACCCTTGTGCATTATGGGAATGAATGTTTTCATTTCATCCTTAATTTTGATACCATAAGAAGAGTACTTTGCCTTGGGTCTCCAGCTACTTGGTCCTCTTCTTTACTGGAGGTTTGGTTGAAGAACTCTTTTTTTTTTTCCCTCTGTAGGAAACTGTTTCCAGGAACTGTTCTACTGAATGACTTGTCCTTAGTCCCTAGGCCACTGCACCTCCTTATTCCTCCTTCCCTGGCTGTGCTTTTGAGGTTGCTACTAGCACTTTCTGTCTCCTACCTATACAATTTAGATATTTCTTGGGGAAGATTATGTAAAGACAGTACACTTTCTATGTGTATCTCTCTCCTCTCTGATTTTTTACCTTGCTTAGTTCAACTTCTTGCTAAATCTGTCCTCTAAGATCTATAATAACTATTATTCAGTAAATCATCACCACCACCACCACCACCATCCAATCCTAGACTCAGTTTCCAATAAGTTGTTTTCAATAAGCCTCCAGTCATCAAAGTGATGTGATCAATGTTCCAAATGAAGAGTCCTTGGGTATATTCACAATTTTTACAGGGAATTATCTTTAATGTATTAACAAAGATATCTCTGCTTCTTATTAAACTGGCAAGGCTTTGTGATGCCATGTCCTCTTTCATTTCCAAACATTATTCTGCTTTGGGGCTCACACATTTTGAAACTATAAAGTTCAAACCTGATACCTTGTCTTCTGGTAGGTGAGTGAGGAATACAGAATGGAGAAAGCAGAAAAAAAAAAAGAAAAAGTGGACAACAGAAATAAGAGCAACTATCTACTTTGTTTCCTTCTCCTATCCCTATCACTTACTTTCTGATGTTTCAAATCTATTTAGAATCTTAAGTGAAAATGATCTCTCCCTGCCGTGTTATTAAGGAACACACACGTGTGTGTGTGTTTTTATTGAACTTCATTCTTTATTAATTATTCCAGTGCACTGTTATTATAAACTGTTGTTGATTATCTGATTCTTCTGGGCATACAAGCAATGCCAGAATGTCAGTTTTACATTAAAAGGATGCAGTTTATGAAAACTAAATACAGAAATAAAGTATGTGTTTAATTAAGGCTTTCATCTTCCCTGAGCCCATTTTTTAAAAGGGGGGGTAAACTGAATGCCCATAGGGGTTGATAATATTTTCCAAAAATGATTCTTATTCCTATAATGTATATTAGTAAACATCCGTTTGTGTTTGTAATTAACTTTAATGGGTTGATATTATTTTACCTCTCTTGATTGTATGTTCCATTCAGGATATCTGTGAAACTGTTGGTGCCATCTATATCATATTCATCCTGAATCGAAAAAAAAAAAAAAAACTAAACAAAATAAGATTATATGCTCAGCAAGAACTATTAAGAAACTATCCTAACAGAGGGATGAGGGAAGAGGGTAGGATGATATTAACATAACCATCAAGAAATTTGCTAACATTCTGAAATCAAAGCTTAATGTTAAGGAATAACACTAAGTACTTAACAATTATACAATACCAATTAAAAAAACCTTTTTTGGAAATACAAAATGGACAATAGCAAGTTTCAAAAGTATTCTAACAAGAAATAGTACAATAATAAATGAAATACAGAGCCCATCAATCTAAAGCAACTATGGAAACATCAACACTTCCTCACCAAAAAGAAGCAAGAGGATTGATGGTTATTTTCTGCACACATAATGGAAAAGTTAAAAAAAAAAACTTTCAGAAATACTTTTGGAACAAATAGATATCAGTCCAATGAACAATAGCAAAGGCTGGTGATAGGTGTGCTTCTCTGAATGTGTCAACTATAACCAAAAGCAGTTTGCCTCCAGATAGAACTTATGAAAGAGTTAAGATATGAGAATGAAATCAAAAGGCCTGCTATGGGCAACATCCATCTAACTTCAACCAAAAATACGTCCGCAAAGAAGCATCAAACAAATGACTGAATCATGAGGATTTGTTTAAAGAAAAAGTGGTGTTTATGGTGGCAAGTCAGAATCAAATCACTGTCACCTAAAAATAATCCTTAAGCAATCTAAGCTTGTTGATCAATGCAAACCATGAAACAAAATGGCAAAAACTCTTCAGTACATTCCTGAAGGAAACAGAAAATTAGCATCTATCTAGTATTTAAGAATATGTAATCTGGTGACTTGAACTATATATAAGGACCTTGGCTTTTTCCATAAATTAACAGATCATAAATTTTTATGTTACAATATATATATCTCAATGATATCTTTGAGAATTCAACAAGTGGGACTAAAACCAGAACATTATCATAACCAAAATTTTTAACGATAATTCCCTGGATATAACATTAAATCATAAAAATTTAAGAACCGCATTTCTAATAGATGTCATTCTACCATGCACATATGATCTGCAAACTAGAGAAACAAAAGCTTTCAAAACAGAAACATACAAGGAAAAATCAAAACCACATGGGAGCATATTGAGGTAAAATCATCCTTGCCATAATACCTGCTACTAGGATTATTTGCAAGATGCTTTTAGTAAGTCTGCAGAAAATAAATTTATTCTGATTCAATTAACTAAAACAATTACTTAGATAATAGACCACAGGATATTAAATGTAAAAGAATAATAGCAGGATAGTGACTTCTACTCATACCATTTCTATCAGGATAAACAATGAGAAACAATGAGAATAATAATAATAGTTCACATTTATGTAAGCACTTTGAAAAAGAAAGTGTAGTATGATGGGTAGAGGATTTGCCTTGAGTCTAAGAAAAGGATTCAAGCTCTACTTTTGCAACATACTGTCTATGTGACCATGGGCAAACCAGTTAAATTCTCATTGCCCCCAGGCCATTCTCTACAACTGTCAGTTATAGACAAGTCACACTTCTGCATCTGTGGAGAATCTTTCCATGCTGAGAATATCATATACTCATGTAATAATAAATCTATATACACACACATATAAAGAGAGAAAGACAGAGAGAGAGAGAAAGAGAACATTCTAAATATAATTGAGAACCTCAAAGAGCTTTTGTTTATTTGGATTATGTTATTATGTTAGTAATCCTTTAAGCATCACATAAATGCCATGTCATCATAACACCATCTGTAAAATGAGACTGGCCAAGGTCATCTCTAAAATTCCTTCCAAACCTAAACTATAGACATTATATAGAGAGAATATGGTATGTAAAGTTGGAAAGCTAAGAAGGAGAAAAAAATCAAGTGTCTTAAAAAGAAAAAGAAAGCAATGAAGTGTCAAAGTAACATCAATGTCAGCTAATGTTGAACCTCAACTGTAAATAAATATATCTGGTCCCACTGATGAACGACAACCATAAACACTGAAGCCTGGTTACTGTAAATCTCGTAGTAGATTCCTCAGGTTGATTGGCAGAGAGGATGAAGGTAAAGAAAGTTTAGGAAAGTAAGTTAAAAAAAATCAGCTAAAAGTGGATGAAGAGTGAGAGAGACAGAGAGAGATAAGAAATAGATAGATAGATGGATAGGTAGGTAGATAGATAGATGATAGATAAATAGATAGAGAGAGAGACAGATAGATGGTAGATGATAGATAGATAGATACATAGATAGATAGATAGATAGATAGATACATAGATAGATACATAGAGAGACACAGAAATACATAGATAGACACACAGGTGGAACCCTATTGCCTCTAAGACAAAATATCTCTTCATCCTTTAAATCCTATACAACCTGTCGCCATGCTACTTCTCCAGATGCAATGGGCATTACTCTCCCTTGCACACTGCAATACAACCAAACAGGCCTTATTTCTGTACCTCACTCAAGACACTTCATCTCCCATCTCAGCCAACCCCTAGGCTGAAAAATAATAAAAGACAGTCAAGTGGCATAGGAGACAGAGGGCCAGTCCTGGGGTCAGGAGGACCTGAGTTCAAATCTTGTCTATGATATTTACTAGGCATGTAATCTTAGACAAGTCACTTAACCTCTCAATTGTAAAATGGGAATAATAATGGCATCTACCTCCCAGAAATGTTGTGAATTTCAAATGAGATAACATTTTAAAAGCATTTAGCATAGTTCCAAGAACACAGTTGGTGGGATGTAAATATTAGGTAAATAGCTTTGTGTTGTTGTTCAGTTGTTTTGAGTTGTGTCTGATTCTTTGTGACCCCATTTTGGTTTTTCTTGGCAGAGATACTGGAGTATTTTGTCATTTTTTTTTCTCTAACTCATTTTACAAATGAGGAAACTGAAGCAAACAGGGTTATGTGACTTATCCAGGGTCATACAGCTAGTGTCCGAGGCTAGATTTGAACTCAAATCTCCCTGACTCTGGGCCTAGAGCTCTATTTACTGCTTCACCTAGCTACTGATTACAGATAGATGGATAGTATTTATTTACTTTAAATTTTTCTATCATTATATTAACTTGTATTCTCCCTCTTTAGAATGCAAGCTTATTACATGTTGTGATTTTTTTTCACTTTTTCACTTTATTCCTAGTACCTGGTACAGTGTCTAGCACATAATAGATAACACTATTTATTGACAGATATATAGGCAAACTGACACCAATGATTTGCTGGGTGTAGAACAGTGGTTCTAAAACATTTTGGTCTCAGGATTTTTTACATTCTTAAAAATTAATAAGAACCTCAGAGCTTTTGTTTATTTGGATTATGCTATGACGTTAGTAAAGCACTTTGTAATCCTTTAAGCACCACATAAATGTCATGTCATCATCACCATAGCTATCATCATCACCATCTATAAAATGAGATTGACCAAGATCATCTCTAAAATTGCTTCCAATACTAATATCCTATAGTACATCTACTTTGTACTTACTTATACATATAAGTTACTTACACATATATAGTTTCCCCTGGAAAAATTAAACTTCTTAAAAACAGAGTATATTTTATTTTTGATTTTTTTTTTTAACTCTAGTACCTATCAGTGTCTGGCAAAAGAATAGGTACTTAATAAGGGGCAGTTGGGTGGCCCAATGAAGGGCCTGGAATCAGGAAGACTCATCTTCCTGAGTTCGAATCCGGACTCAGACACTTACTTGCCGTGTGACTCAGGGCAAGTCATTTAACCCTGTGGGCCTCAGTTTCCTCATCTGTAAAATGAGCTGGAGAAAGTAATGACAAACCACTCCAGTATTTTTTTCAAGAAAACCCCAAATGAGGTTACAAAGAGTTGGACATGATTGAAATGACAGAACCAACAAAAAAGGTGCTTAATAAATACTTATTGATGGATCGATCAATAGAAGGCCTTTAAAATCCTTTCCGGCTATAAATCTGGAGATACTATGAAACATGACTCCAAAGGCAAATGCCTAGTTCAATAATGAACTGTATATATTTTCATCAATATTTCTAAATCAATAATCAATTATAATTATTTTAAAATGTAAACAAGTTTACATTTCTTATACAAAAATGATGCCACTTGTAATACTAATTTGAGATCCAATTTCAAGCCCTGAAAAAAATCTTCATTTCAATCTCTTCTTTCCATCATTGGCCCTTGGAATTGTCAGCTGGCCGAGTCCTACTCAGACACCAACTTCTATATGGTGCCCTTGAGTTCTAATGATAACAGTAATGGTACTTTGTGGCTCCCCACTGCTTAAACAAAGACAGAATTTATAATGTGCCTCAGAGCATCAAAATGGATGTTGAAAAACATTAATACTACTATTTATATCACTATTTAGTGAACAGTGCTGGAAGATATTCATATTACCATTATCATTATTACCGTGAGATAACGAAGAAACTAAACTCCATGTGGCATTGGGAACATTGGCAGGATTGGGGGGTGGGGGAATGGATGAGACTATCATTTCTCCTGAAATCCAGTAATTTCCCTCATTCAGGCTTAAGTGGAAAAAAATAACTGCAGTAGCTAAGTCAGGAGTGGGGATAATTAAATGGCTAAATGACAGTGGTGTTGTTCAGATTTGTGCCTGTTCTTTCTTCCTTTTGTTTGCTCTATATTTCTATTTCAAAGGGTCTCCATCCTGATGTTGTTTATTCATGGAGGACATGCCACAGTTTTTAATACTAGGGGAAAAAAATCTGAAACCCTTTATCCAACTGGCCAATGTGTAGACTGGCAAGAACACAGGGGGATCAAAGGGATAGGAAGACAACAGGGGTTTCATTAAAATGTTCCATTCTCTGCCTGAGGACAGAGTAGGGAGAAGAGGGTGAAAAAATCATCTAGCCCAAACAAGTTTAACTTTAAAAAAAAAGCAAGTGAACCACCTGTGGTCTCCTTGGAAACAGGCAAGCACTCCCTCCAGCCACCTTTTAATGAAACCCCAGAGCCCCTTTATTAATTTATTAAAGAATCTATTTTCTGAAGATTCATAAACCGCACATAACTCATATTCCAACACATCTCTGCTATGCTAATGGCACGCACTTCTATGAATAATTAATTATTTAATTAGCAATAATTAGAGGTTGCTGTATAGGTCAAACCATTGGACTGACAGCATGCTATTGTCAAAATGTCACTCGAATTAACTGAACATCCCCTTGATAGAAAGTGATTCATCATTTCGGGTGAATCTCTCCCTGGCCCCCTCCCTCTCCCCACGGGAAAAAAATATATCTTTCATGGCTTCTGCCGTTTGGAAATGTGTAATATGTAAAATGAAGCATTTAATATTGTGCATTCTACTGGAAAGCCTTAGCCTTAGATAGTATGTTAGGAGTATAATACAAGGTAAGTATAACCGCATTTACAATATTTAAGGTAGAGGAGATACACATAACACAGGTGATGGTTAAGTATACGACTACCAATTTTATATACATATATATATATATATATATCTGTGTGTCTATATCTGTGTGTATATACATACACACATACATACATATATATGTATACACACATATATGTATGTATGTATATATACACACACATACACACACACATAATCACTAAGATATATTCTTAGTGCCTATCACCAAAATATCTGAACTTAGAGGAAAAGGATATATGCCAAACTGGAGTGATTTTTTGATCATGCACATAAATGCTAATTCTTAGTTATCTCTGGGTACCAGCCTCTAATAAAAATAATATAGCCAAAGAGGGAGCCCTGGATTATTCAACAGGCTCATTAGATGCATGCCTAGGGGCAGCGAAGGCTCAGGGGCCATCAAGGCTGGTGAAAGCAAAGTGCTTGGCTTGGGTCTCTCCCTGTATGGTGCCAAGGGAAACATGATCAGTGTGATCCTGAGTAAGTCATTTTCAGTTTTTTCAATTTCATATTCCTCATTTGGAAAATGAAAAGATTGGACTAAATGATCTTTACAGTCCCTTCTAGTTCTGACAAGTTTATGAGTTTCTAAACATATGAAATAGAAAGGCATCTCCATCTTCCTATGTTACTCAGACTCCTCACTTTGAGCACCAGGGGAGCAATGACCACTGTGGACACATGGGACAAAAGTAGAGTTTGACATATGATACAGAATGAGAAATACATTTTCTTTTGGACATGGAAAACATGTGGATTTGTTTTGCTTGATTATGCTTATTTGTTATAAGAGTTGGTTTTCTTTCTTTTTATTTTGTGAAAGAGAGAAACTAGTGATAATGTTCCCCATAGAAAGAAGAAGAGGAGGAAGAAAAGAAGTAGGATGAGAAGAAGGAGGAAGAGGAGGAGGAGGAAGGGGAAGAGGGAGGAGGAAGAAGAGGGAAGAGGGGGAAGAGAAGAAGAAAGAAAAGAGAATTATTTAAGTTTTTAAAATGGGCAAAAGATCATAAGGAAGTTTAGAAAAACATAGAAAAGCAGAAGAGTTATAAGTTACACACGGAATGTTTTACATATATATTAAATATATACACAGTATATGCACACACATGTACATGTACACACATGTGTGTATATATCAAACTGTACATAATAGAGATGCATAGTTTCCCATATGATTATTTTTCTTTTCTATTTTGTATATGTCAATGTTTCTCTCTCTCTGAGTTCAGAATAAAAAAAATAAAAGAGAAATCAGGCCAAGGAGATCAAAATAATGTGGAAACAAGATAAAGAACACATAATTCCCATGATCCTGTTAGCAAATTGAATTGTACTAAGGATGCTTTCAGCGGAAGCTATTCCAGTCAAGTCCATGAGAATGGTGTGGTGAGAAGACTTTGGTCTTCTCTCCACTTCTTTGACCAGAGGAGGACTTTGTGAACTTCAGGGGCCTGGTGGATTTTGGACCTCCCATCAGGTTCCTAGTACTAGCAGCATCTTTGAAACAACTAACACAGTGTCTACATCAAGAGATGAGGACAAATGAAACACATTGAGGAAAATCAGTGTCAAGGCTTTGTAAAGAGACCAGTATGGCAGGTACACTTTGCATAAGTACTTAATTAAGGAAAGAAAAAGACTTTCAGAAACTAAGAGCTGTGAGTTATCCTTTTCCTCTATGTGCTTTATAAGCTTGAGCCCACTTTCCTCATGACTCTGTACTAAAGAGGGAGTATATTAAAGACTTTTGGGGAAGAATGTTTTGTACCAACTGTTTTCACTCTACTATCTTAGTAAATATCTCTTTCTAATTACTTCTGTCTGACTGATATCAATGAATAATTCTTAGGAGAAGCACACTAGTTGGAACAGATAAGTACTATAAAATAATCTAGGTTACCCCTAGAACCCTGAAAGGAGATGTAGTAAGGGTCCAGGGAGGTCCAGAGAGATCTCCCTCTGGAGATCCAGCCTAATAATGTGAGTAAGCATTGAAAGAGTATCTCTAGAGCATATGACACACTAGCCAGATAATTTATCAACTTCTTCTCAGAAGTGAGCTTGATCCCACCTTTTTAACAAAAGATATCCCATATCTAGCACCAATGGGTAGGGAATACCAATGACCCCTCCAAATATAAACAAATCAAGAGAGATAGAAAGAATAAGTTCTAGTCCTGTCCCTGACACATATTTTCTGTGTGACCTAGGACTAGTAATTTAACTTCTTGGTATTCTAGGTCAGAGTTGAGGACTGAAAGACTTTTGAGCGCTTCAAGAACCAGATTCAAATGTAATTGGTAAAAATTTAACAAAACATAGATGCCATTACATTTTAAAGCTAAGTTACTATGTGGTTCACAGGGATTCCTATGTAGGGATAGTAGCCCATTTCTATTTGAGTTGGATACCATTTTATTAGGCAATATTGAAGATTGTAAGCTTTAGAGGCTGTGCCAAAATGAATTGTAGAGAGAGATTAGTCACCTGGAGGATCCTTAAGCTAATGAAATCTCTTCCTGTGTTACTACATAAGTACTAGATTTCTACTGTTACTATATTAAATTTTTAAAAGGTCATCAGTCACTTAGATTGAAGATCTCATGAGACATAACTCACTATCCTCCTGGGTAGTCTATTTCTCTGCCAAATATCACTAATTATTTGGAAGGTTTTATATATATATATATATATGTATGTATACATACAAACATACATACATATATATGTTTATGTGTGTGTGTGTGTGTGTGTGTATGTTTTAAGCCAAAATTGACTTCCTTTCGATTTCCACTCATTGCTCTTGGTGAATCATTCTAGAGGAGAGAGTGAGGCTGAAGACCTTGTGTAGTTCTGCTTCACTCAAATTCAATTCACACTTGCACGTCAAGACATCACCCTCTTGATGTCATTAGTCCTCTTTGAGAATGAAGGACCAAAAAGAACAACAGAAGCAATGAACCTGGTTCTGCTCTTGATTGCAGAATGTTCAAGTTCAAGTTGAATGACTGCAAAAAGGTTCAAAGAGGCTTTCCATTTAAAAGCATTGCATAAAATGTCAGCCTTGATATATTGATCAATTCTGATTAACTGCTCCCCCCGCCATCTCTCCCTCCCTCTCACCTTCTCTCCCTCCCTTCCTCTCTCTCTCTCTCTCTCTCTCTCTCTCTCTTTCTCTCTCTCTCTCTTTCTCTCTCCCTTCCTCCCTCCCTCCCTCTCTTTCTCTCTCCTTTGATATAACAGATCCCTCACTGGATAAGAAAGAGGTTAGGGATATAATTGGAAATAATGGTGATGCAAAAACAAAAGATTTAGTTAAATTTTAAAAAGCAAGAAAAATAAGCTTAAGCCAAAGACTAACCAGTGTTATTTTTGTTTTGAATATTTACTTACTGATTAGTGATAGGGTTGTGGTTGTGGATCTAGAAGGGTCCTTTAGGTAATCTAGGCTAATCATTCCATCTTACAGATGAAGAAACTGAGGTCCAGAGAAGTTAAGGGACTTTTCTGAGGTCAAAGAGGTAGTAAAGCAGGAGAGCTAGGAATTAAATTCAGGTCCTCCGACTCTAAATTCAGTTCATTTCACTTTGCTACACATGTATCACATTGTCTACCTGAAGTCTTTCACCTTTATCACCAGAACCACACGATTTAGAGGGGAGAGGGTCAGGAAGACCTGAATCAAATTCAACCTCAGATGTTAGCTGTAGGATGTCTGGCAAGTCATTTAACTACTGTCTGCCTCAGTTTCCTTAACTGTAAAATGGGAATGATAATAATACCACCTACCTCCCAAGGTTGTCATGAAGATCAAGTGAGATATTTATAAAGAACTTAGCACATTGCCTGGTATATAGTTGGCACTTAATAAATACTTATTTCTTCCTTCCTTAAGGATCACATGTCCTAACTCCCTAAAATGACAAATAAGGAAACTGAGAACCTGAGGGTGAGATGAATTTCCCATGGCCACAGTGTAATAAGTAGCAGAGCTGAGTTGTGGACCCAGGTATATTGCCATTGTTTAAAAAAAAAAATTACAGAGGAAACAGGGAGGGATACAAAAATGGGGAAAGATCACACAATCGACCCTTCTCCTCCAAAATGTTCAAATACTTGATATTTGGTTAAAATTAATCTATCAATTCTTAAAGCACCTACTCTGTGCCAATTACTGTGTTAGGCTCTGAAGATCCATGATAAAAAAGAAGCAAAGAAGCACAGTCATACTTGATGAGGAAAAGAAACTATAGAAGGGTGTCATACAGCCACAAGGGTATCTTGGGAAGGGGGAAGACATGTTCTTGCCAGGTAAATCGTCTTAGTCCCTTAAACAATCTTATTCTCTATCTCTTACCATCACTTTAAGGACTGGTTATGTACATAGAAGCTTCAGGTCTTTCCTCACAACAAGCAAGATGATTCCCTTATTTCATTTTCTTTTCTTTTTTTTTTCTTTTTGGAGAGCAATTGGGGTTAAGCAGCGATGTCCAAGGTCACATGGTTAGTAAGTGTTAAGTGTCTGAGGCCGGATTTGAACTCAGGTCCTCCTGACTCCAGTGCTGGTGCTCTATTCACTGCACCACCTAGCAGCCCCTCTTCTGTCATTTTCTTGAAACTTCAAGTGCTTTTTGGGAACCCCATTCATACCTCAGCTCTATAAGGATGGGCCTAGGGTAACTGTCCCCCCACTCCTTTTCCATGTGCTTGGGATGACCGAGAGTGTGCCCATACAGTGCAACTTTTGTTCAAATCCTCTTAAGTTTACCATAGGAGGCCCACCCAAGGGGTTCAATTTCCCTTTATGCTAAGAAGATATTAATGCAGCCTATGACCTGTCATCAGTTATCCCTTGTCTTATAACCACACTATCTTTTTCACTCATTCCTCTCTCTGGTGACTGTCTTTTCAGACTCTCTCCATTAAGATTGTTGGTTTGTAGTATGATGTTATGTATTACTGCCTCCTCATTCATTTGATGGGCTACTCCATTTTCAATATTTTTAGGGACTATAAGTGTATCATGATCCAGTTTCATACTTCTGCTAGAATAAAGGTGTTAAAAATATGGATCTTTAATTTTGGAATAAGTTTAGGGTCCTTAAAAGAAATTTATCATTTCCCAAAGATAATTCACTCAATTTTCCTCCTCCTGAAGCAGAATACTGCAGAGCTTCCTAGATAATCACCCAAAGGAATTTTAGTTAAAGAGTACCTTGTGTCTAGACTATGAGATGCAACTGGTTATTTGGATAAAAAAGCTATAGAGCTCATCCATCAGTATGCTAGACACTGCATATGGACAGATATTTAGTCTGAGGATTTAAATTATAGATAAATGTTTGCATAAACAAACAAACAGATACCATATATTATGGACAAATAGAGACAGAGAGAGATAGAGAGAAAGAAAAAGAGAAGTGATAAATTAATAGATGGATATTATCAATAATATGATCTCTAAAATTGAGTTAATGAAAGTAGCCAAATATATCACTGAACCTCTTATACTACAACTTCAGAATAACTCATACAGAATAACTTCCCCACTCTACCTTTCACTAGCATTTAAGCTATAATGAATACTATACAATAATAACAATAATTAGATCATAAGCTCCTTGTAAGCATGGACTGTTTTTGCCTCTTTTTGTATCCCCAGTGCTTAACACAGTATCTGGCATACAGTAGGTGCTTAATCAATGTTGATTGATGGATGGATTACTGGCAATAGTCACTAATTTGTGGGGTAACTTATGTCTATGCCTCACAACTCTTTCTTCAACTCGATATGAATCTACAAAAACATGGATAGCAAAAAAGCTTTCCATTCTTTTCTTTTGGGGGGGAGGTGAGAGGAAGAGATTTATGTTTTTATTAGTATATGGAGCACCTGTTAAGGAGTTTTCATTACTAATGTACAGCCACACCTTCTCTCCAATTTACACTCATGGAGAATCCAGGAGCCACTGAGATGTTTAGTGTCTTATTATGATCATACAACCAATAGGTGTTAAGGGTGGGACTCAAAGCCAAATCTACTATGCAACACTGCCTCAGTGACTAACTTTAGGCTGCCTCAATAGAATAGCATCCAGAGAAAGGGAAATGCTAGAACCCTGTACTTTGCAGGGCTGTACATCTGAAGGATTATAGTTGGCTCTTAGTCATATTTTAGGATGGACTTGGGACAAACTGGGGCATATCCAGAAAAGGATGATCAGGATGGTGAGGAAAATCAAAATTATGATACAATTAGAAAGAACTGGGCTTGTTAAACATGAGGAATAGAGGACCTATGTAGGACCAGATAGTTTCTGGTAAATATCTCAAAGACTGTCAAACAGAAGAATTAGGTTTACTCTACTTGACTCTAGAAGGCAAAAGTGAGACCAAAGCATGTGATTTGCCAGGAGGGAGAAATGTCCCCAAATGGAAAGGGTTGCGTTAATTTTACAGCAAGGATAACACATTGTTGAGTATAAAGTTCTTCATTACCAGAGTCCTCAAAAAGAAGGGAGCATTTCATTTTTGCACTTGTATTCCCTGCATAGTGTCCAGCGAGTTGGAGTTAGTTGATAGATGCTTGTTGATTCATTAACTAATTATGCAAACTAGACAACCACATCAAGGATATCACAGAGAGAATTCATATTTATTCATAGATGATCTATGAGGTCCTCTCCAACTTTGGGTTTCTTTAATTCTAAGCCTTTATTGAGTACTCCATTTGTGTATTTAACAAACATGTGTCAGGTGTTGATTTTGTGTAAAGCAAAGTTTTAAGAACTTCCTGAGTCATATACTTTGGGAGAGATGCTTAGCCTGGAGAAAAGAATTCCTATGGTGGGAAGGACATAATCGCTGTCAGTATCTGAAGACCTGTAAGGTGAAAGAGCCACTAGACTTATTCCCTTTGGCCTCAAAAGCCAGAGCTGGGAATGGAGGGTAGATGTTGGAGACATGTAGCTTTTGGCTTGGTATTATAAAAAAATAAAAACTTCCTAAAAATTAAAGCTGTTCAAAAGTAAAATGTCCTGCCCTAGGAAATATTGAATTCTCCATGGAGGTCTTCCAATGGAACTTGAATAACTTCAGTGAAGATATAATAGTGGGGCTTCCTTTTTGTGTTGAAATGCTATACTTTCTGATGTCTCTTCCAATTCCAAGATACTGTGAAGACGTTTTTTTCCAGACCCTCAAGGCATTTGCAGTCTAGTTGGGGAGATGAAATCAACACATAAAAGAGTAGGAAATAATCAGATAAGAATGGTATAGAATAGATTATAAGTGCTATATTTTAGTGGTAAGGGAGGTCAATGAGGGTTTGAGCTATCAGGGAAAGCTTTAAGTATAAGTTGGGAATTTATGATGGGCTTTTCGAAATGGGTAGGATTTTGTTAGGCAAAAGAAAAATCACTGAGGCAATACATGTACAGTCTTATTTAAGGCTGTGATAAAAGTAGAGGAAATAGCTTTGACAATGATTCCACAAGATACCTGCTGCTCATAGGCGGGTGCAAAGACAGTGCCATCAAAGGCCTCTCCTACCTTCTATTTCACCTTCCAGCTCTAAAGAGAGCAGTTGAGGTCACAGCATGGCACATCACATTTCTGGTGCCTTGTGGACTGGAAAAGCAGCTAGGCTTGTTTAAATTTCTTTCAGTCACCTTTTCTTTGGCATCTGTGTTTCTCTAAAGCCTTATCTGTGGGTGGTCAGGGAATTAAGAGTTTTGGTCTATTTCCATTGGAAGGACTGTGTGCACATTCTTCAAAGGAATTACCTATTGGATCAACTGTAATGCTATCAAATTACTCATTAAAAAAACACTTGAATTTACTGGATGTGGAGCTCTGGAGCCAAGTGTTTTTTTTCTAATTGTATAGATATGACCTAAACCTTCTTTTTAGGCATGGAAGTTTCCACCAACCATATTTTATATTTCATACCTTTCTCAGAAGAAATGAACCCCTTATTCAATGTCTGGTGTTTCATTGTTGCTGTTCATTTGTTTGTGTGATTTTTGTCTGGATGTAGAGTGGTATTTCTAGTATGTAAGCTCCCTGCATGTATTTCTGTTTTTGCTGCTGTTGTCAATGGTTGTGGTCCAGTCCTGTGAATTCATTGATGTAGACTATTTCCATTGTGTAAATTCCCTTCTTCTACTATTCAGTTCAGTAACTCATCTGTAAATTGTTACTTTAGAGAGTTTCCTAAGACCACACAATTACTATATTCCAAAGGCAAGACTTGAACTCAGGTCTTCCTAAATCCAAGGTCAGTTAACTCCCCACTATATCTTGTGGTCTCAATTATGTCTAGTGCTGCCACAATTATCTTTAAACACTAACATGTATGTATTTTGTAGAGTAGGTAGAGAAAGGTAAAAACCAAAACAAGATCATAAAATGTCCTAAAAGCCAAAGGGTATTGATTGAACTAAATGGTCCAGTTAGAGGTAGGATTGCAAGGAGGATTTCCACCTGAGGACATTTCTAAATAAACAGTCTGAGACATTCTTTCATTTGCATAAACACTTAACCCCAATACCTGCTACTGTTCCAACCAAGTTGAAGTAAAAGAATTGTACAGGAAAAGGACCAGAGGGCAATTGCCCTAATCTGAGAAACACACACACACACACACACACACACACACACACACACACACACACACACACCCACCCACACACCTCATACCCAAAGACTAACCTATCCAGATCTTTCTTAATTGGCACACGACCAATTAATTTTAATTAGATAATGAAGTCCCTCCTGTTTACTTTTACTACTCAGTGATTGAGGGGTTAATTGCGGGTGGGGGAAGGGAGGAAACCAGTCTTGGAGAGTCATGGGCTTACTGATAAGTGCCTGCTACATGAATTAATTCCTGAGCTCCAGTGAGATGTGTTCCCTCCCACTCCTCCTCCCCCCACCTTATCTTGAGGTGCTTCAAGCTCAACTGGATATAAAAATTAGATTGTGTTCTTTCTGCTTCATACATCATCACGCAGTAGCGCACAGCTGGCTGTTTGACTTGGGGGCAAACACATTTGAATAAAATAAGAGTACTGGCTAAGACCAGGCAGCAATGGCAAATTGTAAGTGAGGACCAAACAAGAAAAAGAAGAAAAAAGAAAAAAAGAAAGAAAGAAAGAAAGAGAAGGCCTTTGGGAAGTTCCCAAAGAAACATTTTAACAAGTATCACTCCATTGTAGGATAGGTTGTGTTGTTATTAGTCAACATGCTAAGTCTTAATTTTCTATTTTGTTATTAGTTGACATAATTAGTATCACCATCACCACCACCACTGCTTTCTCCTTGGAGTGGGAAGGCAAAACTAGATTTGGGTACTGAAATATTCTGAATAATGAGGTTCTTACCATCAGCTCCTATGTTCTCCCTCCCCAAAATGTGTTGGTTTTTATTTTGTGTATATTCCAAATATGCTTATATTGTACATATATGGCAAACTTCCATTGAATGTAAACTCTTTAAGGCCAGGGATATTTTGCTTTTTGGCTTTGTATCAAGCACTTAGCACAAAGAAATTAGGGAAGGAACTTGTGATTTCATTGGTACAGGGAATTTATGTTGAGTATCTTTATCCGCCAATGCAAGTTGGCACCTTCTATGCAACTTATAGTCACGTAGAGTTGGATAGGGCTCTCAGAAATTGTGACTTGTCCAGGTACCCACACTCAGTATATTTAATAAGCAGAATTTGAACCCAGTCCTCTCTGGCATTGAAGCTGGCTCTCTTCACTATTCCATGATGCCTCACACAATGTGGGCACATAGTGAGACCTTAATAAATACTTGTTGATTACTGCTTTATTGAACCATTATATTTGAAAGTACAGTATCTGAGGTATTGTAAATACTGAAGGTACTATATTTAAAGAAGAGAGGCAGAATGAAGCAGAGGATAGAAAGCCTACATTGGAATCAGGAAGATCTGGTTTCAAGCCCTACTTCCAACACATACTGACTGTGTGATCCTGGGCAAGTCATTTAACCTCTCAGTTATCCAGACAACTCTCTGACTGTAAGCTGTCTAGTTTGCTCATTTGGGATTTCCCTATACAATTAAATCACAAACAAACAAAAACATTGCCAAGATTGACATAGCTTAATGGATGTTCAGATACTCATTTTGTAGAATGCAACTTACTACGGAAAGAGTCTTATGTACAAAGTATGTTATTCTCACTGTTCACAGATGCTCTCTAAGGATTAGAAATAATAAGCTGGTTGAATACCATGCCATCTACTTTGCTTTCATGTTGATTCAAAAAAATAGGACCCTGAAACAAGGTATAGTGGGTAAAGCACAGGAATTGAAGTCAAGAAGGCTCAGGTTAGAATCCTACCTCAGATGCTTACTAGTGGCATGACCTTGCTCAAATAATTTAATCTCTCTGTGACTCAGTTTCCTCAGATGTAAAATTAGAGAGTTGGTCTCAATAACTTTTAAGGTCCTTTCCAGCTCTAAGTCTGTGATCTTATGAATACCCCATCCAACATTTTATGGTTTGAAAAAGTGCAGAGAAAGACTTGAAGATATAGAAACATGGGAAGATGATTCCCTTATTTTAGAAGGATGAGAAAAGAAAAAAGTGATGGCATCTCTAAATCTAATGAACAGGGTTGGCTCAGGTTTTATAAATAACTAGTATGATGGTAAAATATTTTTATTATGATACTTCATGATACTGTAGAAAGGTAAATAGTAAAATGGGTGGTATATTAACTCATTCGTGGAGAGTATCCCAGGGGAACAAGCCTAGGAATAATTAGAGTTCTTTAAGAGTGATGTAGGATGCTCAGTATGAATTACAACACATTTTTCTGGCATTTAAAGAAAAAATATAGAAATTTTAGACAATAAAACAAAGAGGTGGATAATTTGGAGTCTTCTTCTACTCTGACTCTTTCTTCCCTTTAAGATTCACTTCAAATGCCATCTACTACATAAGGTCTTTCTTGGTCTCCCTCGATTGGTGGCGCTCTCCTTCCACCCATGAAACCATTATTTTTTTTAGAAATTTACTTTGTATATATGTTTATTACCCATCTTTAGTAGAATAGAAGTTCCTTGAGAACACAGACTGTTTCAGTTTTGTCTTTACACATACAGTGCTCAACCCCATACTGTCACATTAATAACAATAAGCATAGCAATAAATCCTTTAAGGTTTGCTAATCACTTTACAAATATTACATCATTTTACTTTACGACAACCCCAGCAGGTAAATGTGATTAATTCCCTATTTTTACAGACAAGGAAATTGAGGCAGACTTGCTCAAAGTAACACAGAATTTGAACCCAGGTTTTTCTGATGACAGGTCCAGCACTCTATTCACTGCACCACAAAGTTGCCTCGAAATTTTATCATCTATTATTATAAATACTCAATAAATGGTTTTTGAATTGAATTTAGTTGCCTCAATATATTGCTGGACTTCCCAAAGATTGTACTTACAGACTTACAGCTAGCTATTTGTGACCTTGTCTGCCTAAAGACAGCATCACTGAACTAGAAATAGAAAACATCTGGGAATATCCTGAGGTGGAGATTACAGCTGGATCAGGAAAAAAAAAAGAGACACCTGTTCTGCAATGGACAGGTGTTTAAAATAAGGGTAAAAGAACAGAATGAGTGACTGCACTAATGAAGAAGAAAAGAGGAGGGGAGAATGATGACATACATGCATTTTGGCGGGGTAAAATTTAGAATATTTAGGGAATAGGGAATTTTGGTGGTGGAGTTCTATCATTAACCTGCATAGTGAATTTATTTTGTACCCCAAATGGAAAAGTCCAATATTTGGGTTAAAAATGTACATAGATAAAGTAAAGATTTAGGTATTTAGTGAGGGGAGGGGAATCCACAGCCTCGAGGTCACATGTGGCCTTCTAGGTCCTTGGGTGAGGCCTTTTGACCGAGTCCACATTTTACAGAACAAATCCTTTTAGTAAGTGGATTTCTTCTGGGAAGTTTAGATTCAGTCAAAGGGTAGCACTTGAGGACCTAGGGGCCTCATGTGGCCTCAAGGATGCAGGTTCTCCAGCCCTGATAGTCTAGCAGTCTATAAATATACTAGGAGAAGGCAGTAAGATGTAGCAGCCAAATGACCTAATGCTAACTTAGGCTACATTAATAGAAGGATAGCATCCTGAGCAAGGGAAGTGATGATGCCCTTGTACTCTACTCTTGTCAGAACAGTCCTAGAATATCATGTCCAATTTGGGGCATCACAGCTAAGAAGGGACAGTGATAAACTGAAGTCATCAGGCAATTTATTTGGTACTTCCTATGTGACAGGCACTATGCTAGGTTCTAGGGATATAAAGACAGGCAAAAGCACTATATGCACCCTCAGGGAGTTCATATTTGAATAGGGGAGATAATATGTAAATAAATATTTACATAAAATTTGGAGAAACAGAGACAGAGAGAGAGAGAGTAAAAGAGAGAGAGACAGAGAGAAAGAGAGAGACAGAGAGATAAGACAGAGAGAGAGAGAAGGGGGGGAGGGAGAGAGAACAGGAAAGGTAATCTCTGAAGGAAAGGTACTAGCTGCTAGAGAAGTCAGGAAAACTCTAAAGCAGAAGGTAAGTCTTCAGCTGAGTCTTGAAGGAAGCCATGGGAGTTGAGAGGTAGGAGTGAGAATAATATTTCAAACATGGAAGAGAGCTAATGCAAAGACAAGTACATGAGGATGGAGTGCTATGTATGAGAAACAGCATGTAGGTCAGTGCACCTGGACTGCCGACTACATAGAGGAGACAAAAATATAAGAAGATTAAAAAGGCCAGAAGGGCCAATTTGGGAAGGGCTTTAAATGCCAAAGAAAAGACTTTATATTTGATCTTAGAAACAATAAACAATCTCTACTGACGTTTAGAGTTTGTTGAATAGGGGGCTGATATGTTCAGACTTGCACTTTTTAAAACATCTTTGGCAACTGAGCAGACCATGGATAGGAAAGGGGAAAAACTTGAGGAAGACCACTCATAAGGCTATTGCAGTAGTATAGTCCGGGGGTGATGAGGGACTGAACTAGTGTTGTAGCTATATGAACAGAGAGAAGAAGGTGCTTACAAGAGAAGTTACGGAGGAAGAAATTACAAGATTAGGTGACAGTCTAGACATCTGTAGTGAGAGTGAAGATTAGTGAATGACACCCAGGTTCTAAGACTGAGAAGATGATACTATCCTTGATAGTAATAGGACAGTCTGAAATAAGGTACAGTTTAAGGGGAAAGATAATGAGTTCTGTTTTGAATATGTTGAGTTCCAGATGTCCATGTGTCATCCTGTTTGAGATGTCCAAAATGGTAATGATATGGGATTATAGCTCAGGAAAGAGAGTAAGAGTAGATACATAGATCTGGGAATCATGTGTCAATGATAATTGAATTCATGAGAGCTAATGAGATCATCAAGCAAGAGATTATAGTGGAAGATGACAAAAATACCAGGACAGAGTCTTTGGAAGTGGTGTTCCCAATGTTACTGGGTATGACATGAATGCAGATACAGACAGCAAAGGAGGCTGAGAAGGAGCTTTCAGAAAACCAGAAAAGAGAAGTATCTAGGAAAAGCTGGTGATCAACAAGGTCAAAGACTACAGAGAAGTAAAAAATGATTGGAATTGATAAAAGATAGTTCGATTTGGTAATTAAAGATCATGGGGAAACTTGAAGAGAACAGTTTCATTTACAGTGAGGTTGGATTGCAGAAAGTCTAAGAGTGACAGGAAGAGTAAGTGGAGATACCTAGTATAGATGGTTTTCTGAAAGCATACAATCATTCTGCTAAGCAATCTGGAATTGTAAACAAAAAGTTACTGAACAGTGCATGCCTTCTGAACCAGCTGTACCACAGTGAGGCCTATACCCCAAAAAAGGAAAAACAAACTGTACAAAAATATCAAAAGTATCTCTTTTGTGGAGACAAAAATACTAGAAGTACTGCAAGCCAAGAGGATGCCCATCGATTGAGGAATAGCAGAAGAGTAGTGATATAGAAATATGATGGAGAACTGTTGTGCTCTAAGACATTTGGAAAAGATGATTTCAAAAAGACACTGAAAGACATGTCAGCTAATGCAGAGTGAAGTAAGCCTCACTGGAACACTTTTATTATAACATCAACACTATAAAAATGAATAATTTTGAAGTCTTTTATAAAATGATGAAGAATGAAATAAGCAGGACCAGGGGAACAATTCATGTATAACACTAACACTTTAAAAACAAACAACTTCGAAAGCTGTAAAATGATTATTCATAATTCTAGAAGATCCATGATGAAACATGCTATTCACCACAGAGAAGTGATGGACTTGGAGGTAAGGAATTTTATGCACATGCACACATGTGTATAAATGTACACACATGTGTATATGTATATACATATGTGTATACACATATGTGTATATGTATAATTTTGGGGAGGGGAGCTTGTTTTGCTTTACTACGCATTTTGTTACCTTTTTTTGTTTTTTAAAAATTATATAGAGAATGAGAGAGAAAATAGATTTCTAATATTTTTAGTAGAGAAAGGATGCAACAAATGTGAAATGCTGCAATAATGTCACTGTATGATTAATTTTATTATTTAACAAACATATTTTGTTGCAAAAGATATCCCACAAAGTAGGAGAAATCTAAATTCACGTAGTATGAATACAATACATATCAATAAAACTGAAAGTGATTTTTAAAATGACCTTAAAAGGGGGAATTTAATCAAGAAGAGGAGAGATAATGAAAGATAATTAATGAAAATGGTCAGATTAGATAAAGATTTTTAAAGGATGTATGTGTTTTTAGGCAGCAGGAGCCGATAGGAGCCAGTACATAGGGAGATATTAATGATGAGAGAGTCAGGATGACAATGGGGGTACTTTTCTGGAAAGGGCTAAGGGGATGGGTTGATAGGTACATGGAGAGGGGTTTCTTGTGGTAAAAAAAGAAATAGGGCCCCCTTTTCCTCAGAGACAAGAATGAAGATGACTGAGCGACATGAAATGAGGAGGAATAGAGAAATGAACCCAAAAGAGGTATGAGACTTAAAGCCATGTTGTAGGAAGAAATGTTGGGTTTTTAAAAAAATTAAATCAAAGGAACTGGGAATATATAACCTAGAGAGAAGATTAAGGGGAATATAACAACTCTCTTCAAATACATAAATAGTTTTCATGTGGAAAGAGAATGGTTCCAAAGAGCAAAACTAGGAACACAGGGTTAAAAAGGAGGGAAACATTTTTGACTTAACATAAGAAAAAATATTGTTAACATTTGCAGTTGTCTAAAACTACAATAACTTATTACTGGGGATAATGAATTTCCTGTCATGAGTGACCAAACAAAGCTTGACGACCACTACAAATGTCATAAAAGAAACTCATATTTTAGATTAGAGTTAGATGAGGAAACCTTTGAGGAATCTTCTATGGTTAAATAATATGTAATGGTGTTTTGACCTAAAAATAAAATGCATGTCATAATAAGGTGTATCTCACAGCTATGTGTCTTGTAGTTTCCTTGTAGCACCCAAGAGCACCTAAAAAAAATGCTAGTCAAGCCAGGGGTTATTTTTCATCCTGAGCAAATTTTTGTTCATAGAAAAATCAGATTTCTAATTTGGTTCCAAACCAGTTTTCTGAAGAAGTGGTAAGGCACTGAAGGGGAGGCAATGTGGAGGGTTCATTTACTCTGAAAGAACAGTGACAATGAAATTGTCCAAAGACTTTTGGATGATGATGATGATGATGATGATGATGATGATGATGATGACTGCCACCAATCCCTATTGCTCAGGCAAACTCCCTTTCTCCACTGTGTTGCTGGTAAGATTATTCCTAAATTCTTTGAATCATTTCATAGGTTTCTCCTCCTGGATGTTTCAACCACTATGTCCATACCTTAGGATCCCAGGAGGCAACTGAGTTTCAAAGAGGCTAAATAATTAATTTGGTGGCCAAAAGCAAAAAGATTCTGGGATTAAGTTAACCTTTTAGAATCAGAGAAGTTTAGTGTTAGATGATTTAGGATCATGAATTAAGGGCTGGGAGGGTCCTCAGAAGCTATTTAGTCTGACTGTTTCATTTTATAGATGAAGAAACAGTATCAGGGAGACTTGCCTAAGGTTACACAGGTAGAACATACAAGAGGTGGAATTTGAACATGGATCCTTTGGCTCCCAAGTTAATGCTCTTTATATTACGATATAACTGAAAGGGATTCTATGCACATGTTGTATAATGAGTGACTGAATAAAGTTCCAGTGTAAAGAAAATTTGTCATTTATGGGTCTCAAAAACAGATGCTCAAGATCACCTAATATGACCCTTCAATTGACAGATGTGAAAAAGGAGATATAAAGAAATGAAATGATTTTTCCAAAGCCAAAAAACAAACAAAAACCTAATTAATGGTAGAAATAGGTGGCACAGTTAGAGTGCTGGATCTGGAGTCAGGAAAGCCCATCTTCTTGAATTCTAATCAGAAACTGACTAGCTGTGTGATCCTGGGCAAGTCACTTAAGCCTGTTTGCCTCAGTTTCCTCATCTGTGAAATAAGCTGGAGAAGGAAATGGCAAATCCCTCTGGTATCTTTGCCAAGAACATCCCAAATAGGGTCAGAGAAAGTCAGACATTATTCAACCACACCAACAGTAGAGATAGGACTTAGTCCCTAGGTCTATTGACTTCCAGTCCAGTACTCTTCCCACTGACATGTAAAAGATGAATTTTTTGTGTGTATGCTTTACTGTTTGAAAAGCTCATTCGAGACTCACAAGAACTCTGTGAGTTAAGTCCTATAGATGCTATTATCCTAATTTTACAAGTGAGAATACTGAGGTTCATATAGTAGAAGTGACTTACTTGTCCATGGTCAAAGAGAGAAAAATAATAATAAAAATAAGGTTTTAAGGTTTGCAAAGTGCTTTATATCTTAACTTATTTGATTCTCATAAAAACCCATAAGGTATATGCTATTTATTATCTCCATTTTACAGATGAGGGCACTGTGGCACAGAGATGTAAAATGAAACTTGCCAAGGGATGCCCATCTAGTGTCTGAGGTCAGATTTTAACTCAGGTACTCTCAGTCCTTCACTCTATCCCCACCTAAATTATCAGAGGCAAGATCTGAACACAGGTCTTGCTAACTTCAAATTCAGAATTGTACCCACTGTACCACATGGATTCTCAATCAGATTCATTAAAATGTTAGTTTTAAGGTATGCCTTAAGTGAAACAGTGGATCAAGTACTAAACTTGGAGTCCAAAAGACCTGAATTAAGATCCTATCTCAAACATTTACTAGCTGTAGGACCTTGGGCATGTCATTTAATCTCTCAGTCTTTGTTTATTCATCCATAAAATTGTGATAATGACAGAACCTAACTCTTGGGGTTGTGAGGATAAAATGCCTGGGAGTTTGGGATGGGGTGGTATCAGTGGGGGTAGGGTGAGAACAGAGGCATTGCTTAGAAAAGGTACAAAAAATACATGGTCTTTCCTGATAGAATGTAAACATCCTGGTGGCAAGGATTGCTTTTTGTTTGTTTTAAGTTTTACCATTGTACACCCAGTACTTGGCACAAAAGTACGAGTACAACTGTTGATTGAGTGATAAATTGACATACTTCAATTACTTAAACTGAGCTATCAATACTGAAGCTTATCCTTTCAGTCTTTTTTCAATTCCACCTCCCTCCTTTGTGTCTCATCTTCCTATTAGAATGTAGGCTCAATGAGGGTAAGGTTCTCTTTGTCTCTCTCCTTCTCTCTCCCTCTTCTCTTTCTCTCTCTTCCCCCCTTTGTATCTTCTTCTCCTCCATCTCTCCCTTCAAACTTGTTGATGAGTTAGGGGGATGTCTACCACATGAATGTGAAGACTTCCCCACAGTGGCATGGGCAAATGAGAACAACTTGCTTCAATGGCCATGGAAGTGGCTGAAGCAGGCACTATGGAGTGCTAAGAGCTTGCTCAGACATCAAAGATACCAAGGTCAACCACTACATCCCAGACCATCACCAGTTGTCTTGACGTGTTTTCTTTCCACTGAACTTCAGTGATTCTGGAAGAGAGAATGAGACTGATAACTCTGTGCAACTCAACTTCACTTAAATACAATACTCATGCGTCATGACATCACCTGTGATGTCACTGGTCCTCTTCAAAAACAAAGGACAAAACACAAATATCAAATTCCATGAGAAGTAGGGCATCATGGGACAGTGAAAGAACATGATTTAGAGGAACTGGGTTCAAATCCAACCTCTGTCCCTTATTACCTGTATGATCTTTTGTTCTTCCAGATAAATTTTGTTGCTATTTTTCCTAGTTTTATAAAATAATTTTTGGTAGTTTGGTTTGTATGATACTGAATAAGTAAATTAATTTAGGTAGAATTATCATTTTTATTATATTAGCTCTGCCTAACCATGAGTAATTGAAACTTTTCTGATTGTTGAGATCTGACTTTTTTTGTATGAAGCATTTTATAACTGTATTCATATGGATTTGTCTTGGCAGGTAGGCTCCCAAATATTTCATATCATCTACAATTATTTTAAATCGAATTTCTCTTTGTATCTCTTATTGCTGGGCTTTATTGGTAATATATAGAAATGCTGATGATTTATGTGAGTTTATTTTATATCCTGCAACTTTGCTAAAGTTCTTAATTGTTCCAAGTATTTTTTTGAGTGGATTTTTTCAGTATACCATCATATCATCTGCAAAGACTGATAGTTTTGTTTCCTTATTGCCTATTCTAATACCAATTTCTTTTTCTTCTCTTAATATTAATGCTAACATTTCTAGTGCAATATTGAATAATTGTGTTGCTAATGGGCATCTTTATTTCACCTTTAATCTTATTGGGAATGCTTATAGCTTATTTCCATTGTATGTAATGCTTGCTGATGGTTTTAGATAGACACTGCTTATCATTCTTGCATTCCTGGTATAAATCCTACCTGGTCATAGTGTATTATCCTCATGATAAATTAATGTAATCTCTTTGATAATATTTTATTTAAGTTTTTTTTTGCTTCATTATTCATTAGGGAAATTGGTCTATAATTGTCTTTCTCTGTTTTGGCCCTCCCTGGTTTAGGTATCAGCATTATATTTGAATCACAGAAAGAATTTGGTAGGACTCCTTCTTCACCAATTTTTTTTTCAAATAGTTACATAGTATTGGAAATGATTATTCTTTAAATGTTTGCTAGAATGCACTTGTAAATCCATCTGGCCCTGGAGATTTTTTTCTTAGGAAGCTCATTGATGGCTTCTTTAATTTCTTTTTCTCAAATAAGGTTATGTAAGTATTTTATTTCCTCTTCTATTAAACTGGGCAATTCATATTTTTGTAAACATTCATCCATTTTACTTAGATTGTCAGATTTATTGGCATACAGTTGGGCAAAGTAGCTCTTAATTATTGTTTTAATTTCCTCTTCATTGGTGGTGAACTCATGCTTTTCATTTTTGATACTGGTGATTTGGCTTTCTTCTTTCTTTCTTTTTTTAAAAATTAAATTAACCAAATGTTTATCAGTTGAGGGAACTAGAGGTATGTGACCTGGAGAAGAGAATGTAGGAATGCTCTGACAGCTATTTCCAAATATGACAAAGGTAATTATATGAGAGAGGGCTTCATTTCATTCAGGTTGTCCCCAGAAGATAGAGATAGGAGCAATGGGTTATTCATCCTTCATTCTCAAAGAAGACCAAGACATCATGAAGGAGATGTTTTGACTTTCCTGTGAGTTGGATTTAAGTGAGGCAGAGCTGTACAAAGTCATCAGCTTTATTCTGTCCTGCAGAGTCATCAATGTTTAGTGGAAAGACTAAAGTCAAGATAACTGGAGATGGCCCAGAACTAGGGGAACCAATGGGTGGTAGATGTAGAAAGGCAGATCTTTGTTCAATGTAAAGAAAAAAATTACTTACCATGAGGCAAATCAAAAGTGGAATGGATTACCTTGGGAGATAATGGGTTCCTCTTACCTGGAAGTCATCATGCAAAATAAGATAACCATTTACATGATATCTTGCAAGAGGAAATCTTGTTCAAGTAAAGACTAGGTCAGCCTTCCGTGGTCCCTTCTAGCTATGCAATTCTGAGTGACTTGTCCAAGACCACACAGGTAGAAAATAGCAGAGATAGGTTTTGAACTTAGGTCTTTCTATCCTAACTGTAGCACCTGATCTACTCTATATCGAGTGGTACCTATTGAAATAGTGTGGAGATACTCATCTAATCCTTCAGATTTAGGTGAACACAATGCTTGTGACTCCTGGGACTCAAAGAATAAAACTGAATTGAAGAATAAACTCGAATTGAAAATTGAAGAATAAGGAAAAATGAATTCCAAGAATAAAACTGAATTACAATTTATAAATTATAAATAAGTCCCATCTCTTGCACTCTTCACTTTATTTTCCTTCACATTGGGCTCAGTTTGAGTGAGGTAAGAGAAACATAATCACTGGTTTCATAGATGGCAAACTGGTCAAATTTCACTGAGCTTCTCCAGTACAAGTATTGCAAAGGTGTCCCTTGGTGGCTTCACCCACTGCCAAAAATCTTCTCCTGACAACAGTTGTAGAAGCAAACCCTAATAAGCTAATTTATATCATCTACAGAGTTCACCTAGACGTCCTCTCCTTGTTTCCCTTAGCCTCTTTTCACTTGTTTAGAATGTCTCAAAATTCTATACTTTAGGATTAAATTTTTCCGTGGTATGATTTCAGGCAAAAGGTGATTTAAAAAAAAGTAAAGCAAATTCATCCTGTCTAGTTTTGAATTAGAAGCAGATGAAAGTAACATTTTTTTTTCTGTTTAAAAGCTACATAGGGATGTTTTGGTGCCCAGATAATTCACTAATAGCTGAAAATATCCAAATATCTCATCTTCACTCAGGAAGTCTCCTGGCTAATTATGAAAATATTAATTAAGTTAGGAGCAATCGAGAAGAAGCTGCTTTTGAACCTGCTCGATACAAGCTAGTATTAAGTTACTAAGATATTTGCACGGTGTCAGGTTTCAGAAACATCTGGGAATAGATTCCCAACCCATGTAGCTATGGTTTTGAGTTGCTGTTTTAATGGGGAAATAGATAGGCACAATACTTTCTACAGACTTGACCTCTGTTAATTACTCAGACAGTATGATTGTTCTGATTCATTCTAAAATATTCAACTATCCCATGGTGGAATGGTTAATTCACCACAGAGCTGACAGCCTCTTGTTCAATCCAATTACCATAGCCAAGAAGGGATGGAAGACCAGCTAATAGCTATACTTTTATTTAATCTATTTTAAGGAGGCATGTTTAAGGAGGCAACGAAGAACCTGGGAGTTGGAAGATACATTTTGACTCTTCTGGGAAACTCCTGCAGCTTAACAGGTTGCAACAGGCTGAACATTCTTCAAAGAATTGTCCAGGAATTATATTTCAGGATGATTTGTCTTAGAAAAACACACCACCAGGAAGGCAGAGGAGAAAATTTGAAATTGCGTTTTAGTCATAATCATAGTACCTCCAACTGATACACATAAGAGGTTAGGGAGCATGACTTCATAGAGCTATCTGACTGTCCGCATGCCTGCTCTAGGAGATGAGCCAAGCAACAGGTATTTATTAATCACTTACTCTATGTTGGGCACTGTTCTGGGAGGTGGGTATAAAATTACTAATAATGAAGCAATCCCTACTCACAATGAGGTTACTTTATAGGGAAGAAGAGAATAAGTACATTTAAATAAGTACATTTATATACATACACACATATATACATACACACATATATACATATATTATATATAATAAATACAAACATGAAGAAAGTAAATACAAGGCTGTTTGATCATGTGAGGAAGATGAGAAAAGGCTTCACGTAGAAAATGGTATACAGGCTGCATCTTAGAAGAAAAGTGGAACTCTGTGGTTAAGGTGAGGAAGAAATATATTCTAGGCATGGGGAACTTCCAACACAAAGGTATGGTGACAGGAGATGGAATATTGCAGTTGAAGAACAGAAAGAAGGCTAGGCTGGTTAGACCCCAAAGTGCAGGAGAGAGAGTAACATCCAATGGGACTGGAAAAATAGGTTGTGCCTGATTTCATTGAGGAATTGACATTTTATTCTATAGGCAATGAGAAACTATTAGAGTTGGCTAAATGGGAGTCATGGGGTCAGATTAGCATTAAAGAAAATTACTTCAGCAGCAGTGTTTACAGAATGGATTATAATGGTAGAAAACTTGACACAAAGAGATCAGTTAGGAAGCTGTTAAAATAAATAATCTAGATGAGAGGTGATGAAGACCTAAACTAACATGGTAGCTGATGAGAGGAGAGAAGGGTATGACTCGTCCATGCAAACATCTGGCCGATCTAATCATGGCAGTTTTTCCATAGTTCAGTAACCTACTAGATCTATAGTGAAGGAATCACAGAGGATATAGTCCAACTCACTCATTATCCAAATGAGCAAACTGAGGCCCAAAGGAATTAAGTGAATTGTCTAAAGTCATGTAGGTAGGAAAACTGAGGCAGGAATTGAACCCAGGTACTCTGACTCCAGAGTCAATATACTTTTCCTTGAACCATGTTGACTTTATCATCATGTAGACACAGGCACAGATTACTTACAATTCTTCAGAAGCTAAATTCTAATGAGAATCATGTGTCTTCAGTGCCGATGTGCCTACAACAGAAGAGCCACGGGAAGATGATTGGATGAGGGATCATAAAACTTCAATGTATGTGTAGTTCTGTCCCATCTATGTAACCTTAAGCAAATTACTTTATTCCTTTAAGCACTAGGTCAAAGAGATATATTTCTATATGTTCCGTTCTTTCATTGCTACGATGAGGTGCAAATTATATCACATACAGAAGCCACCCTATCCATGTGAGCCCTCCTTAGGGAAGCTGTGAATGTATATGACGCACTGAAATCTATTTTTTTAAAATGTGCTTTCAAATAATGGATGAACAAATTTTATCATTGACTAAAGTAGCAACAAGAGCCTATCTGACACCTACTACGGGTATAGAGGGCAGCTAAGTGGTCCAGTGGTGTAATGGTAATGGGAATTTGAAGAACTTCCCTGCCCCTTAATAAGCCTAAGGGAATTTGAAGACCTTCCCTGATTTGAAGATTTCCCCTACCTCCTAATAGGCTGAATATAATCACATGGAGCCTGTAGTGGGAGGAGTTTGATGAAGGGTGAAGCAGAGCCCACAGGAAGCTGGGAGTCAGAGCAGTTAGACCTGGAGGGAGGAGAGGACGCACCTGAGACAGCTAGGATTGTGAGTATTGGTTTATGAGAAGGCTGAAGGATGGTGTGGCTTTCAGCTGTGTTATGGTGCCTTAATTTCTATGTTGCCATGATGGATACAGTTTTCTGGTGTTGGAATTTGGTTTTCTGATGTCTGGATAAATGTTTTTCTTCTGTCTTCTATATGGAGAGTCTGTTATATTTTGCAGTTGAGAACTATGCCAGCATATTTACAGTCACTGTTGACACTGTGAATATTGTGTTGGTGCTACAAGTGGATAGAGAACAAAGCCTTCAGTCAGGAAGGTCTGAGTTCACATCTACCCTCAGACTTACTGTATGACCCTGGGCAAGTCACTTAACCCTTATTTACCTCAGTTGCTCATCTGTAAAATGGAGACACATTGGAGAAGGAAATGACAAACCGTTCCAGTATCGTTGCCAAGAAAACTCCGTGAATATGACTGAACAACAACTATGTGTGCAAGGGACCGCAGATATGAAAATAAAAACTAGCATGGTCCCTGACTCAAAGAATGTGTTTACTGGAGGAAACAAAAGAGGCAATAACATATAAGCAGTTAAAAATCATGAAAAGGTAGACTATGATGACAGCCAAGGAGATATCTAGACAAAATGCTCTGGGAAAATTAGAGAAGAAAGTGAGAACACAAATTGTCTTTCTTTAGCTCTGGCATCAAGCTGAAGACCAGGATAAATACAACCATTTTCAATTTGGTGGTGCAAGGAATGATATGATTATCCAAATTAGCATGGAACATCCAAGTAAAGAGGCATCACATCTATATAATATCCAAGTGAAAAGCTTAGAACTATTACCCATATGGCACTCAAATGATTTCTGACCCATTTCACCCTTTCTACCCTTGCAAACACACACACATGTGTACACACACACACACACACACACACACACACACTTGCATGCATGCACACACACTACTACTCTTCCCACTCAACTTCCTGGCCTCCTGTTATCAAAAGAATTTTGACTCATGCCTCAACACATCTAAGGAATGACTTGACTGTTATTACAACCACAGTTTTAGCTGCCCCACCATCAAGGTAAGATTTTTCTCTGATACAGGCTTAAGAGAGCTTATTTGGAGCTTACTCTGTGGATTTGGGGGGGAAGGTAGAGTTCATTAGAGTAAAATAGCTGTAGTTACAGGCTTCCTGGCACAGCTCTGCTTCCATTCAGCCTACACCTGCATAAGACTATGCATGCTGGGAAATATGGGCCCAACGCCTCTACAGAGCCATTCAATCCTTACATGATAGCAAAGGAAGGGTTAATAGTAAACACCTGATTTCCCCTTTATGCACTTATGTGGCCCTATTCTCCTGTCCACTTTTTCAGGAAAACCTGGCAGCAATCAACTTTGGGTTGACACAACTGAAATTGAAGTAAAGGACATGTAATAACAGAGAGAAAATTAAAAGTAAAAAATGTGTAGATATAAAGTAACACATGATTCAGTCCAGGAATTGGTGCCTGCAGCACCTCAGGGAACTCAAAGCAAGTCAAATACATGTTGTTGCCACCTGACTCCCAACTGCTTCCTTTATTCCCTTACACACACACACACACACACACACACACACACACACACACACACACTCCATTCCTTCTGGCCTATTTTTTTTTCTTTTTCTAATTATGTAATGCTTCTGACTTACTCTTAACTACACCCCAGGAAAGACATTACTGGGATCACCCCATCGTCCTAGAAGATCTATTTAGCCTTGGTGTTCTTCCTTATCACTAACCCCTGACTCTCTGATTGAAGAATGGGACCACGAGTTCCAAGCCTGCATTTAAGGGGAGACCTCAGCCCTTCGTTTCTGACCTGCCTATACCACCTTGTGACTTCTCTGACTTTTCTACCATGTTCCCCCATCAAGTACCTTCTTTGTCCCCTCCAACTTTTCTGCTTCCTTTTGTGTTTTGTCTTCTTCCATTAGACTGGAGGTTCTTTGAGGGAAGAAGCTTCTTTTTTAGTATTTGTCTCCCCAGTGCCTGGCACAGTGCCTGGCATATAAGTAGGTGCTTATTAAATGTTTGTTGACTATTATTGACTTTGTGTAATGCCCATCTCCTGGTCCCCTTCCTCCACTTTATTTTCTACTTTGTTTAACTTCTTTAGAGAAATGAAACTTACTATCATTGTTAACCAATTTCCATTACCATGGGTGGCCTTTAGTTATGAGTTTAAAAACTCCAATGCATTTTTCTTCTTGCGGTCCTGTCCTTCTTTATAATGTTGCAAATAAATAGAAAAACTGAAAATTCTCCTTTGTAATTAAGAAGGAAATTCTATAACATTTTTCCCCAAACACTCTTTTTGGAGCACACAAGTTTTGCTTTTAAAGAAAATGATGTAAATTGTTCTTATTCCCAATTTAATGCAGTTGATTTTCTTATTTCCAAGTATATCTGAGGAAGTTATAGGAGAAACATCTTCATAAGCACGTGGGAAAATTCTTGATGGTTCCTATTCACAAAAGAAGAAGGGCAGATCATGAAGTAGTATAGTTGAATCCCAAATGAGGCAGCATATTGTGTCAGAGCAAGCATTGGACTGGGAGGCAGGAAATCTAGATCCAACTCCTTGTTCTGTCACTAACTAACTTCATAGTTTTAGACAAATCATCCTCCCCTCTCCCTTTTGGGCTCCTGATCTGTAAAATGAGAGAATGGGAGCCTTGAGAAGGCCTGTGATGGTGTGAAGGCAGTCAGAGTAAGTCTACAATGTAGGTCTTGAGATGTTCCCAAGTTTATTTAGCCAGTGATTAAGAAAAAATGAAAGTGAAGGGAAGGGAAGGAGGAGTAGTTATCAATCTATGTCATGGTATTATATTTCTTTAAATCTTGCTCCAAAAGGCATTTTTTTTCTTCAAATTAGCAAGTGAATAATATAGGCAATTCATGTTTAATCACTATTTCTGCTGTGGTTTTTTTTTATGTTTTAGGGTTTTATATGTGTGTGGGTTTTTTTTTTTTACATTACCTCTTCTTTTTTCAACTGTCAAGCTATTCTGTATACTAAAGAATAAGAAAGAGGCAGGAAAACAGTTCAGAAAACTACCCAGTACATCAAATGAGTGTCACAATCTATGCATTTGTTCTTTAATTAACTGTTTAACATGTGTTTATTAAGTACTTGCGATGTGCCAAATACTGTGCGGTCATCTGGATGCAAAAGCAAAAGTAAAACAGTCCCTCATCTGAAGGACCTTGCATTTTAATGAAGGAGATGAATATATACACAAAAGAATATATACAGAACATATAAAGGATAAACATAAGATACTTTCGGAAGGGGGTGCAGTAGTGGCTAGGAAAACACCTGAGCTGAGACTTGAAATTATTAACTGTAGATTCATAATTCTACAAAGAAGACTGTAGGTTCTGGTCTTTAAAATTG